>OZ022586.1:22993529-23511029 GCA_963669155.1 Arbacia lixula | reverse complement strand
GATTGTTCTATTGCTGTGTATTTTTGTATCTCCAATATAATGGTATGAATTGTTGTTTGTTTGTGGTACGTTTAACTTCTGGGTGTAGGTTATTCCATATGGTTGACCCATAGTGTGAAAATGACCTTTTGCCGGTTTGGGTGCGTACCGCGGGGAAGTCCATGATCGGAGGAGGAACGGGTACTGTATCTGTGTGTATTTCTTGTTGTTACTATTGTGTTGTTTAAATATGGTGAGCATAACTATGTACAGCAGCGTGCATCATTTTACAAACTTGGAAATCCCATCTATCTTGTATTGGAACCCAGTTTAGTTGTTGTAATACTATGTATGCTGACTGTCAAATATTTAATATTATTGTACCAGTGTGTATCCGTCTGCATTATTAATTTTACATGTTCATAAATTGATTCTCCCTACAATTTAACACTAGGTTACGAAGAATTAAAATTATCAGTAATATCGCCATTGCACATTTCTGACAGGGCCAGTGTATACACGTGTCGTTACATTAATAGCATGCTGTGTATGATACATACGTTTTTAGTCTAATTTTCCTAATTTGTAGTCTGCCATGTCACGTTGTTGCATTTATCATGTGAGAAATCACATAGGTCTTAAGGTGCAAACGGTGACTGCTGTATTGTTATTACTCAGTGATGATTCATGCATTTGAAGGCGATGATTTTGAGACCTGTCTACCTGAATAACGCGGGATATATTTATTTGTGAGATACGGTACGTGTTCATATCTTGAAATTTATTGTTCTCTGTATTATGAGTGTATGATAGCGTTACCAAAAATAGTGCATGAGTTGCTGACAAAGGCCTACCCAGAGCGTATTCCAGATAATACATTGATGTACTAGTGTTACTCACAATGTATGTTGTATGATGTATTCTTGGTATCGTATATCTCAGTTGTATATGAGCCATAATGAAGAAATATTTCATTGCAAAATGGCATGTGAAACGTATACATTTTCGAACAAAAAACTTCGCTAAGGGAAACCTTGATATTTCTATTACTGACTGATTGGTAAAGAACCGCAAAAAAGAGGACATAAAGGGAATTCAGCAAAAATAATCGATGTGTCTAGGTGTTTACATCTGTTCTATCGCATTACGATATTAATGACAAGTGTGTGTGTGTGTGTGTGTGTGTGTGTGTGTGTAATTTTATTTGTGAAGTTTTGTGCTAAGTAGAATATGTGTGCATGTTTATATATTTGTAAAAAATGTTTGGACATATATATAAGTATATACGCGTATATATACATGTATGTGTACATCTGTGTGTTGTAGGGGAGTGGAGGTACCGGGAGGGGGGAGGTTGCAGATGGTGATCCTAAAATAATCAACCAGTGCAGTAATTAGTGTTTACATCACAAAACGTGAAAATGTTCGGGGTGAACATTTATATATATAATTATATATATAATACATATAATATTGTGTGTGTGTGTGTGTGTGTGTGTGTGTGGTGTGTGTGTGCTAGTGTGTGGTTTTTCGAAAGTGCAATGTATCAAGATAATAGGGAATTATGTTTCAAATAGGTCTGCAATGAAAGAGCAGCAGGCTATAACCATGATAACAAAGTTAATTTGGAAATTTCCAAGTTCGCTTGAAAGGACACATGCGAATTACCATGCATGAATCATTATTTTCCAAGTCCTGGGCTGCAAGTTTTTATTTGAAAAACGCCCTCTTGAATTTATGGTACTTTAATCCAGCCAAGATAGTTGAATATAATCCTTTGTTCAGATATTTTCTCGATTTGTCTGTGTATTTTTATTTTACATGATACCTTCTTTCAAAATTAAATGGAAAGGAACGTAGAGTTTAAAAGATCTGATGTTCTAAGGAAATACAAACTTAAACAGTTTAACAGTGTACGCCTATGTAGTGTGGACCCCTTTACCATTCGTTTATGTAACGTGCTTGCACAATGTGACATGAAATGTTTCAGATATATTAATATAAAATATGACAGTGTCACTGGTTAAGAACACCTAAGACTTGCCCTTTTGGGTTTAATTTTCATTCCTCCAATCTCTGTAATGTAAAGGTAATATGTTCCCAACAATCCAATAAACAAAATGTATGCGCTGTAAGGATTTATCGACTCGATTTACGGTATGACGACAGTGGAAATATAAATGCAGCCATGTAACATTGGTCAACGCTGTTTCACTAACGGCAACGCTATTTCCCCTACTCATTCCTCTGCCCCCCCCCCCCCCTCTTCTCTCTCCTTTCCCGAGCCCCTAATTCTCCTCTCTCTCTGTCTCTCTCTCTCTCTCTCTCTCTCTCTCTCTCACTATATCGCTCGCTGTATTTCAATGTCAACATGTACACAATGTTCACAATACCCTCTCAGCCATCAACTCTACATTTGCATTGTGCTTGTCTTTCCAACCAGTATAGCTTTGTTTGGCAAGAATGTGAAGACATAATGTCTAATATACGTTATGATTCTCCCTCGCTGTGTGTGCGTACTGTAGTGTAAATACACACGACGTTCTCGAGAAAAAAAGAGGAAGTAAACAGGTATAATTCAATCCTATATGCTGCTGCATGTCAGGTCATACAGTGGAATACTTGTCTGACTTTGATTTATACACTTGGCGTCTTATCCTATCCTTCAGTGATACGACTGGTCACACCTTTGTATAACGTTTTTTGATGCGTCACTATCTATTTATAACAAGGACATATCAGTCGTATGTTTCAGCGAAAACACCAATGAACATGGCAACTTAAATCAGGTTTTACCGCGGTATGATTGTATGACGGACCTGTTTTTATTCCCGTTCAATGATACAGGCTGGTCGATGTGAAGGTGCAGATTGTAGACAAAACTGTTACTGTGTTGATGCTACAAGGAGCAAATCGGTATTATATAGAGTGAGTCAGCTGTCACGTTTTGTTAGTGGACACTTATTACGATCTACAGCGACCCAGCTGACAGGTATTGATAGAGACCCATATGTAACGTATCACAGAACTAAGTCGCTTAAGACACAAGCATGTTTCAATCCTGGCTCGTCTTCCTCTTCGTTACCTTCAACGCATTGCCATCTGACGGTATGATCATAGGTAAGTTCAGGAATGCGACTATACTTTTCTATCCCGAATGGTATCCCATAATTAAATAAATCTTTAAATTAGCCAAAATACGAGGATTTATTATATTGAGCTTCTTATATTTCCTTTGGCTCTGAATACATGACAGATTACGTTGTAAGAAGGGAGGCAGTGTGGGGAAATGAGAAAATGTTACACAGTTCGACAAGAAATATAAGATATGGAGAGATGGAGATTATGAAGAACAAAAACGTTCATTTCCTCCCAATACTCTGAATACTGTACTGGTAGGAACCGCATACTCATAAAGAATAATGAGTGAGGTATAATGAGTTTGGTTATTTTTGCCCCAGACGTCCGCCTTGTAAACGGCCTATCACGCTATGAAGGAACCGTGGAGTACACCACAGATAATGTCACGTGGCAGACGACGTGTGGGGTCAACTTTGGTTTCCACGATGCCAGACTTTTCTGTGAACACATCGGAGCATATGGAACTAACAGGGCCATTACTAACTCACCTTTCGGTAGTGACCTTGGTCAACCAACCACATTTCTCACCTGCCAGGAAGGTACGTAGATTACCATTTGTGCATGTCTTTCAAGATATGCCCATCGTTACCCCTGTCATGTCTTGAAAACCCACTTTACATTTTCCTTCATTTGTCTAAGAATTGTAGTCAAGAGGAAATAGAAATATTTTCAAATGCTGCAAGAGGTAGGTCTATTACATCTTCCTAACACGCTAGAAATCATGGATATCGTCAATATGCAATGATGTCAGAAATAACTTCGTAATAGCATCGTTCTTGCTAGTGATAATCGTTTGTGGTCAACCAACCACATTTTTTGACTGCCAGACGGGTACGTAGATTTTCCACTTTGTACGTCCTTCAAACCCACCTTACACTTCCTTTCAAAGTCTAATTAATTTCTTGAGAGGCTTGAAATGTATTTACAGAGTACAAAAGGTTGACCTATTCCACCTTCCTGAATCAGATTATTGCTACCGTCAATAAGCCTACGTTTGTAGTATTGTTAAACATTACATATCATATATGTGTTGTAATTGTCCACAGTAACATTGAGTCTATATCCTCAACAGGTGACACCTCTATCAGCGATTGTGGATTGATATCTTCTTGTTGGTCACCTGGTATGATCGGAGCAGCAGCTTGTTACGGTAGGAAGATTCATATGTTGAATGCACTTGTCAAGTGCAGCCATTTCTAACTACGTGCGTGTATTCCTATTCCTATTCCTATTCCTATTCCCAGGCCATACACACCCCTGCAACCCATCATCACCCCGACCATCCGACCATCCACTCGCCCATATATATTAGGACATGAGCTTCAAGAAGGGCATACGATTTAGCAAATCTAACTTTAGAATACACATATAATAACACTTATGAATGTATTCGAAATAAAGCAAACATGAGTATGTACCCGTGCACTTTGATAACACGTGGTCTGCGGGGTTTGTTTAGTGAAATCACTTTTATGGTTATATGTCATGAAACAGAAATTAAAATCCATTTCAGGTATAAAAAGATGACGAATGTTTTCATCTCGGTATTTTAGGGGTCGGCAAGATTTTACAATTGCTATCCTTATATCGCCTATAACCTGCGTTGTACTTATTACTTATCCATGAAATGCCTCCCTCTGTTCTAATCACCATTTTGTTTCACATTGTACAGATGAGACCTACCTGGGTTGTTATGTGGATAATGTGGATAACACCCGCGTGCTACCCGGTGATCCAGTGATAGAGGATAGCACCATGACAATCGAAACATGCATCAGCCACTGCAGAGAGTCCACCATGGCTGACTACGTCTATGCTGGAGTGTTGTACGGGGAGGAATGCTTCTGCGGTGTCGCAGGAACAGACTACAGTCAGCTCGGGGCAGCAAGGAATGGTGATGAGGATTGCCAGACTCTATGTACAGGGGACGCCTATAGCTCATGCGGGGGAACTGGTCGCATCGCAGTATTTCAAAGTGCGTACATGTTATTGTTATTCGTTATAACCAAAATCCTCTTTTAACGTTGTTCACAAGATGTACAATGCGTACAGAATTTAATCATGTTATCATAAATACAAAAGTATATTAAACATGTTGCATTCAGAATAGCTAAACCTATTTCATTACAGTATGACCTTGCATATGTGTATATATCAATAAAGATACATTAGGATATGTTTTGCATTTTGATATTTATGTTTTTTTAGTTCCTGATCCGAGCCAACGAGCCTTTCACTGAGGATTGTAATGCATATTCAGGTATTCAAAGCGAGGAAAAAACATGATAAAGTTGTTAAAGCGTTAAAGTGTCATTCGACTTGTCGACTTGAAAAGATATTTAATCAAGTCGACTTAAAACTTCACAAGTCGACATGTCAGCGGAGGATGGTTATCGTAATTGCCAGACTGCAGGTACAGAGGGCTCCGATATCCCATGTGGATACATTGCAGTATTGCAAAGTGGCTAATTGCAATTCGTTATGAAGCAAAGTATCTTTGAAGGCAGCGCAAAAGATATCTTTCATAATACTTTTAAAATATTGTTTGTTATCGCAATAAAATCGAATTGGCGATGTTGCATTTAGGTACTGGCAGAGATATATGAACTCACACGCACTAGGATATCATCCCCTGTCCAATCTCCCTTTATACGTAGAGGAAACACGTTCATTTTTAAAACGTGTTCGTATCATAACTTCACATTATATGAAGTATTGCATATTTAATTAGTGTAGTATGTAACCGTATAAATAGTACAGAAGTATATTTTTCGTTAACATGCCATTTTTTCAAAATATTTCTTTAGTTCCTGAATCCCGCCAGTCAACCACAACTTCATTAACTGCCACTAAGGATATTGATACAACTCCAGGTATTTTTACGGACGAAATAAGTAGCAGTACAATTGAATTATTTTTTGCAACGAATAACGTCTGTAAATTCATAATAATGTTTTTGCTTGCAATTTTTGACATAAAATTACAAGTATATGTACCGCACAGAAAACATGTTGTTTGGTAAAATTGAAATTGAAACCGATTATATAGAAATATCTGTGAACAAAAGAAAAAGAAAGTGCGTATTGGGTTTTTTTTCTCAAAATTTCAAACTGTGTACTTTTAAACAAGATAAAAGCATAACCCTTGAAAATATCATGAATTATATTTATTATTCAACTCAGTTGTTATGAGTTGTGAAATAAATCATGGGGTGAAAATCAATTTCTAACTCCCGTTCCTGTATATTCACAGCGGCAACAACAACATCAGCTAATGAACAGTCAACTTCAACAGGACTCGCTAACGTTTCTCCAACACATGGGGAGAACGGTACCAAGCCAGGTAAACATACTTCATGTTTCGTACCCTATCTATATCCTATGAAGTTTGGAAGAGTTACAGACGATGTCATGTTTACTTCCTTTGTAAGTTGTATAATAATGAGAGTGATTAAACTCGGTTGGCGTTTGGCGGCTGGCATAGGTGTGTGAGTGTTTCGATGTTCCTTTATAATAAGCATGCAAAATCACACTTATGTAATATTGACACGCAGATATCTATATATTACGTAATGCAGTCTCGCACATTAAAGGTTCATATCTCATCAAATATTCGCGCATCAGATAGCTGATTCGTGCATGGAGCATGGAACATTTGGCTATTTTCATCAATTTTTCATAAAGATGTATATTTCGAATGCTCGATGGATGAACACACTGTAATGCAATGTTTGGTGACGTTTACGTGCTTTCACTGTCGCTTTTGTTATTGTTGTTGACTTTGTTGACTTTATTTTCGGCGGCTATCAATCGATAATATGCGCCATCATGCTGGCTGATCGCTTGTGGGTAACCTGTAAGGTGGCCTCAGTCAGTGATATAGTATAATTATCTCCATGGTTACAGGAAAACCTGTCTACAAAGACCAGTGTGTATAAAGACCACTCAACATGAATCTCTCTAGAAATGCCGGATCACATACGTGTCATTGTGCATGTGCATATACATATAATTCGAGCGTCATGTTGCAATTGGGCTGGCATTTATAATCGGGTTTGAATTTATAACCAAGTTGAAATGCACTGCTTTCACAGTCACCAACATTATTTTTGTTGACATCTCGCCTTACAGACACTGTTGATATCACGACTTGCATCAGCATGATCTGTCCAACCCATTCAACGCAGATGTGTGCATCGCCTTCCAATGGTGAGTATATAATGTGATCTTCAGTTGTTTTTTTAGCTCTCCCTCACTTCTTCTCTTTGATTTCTACCCGCATCCTCCTCCTAATTTATATCTAAGTTGTCTTTCTTTTCATTTTCCCTCTTAATTTCTTTCCTTATCCTTCTCAGGGCCCATCATTGGTCTCGGAGTTGTGGTCATACTATTCGTTATATACAGCGTCACCATGACTGTTCTTTATCTGAAGCTCCGGTAAGTCACGTGACATTATAAGGGGGGCCAACATAACTCGCACTATGAACTCTTGCTGAACCAGACGGGGTGCTCTCCTACTTGAATTGAGTTTGTTTCTGATGACGTAATACATCACGGTATAGCCTGAACAAGCTAACATTTCATATATGACTTCATCAGAAATGTGATCCAAATGTAAAGCACTTTTAGAGAGATTACTAGATCCACGTGCAGCGCATTGCACGAGTATATCTAAATATGTGTCAAAGTTTATTGTCGTTTTATAACATAATTATGAAATTGTAATTTGGGAAAAGGAAAACGGGTGCGATATCAGCTATATGGAACATACTGGTTATATGACAGAGTTATGGTTTATTTAAGGGACAATGTCTATTAATCATGTTACTCACTAAACATCCAAAGCATGCTTACTGGAAACAATTCTGCCTTTATACTTTCTCTATTCTTCATCTTCCTATCTCATTTTCAACTTTGATCGATGATTTGCATCTAACACAGTCAAGTTCTATCCAGTTTTAAGGAGCGAAATTTTGGAACTCTTTTGATTTAGATATAAAAAAAAATCTTAATTCTATCAGTAACTTCAAAAGCCAATTAAAAAAAACACTTCCTGTCTCTTTTTTAGTAATAACTTACTAATGATAAATTTTTAGTGCGTGATATGGAGTGCCGAGGTGTGACGTCGTTTGAGCATAGTTGCCGGGACAACTGGTTCTAAACGATGCGGGTCGAGCAAACAGCGATTATCACAGCGGGGGCTGTGATAGGGATTGCCCGACACTAAAAAGATAGACAATATCGGCCCGCTAAGCCTCTCACTGTAGTGAGTTTGAGCCGTTTGTCTTGACAACATGCTCATGTGGCGTCACCACTTCGGTGCTATATTCTCTATCCTGCGTTTCGTGCTCTATGCCACATTTGTGTTTCATCATAAAGAGCGAGCTTCTTGGTGTTTTTAACACATATAGTTAATTAAGTACTATTTATTTTTAGAGCCTCACGCTCTTTATGGTGAAAAATCAGGAATGTGGATAGTTGTAATACTGCGACGCACCCAAGAGCAAGTAGCTTGATCGTGCATACAACTTTGGCAGGTCGCAGGGTAATTTTCCTCCGCAACAAAGTTATGAACTCACTCATACTCTTGAAATGATTGAGCACGCGGAGGTTTTTCGACCTTGTGGTGCGTAGTCACATAATTTTGTTGTAATTCGAGTTGTCCTCGGGGCGTGTGGAGGGGTATACATATATGGAGGTATACATAGCCGCATTATATTTCGACATTTTTGATATTACATATTGTTTACTCTGTTGATTATTGTCTTAGCTGTTAAACATTCGTTTGTGTTTGTTTTTGTTTTGTTTTGTTTTGTTTGTTTTTTGCTTAGTTTGTATTTGCTTGTATTAGTCTCTCTTTTATATATGTTTTTTTAGTATGTATTTTTATGTAATTTGTGTACTTGGGTTCATCTTACTGTATGCCATTTAAATAATGGACTTTATACTTATGTGCTTTGAACCACATGTTCAAGGTTATCACATCTCACAAGCCATCGGCTTTCTGGTGATGCCTTATTTTCATGAAAGTTGTTTATTCTTGTTTGTTAAATGAATAAAGAATTGAATTGAATTGAAAAAAAAAATATTTTTCAACTATCTGCTCATAACCTCTTCTCTTTCCATTCCCACTCTTCCACACACACACACACACACACACACACACACACACACACACACACACTCTCTCTCTCTCTCTCTCTCTCTCTCTCTCTCGCAGTCGGTCTCCGATCATGCCGAGGGAGAAGCAGCCGCTAGAGGGCGTAAAGCCAGAGGGAGACACCTACACCGACCTGGACATCCAGCTCTACTCAGCCACTCCTGAGAACAGAGCCCCGCTATATCAAGACCTACGGCCGAGTGAAGGAGCTGCCGGTCCGCCCAACCAATCAGCGGCGAGTAGGACGGATATGGAAAATGGGTGCTACGTCAATCAGCAAATGGCCAATCAGCAGAGAGCGCTGCAACAGCGCACAAAACCAGGAGGGGATCTGCAAGATTATGAGGATTTCGTGTAAATAACAAATTGCAGACCTTCGTCTGGTCTATAAGCTGGCTTCTTAATATTAGATGTTTATGTTAGCACCATGGTCAGAATGTTATTTCATAGAGCCCCTGTGCTTCAGAATAAATTCACATGGTACTAAGTAAAATATCGCAACGATTGATTAATGGTTAAAAATAATCAATCAAAAATAAAACATGTCCCCCCTTATAATAAATAAAGAGAAAAACCCATGTACCACAGTACACTGTTGTGGTCACTGGTAATAAAACGAATATATATATTAGCTTACCATGAAATGTGAGAAATTTGTTTTTCATGACTTTTGGTTCATATTGGCTACAACCTTTGCAATGACGATTTTGAATGAGAGCTGTATAGCGCCATCCCTTGACTAATTTCTGAACAGGATTTACGAGGATGGCACCCACTGAAGTCGTGTTATAAAACTGATGAGGCATTTGTGTTTAATTACAGATTCATGAGCTAGCAATTATTCGAAATGTCGAACATGCATTGTCCAAATGCATCAACCAATTGAAATTTGTCAGTAAAATGTGTATTTTCAGTCATTAATCCTTAGTGATCACTGCTAAATTTAATTTCAATTTCCAAACTTTAACCCTCTCATTGCGGGAAATGTGTAACAAGTCATTGTTTTGTTGTTGTTTTTTTAGTAGAGGTTAAAAGGTCAAACGTAGACCACCGTCTGGGGCTGTCCATTGACAACGAGTAAGGACGGAGTAATGATAAAGTGTAAACTATGGACCTACTGTCTCTAGTAAGGGTCCAAAGAGAGGTAGAAAAGGGATGGGGAGGATGCTCATTTTGATGGGCAGAGTAAATGCGATAGAAGTATTGTCTAACTTTGTTTTATACCCAGAAATACTATGATAGTATGTACCGAATTTTATTTGTTAATAAATATTGTTATTTTTCCACATTATCCAATTCTCTTCTGCATTTCATCACCCGATATAAAGTGAAATGTGGTTTAGAGGGAGCGCGAAGAATATAAAGAGAAACAGAACGATTGACAGAATTAAGCGAAAAAGGAAAACATACGAAAACCGATGTAAATGAGACAAGAGGCTGTGTAACGCAGTGCAAGAGAGAGGGGACGAGAGTTAAACATACATAACTCGATGAAGGGAATAGACTTAGAGAGAAATGGGGGAGAGGAAGATAGAAACAGGAACAAAAATAGGGAAAGATGGGGGGGGGGGGGCTGCAGGAGAGAAAGGGGTGACAGTTGATGTGGAAGAACGAGTGAAAAAAGAGAGGGTGAGCTCTTCGTCGTTAACGTCACATGTATTACACTGCTGTATTACAGTGTGTTGAACCTGCCTAAATATGGATGATTAGAATATATTACATCGGCACCTCTTACGGACGCTTAGTATTTGCATTTCCCGATTTCAGTTGCATTCTTTCAATCCCTGCAATATAGAAAACCGACTAACGGACAGTCAGCGACAGTGGGAATTGGGTTGGAGGCTTATTATACCCCCATCTCACTAGGAAGGCGATCATGGTGACCATAGCGATCTGTGTAAATCCCGCAAAGCGTAGCAGAATCTCCCTTGAAGCTTGCGAGGCGATTGCACTGCAACTTCCCTGCGATGTTGAACTGTTAAAGATGTTTACACCACGGGATTGCCCTGCTCCTTCGGGAAAATACTACGTCAGATTGCTGTTTTGTACACGGCGATTGTGCGTACGTGCATTCGAACCCTACTAAGTTTTGCTTGAAGCTAGCTTGACCGAGCGACTCAATTTTGTGTATGTTTACAACAAACTTCGCGCGAAACGAATTGCATGCCGGGAATGGTCGATCGAGCGTGCTGGGCATGCGTAGTTCGTTCCGAAAAATCGAGATTTTTCTAACTTCGCGTAACTTCGCGATTTTTTGGTGTAATGTGAACACGATTGTAAAATTTTGAGATTTTTAACTTCGCGATTTTTTGTAATGAGAATGGCCCTATTGTTGCTATGTTAGGTGGAAAGGAGCTTTCGGGTTAGCCTCCAGTCGCGGTTATCACACCATACAGGCCAGTAATATATTTTTTTCCTTCCCACAAGCCTTCTATAATCACGGATATTTATAAACCCATATTTTTAGCGGGTAAAACAGTTTATTTCTGTACAAATAACGGATAGGGCTAGGTAAAAATATAGGGTGACCTTGGAGTTAATTTCTTCCTTTGCTCGATCGCCTTAACGGGCTCAGATAAGAATTTCTGAGCATTTTTCTTACTAGGTTCTCAAGGTCCATTATTTTGTGCGCTTTTGTAAGCAAAATCGTATAGTCATCCAGTTGAATGATAACTCAATTTCTAAAATTCAATATTACTCTGGTTATCGTTTCACAATTATAATTCACACGTGATCAGTCAGAGTAATCGATACGACCAAGATCTCAAATATTGATGTTTCATGAATATGCAAGCATTCCACATGTTATACATGAGAGCAATGTTCTTCAGAATGTGTAATATGACGACTACCAATATAGTCTTAATAATTCATATCAGCATGCAAGCTAGCGTACATCTTAGTTCATAACAGGTTATGTTAGACGCCAGTTGTTGCTTTATATGTCTTCAATGTGTCGATCATTATTTTGGTTGAGAATGATTTGTTGTTGAGGTGTCGGTGACCGTACTTTCCCTAGTGTGAAATATTTATTAAACAAATTGATTACAAGTATAACAATAAATTTTGTTTGATTTTGTTTGTGTGAAGAAAGGAGAATGAAATGAGATGACAGACGACAGTGCAGGCGGACACATTGTTTTGTTTATAAACGAAACAGTAGCGTTCCAGCGGGTGCGGTGAAATTGGCTGAAAGGGGAAATCGTTGCCGATCAAGGGATCATAAGCGTACTTTAGAGGACTTCATTTCCCTTCGTGGTGTGTGCTGTTGTTAATGTATACGACAGGCATGACAGGTGAATACGTTCATTGTGTGGGTAATGATTTACCGTATCTTAGTTAGAACCAATTATGTTTAAGCACATGGAGTGCCAACAGCCGTTTAATTAATGCAGATTCATTGTACTTTACAAAGATTTTCTCTTTGATCTCCCATGTTTAACATGTTTAAAGCCGCCGATTATCAGGGATGCAATCAATAGATTGTGTTTTATTTAAGTTTGGGCAAATCATCAAATCATCATCATCATCATCATCACAATTAGCTGATTACCTTACCCTAAGTTCCCTTCCCTTCCCCAACTCTAACCCTAAATCTAACCCTAATCCTAACTCTACCTCTGACAATGAGGAAACCAATATGTTCTTCAAAGGGAGGCATTCAATAGATAGTGTTTTTTCTTTCGCAGTAAGGGCAAAATATTCTGATTACACTTAGCTCTGTACTTACCTCTAACCAGTTATTCTAATCCGTACCCTTACTTCAACTCTAACCATATTTTTAACCATAACCCTAACTCCAACTGTAATTAAAAAAAAAACCAAGCACTGTGTTCTTCAAAGGGGTCAATAAGAAGAACGCGGTTTATCGAATTGAGGGCACATCATCGTGATTACATTTAGCTAAGTACCTAACCCTAACAAGAAGTCCTACCCAATACGGCAGTGTGTCCGTTTTGTAGTTAAAAAAAAATGTAAAAACCACGAAAAATGGAAGAACATACCAGATCAGGACTTCCCTACCAATAACAAGACTAGAAACTGACTTAAAGCGCAATTATAGCGCTCGCTAGATATTGAGGAGGTTTTGAGAGGGTCATTAGAAACATATAGCCTAGAAACCGGAAACCACTTTCTGCTCCGGTCCACTTTCTGCTATGGTCCACAGCGCATGCGTTCACTGAGGGCTATGTCTGCTTTCCTCGCTAATAGGGCAATACGATGGTGAATGTAGATTAAGGGTAGGTGCGTTTTAAACGTTGCCAAGGATAGTTTTTCACCTTTCCTGAGAATGTTCGTGAAGCTATGAAGGCAAGATTTTCTATACGTAATTGGTAAGGTATACATAATCCTGCTGAGTTTTATGACTTTTGCAAATGGGACACACGGTCTTTTACCATAACACTAAAATTAACTGGAATGCAATGCCAAATGTGCTTGCTGATGTGGCTTAAACTAAAGGAAATTTGAATTATATCTCCAAACGTTTTAGACAAGACTACTGAAAGAACGTGAACCCAAAAGAACCCCCCACAAATGCCTTTCACGATGTTTTCTAGGCCGTGACACCGGTATGTACGCATTAAAATGAAGTTTCTATTACATGTACATGACCCACTTTTTGTGCCCATAATATTGAGCAGACACTGGCCATCAACACGCGATACACACGTCCCACTGATTGCATGAGGTGCTTCATGTAAACAGTAAGTAGAGCTTTTTATGTCGCTGATCAATTAAAATTCGACTAGCTATTGGTTTGACTGTTTGAAGGCACTAAACAACATAAAGAACAATGGCAAGGACAGAACAAGCAGACGAAACTTAGAGTTCTCAGAGCCTGCATTTTCCCCATTGCAACCTTACGCCTACGAAGCTTGGGTGCTAAGGAAGGCAGATGAGCTATCAATCACTGATTTTGAAAGCACATGTAATCGCAAGATTTTGAGAGTCCCCTGGGTGGAACGACGGACAAATGAAGACATGAAGGAATGAGCTCAACGTGCCTAGTGACTGGCTATTGCTATATGTGAGGAGACATATCAGGAGACAGAATAGTTTGGAGAAAAGGGTCATTGGGGCACACATTCTTAATTGGTAAACGTAGTAGAGGAAGACCCAGATGCAAATGGGACAAATAGTGAGGGAGGCATTGGTACCATGGAGAAGGCAACCAGAATGGCTCAAAAACAGATCTAAACGATTAAATCAGATGATTTTTATTTTGACTACAGCGTTTCTGTAGGGACACGAGCCTTTATAAAACAAACTTTTAATTGAACCGCCTACATTTCCCGTGAACTACTTGACTTTTACCTCGCTAATATGTTTCGCATGTTATCCACTATATTTATAGGTTACTGTGGTTAAAGGGATGTTGTACATAATTTGATACCGTCTGCCAAGGAATGCTGCTGATGCTGCGATAACGCTGCATTATCTATGTCACTAATGCAAGGCATTTTTGTTTTGTTCGCTCTCCCAATTCATCTGAACAATACCCATGGCAACGTCATGTAGAACGTCTATTCGTAGAACTTCGTGTTTACCCCGCTGAAACCTTAACACGTTTCAATGCATTTCGAAATTATCTGAGCGCTCAGGAATTAATTCTATAGTCTAGTTATTTGATCACGATTATGAAGAACCCGCTGGCAATTAATACCAATCAGGACTATACGCTGCATGTATACACATATCTGCCAGCTTTGCCAGTGGAGAGATTTCATGACTTGGGTGATGTGTTTTAGTAGTATGTGATGAGGAAAACATATGGCTGGCGATGATAAAGTGAACATTAAAATAAAAAAGAATTAAACTGTACTGTAAGAATGAATTGCCGTTTGTTTGTATTACATATCTTCCATTTTTTGAATAGCGACTCAAAATGCCTATAATGCTAATTAATCTAGAGAGTACTCCCCTTCCCCTTTCTCTCTCTCTCTCTCTCTCTCTCTCTCTCTCTCTCTCTCTCTCTCCATCACTCTTATGGAATTAGGCCTACATTATAATAACTTTGCTTTTCATGCGCAGTGAATATACGCGCATGCGTACAAAACCATCTAGTACAGTGATATTATTTGCTTCAGTGACACTACATGTATTGGCAATTCCGACGCGTTAGGGTTACAGGAAAAATAAACGCGACCGGGGCCCTTGCATGCCAATCTATATCATCGGGGGGGGAAACGTTCAATTTAACTCTTTGTTCCATGGGCATGTTTTTGGCCATTAATCAGTTCGGCTGGCACACAGAGGGTTAATCGGAGGGGTATGCTGCTGGCACTATAGCCTACAGGTAAGCACTCTGCTGGGATCGGGTTGTGTGCGGCGTTATTGTGCCGATGTTCACCGGACCACAGATGATCAGGACAAGCATTATACTGTAGTACATTCACAGTAAACAATGCTCCACGGCTCAGCTCCGCCTCACTAGGCACATCTCCCATTGGGGATATTGATAGTGCTTGAATAGCTGGGACTGTACAAAAGGTGAATATCTGGGTTAGGGTTACAGGGCGTAATAAACTAGGCTCGCGCGGATCACGTCCCCTTGTTACGTCGCATTTCCATCCGGATATTTACCAGCATTCTAGGACTATATAAAGGGTGAATACGTTCTGTTTCTGCGGTATATTATGTGCACCCCCTGCCCCAAGGTCCCGAGGTCATCTATACGATTGCATCGACTACTGGTACTACAGCGTGCATGACTGTGAGCCACACCTTTCTTATCCCTTCTACTAATACTTCATCTAGTCAATAGAAACATTAAAGCATTGTTATATGGATAGGTTCTTTTCACATAATCTGAAACGGAAGCGCTTTGATATACATGATATAATCAAATTATGACATACAGTTATTATCTCGTGGTCGTATGAAAACTGGGATCAGAAGAGTTACGTTTTCAACAGACTCTCGGTGGTGCACCTGCGCGCTTTCCCTGGTGAGCAGGCTTGCGTTTGAAAATGTCAAGTCTTACAATAGTTCTCCAAGTTTCAGATGGTAATTTGTAAAGCCTGTTATTCATGTGACCACATTTTGAACGATTCGGCGAAAGTATAATGACGATGTTGGGCATATTCCATCCAGCATGCCCATGTTGGCCCCGGGTTTAGCTGAATATATACGACCTCGGGGAACATACTTTTAGAAACTTCCGGTGATAAAGTTTGATTCCGCTAATGGTGCATACAAGTTGAAAGTTTGTGGTACTGACTGCACATCCCGTTTACTGTAATCAGCAGTACATACTGGGTGAATGCACTAAGAAAGTGCATCCCAGGTCGAAATTCCCATAGAAACCAGTAGAAACCAGTAGAGACCGTCTACTGGTTTCTACTGGTCCAGTAGAGTCTACTGGTCTGAAGAGGAACTACGAAATCAAACCAGTAGAAACCAGTAGAAACCAGTAGAGTCTAATGTGTTGAAGACCAGTAGAAACCAATAGAAATCAGTGAGATCTAATGGTTTGAGAAGGAGTGTGAAAAAAAAACAAAGTCAAACCAGTAGAAACCATTAGAGACCAGTGGATTCTAATGGTATTGAAGACCAGTAGAAACCATTAGAATCCACTGGTCTCTAATGGTTTCTACTGTTTTTGACTTTTTTTTACACTCCTTTTCAAACCATTAGATCTCACTGGTTTCTATTGGTTTCTACTGGTCTTCAATACCATTAGAATCCACTGGTCTCTAATGGTTTCTACTGGTTTGACTTTGTTTTTTCACACTCCTTCTCAAACCACTAGATCTCACTGGTTTCTATTGGTTTCTACTGGTCTTCAATACCATTAGAATCCACTGGTCTCTAATGGTTTCTACTGGTTTGACTTTTTTTTCACACTCCTTCTCAACCATTAGATCTCACTGGTTTCTATTGGTTTCTAATGGTCTTCAATACCATTAGAATCCACTGGTCTCTAATGGTTTCTACTGGTTTGACTTTGTTTTTTTTTTACACTCCTTTTCAAACCATTTGATCTCACTGGTTTCTATTGGTTTCTACTGGTCTTCAATACCATTTGAATCCACTGGTCTCTAATGGTTTCTACTAGTTTGACTTTGTTTTTTTCACACTAATAGAAACTAGTGAGATATAATGTTTTGAAAAGGAGTGTAAAAAATTCAAAGTCAAACCAGGAGAAATCATTAGAGACCAGTGAAACTTAATGGTTTGAAAAGGAGTGTGAAAAATACAGAGTCAAACCAGTAGAAACCATTAGAGACCAGTGAATTCTACTGGTGGAGACCAGTATAAACCAATAGAAACTAGTAAGACCTAATGGTTTGAAAAGGAGTGTCAAAAATTCAAAGTCAAACCAGTAGAAACCAATAGAAACCAGTGAGATCTAATGGTTTGAAAAGGAGTGTGAAAAATACAAAGTCAAACCAGTAGAAACCATTAGAGACCAGTGAATTCTCCTAGTATTGGAGATCAGTAGAAACCAATAGAAACTCGTGAGATATAATGTTTGGAAAAGGAGTATGAAAAATACAAAGTCAAACCAGTATAAACCAATAGAAACCAGTGAGATCTAATGGTTTGAAAAGGAGTGTGAAAAATACTAAATCAAACCAGTAGAAACCATTAGAGACCAGTGAATTCTACTGGTAATGGAGACCAGTAGAAACCAATAGAAATAGAGATGCTAATGAATATTCATGCATGTATTTACGTGTCCTAATTTTGTACTTTTAAATAGATAACCTCCACCTAACCAGATAAAAGGAATTTTACCAAGTAATGATTTCAAGTTTAAACGTAAAATAGTGAATGTCACCTACTTAAGTGAAGACAATAATGATAACAACAACAAAAATGATCTTCTTAAATGTAAGTTAGAGTAACCAATATCTTATGAACCTTATAACCGTACTGCTATATATATGAAAGTCTGTGAAGGAAAGAGTAGGAATTAGGATAGGTATAGGATAGGAGAGGAATAAAGATAGGATAGGATAGGATTAGGTTAAAACAATAAGGAAATATGCCATAATTCGGATTATCATATACTAAATTTAAATCGATATTTCTTCAATATTTTTAATTTTGATTCCTATTGGTCTCCTGATGGCTCCAGTAGGTAATCTACTAGTTTCTACTGGCATTCTGATGGATCCAGGAGAAATTGCTACTGTTATGGTTTCTACTGGCACTCTACTGGTATTTTTCTAATGGTTTCTACTGGAAATCATTTCACTTTCCATATTCAAACCAGCAGAAACATTCCAGTAGAAACCAGTAGGAAGCTCTATTGGATCCAGTAGAGATTCCTACTGGTTTCTACTGGTCTTCTACTGGTCTTTTATTTTATTTTATTTTATTCAAACATATTTAAACAGGATGACAAGATCAGCATAAGCTGTTTTACATCAAGGTCCTGTGTAACATATCAATATAACAAACATACAACAGTCAGGATAACCAGTAAAAACAACCAATAATTTTAAAACGCTTTACCAGTAAAGTTTATTTATCGTTATTAAAAAATGTATTATTGATATTTACAAATTAAAAAAAAGAAGATATATATGAAGGACGATATACCACTTGCAAGCTCAGCAAAAAACAACACACAAGCTAAACCATACAATCAAAAGTGTATAACAACTATAAACATTCAGTCAAATCATACAGAAAGTGCAATCACCCAAGAACAAAGGGAAGAGAAAACTAACAGTAAAGATGCACTCAACACAACACATTAGCACAAACGTAACACACCTGTCAGCCATTCTATTACTAAGCCTGCAAAGCGATTTTGAAATTAAAAAAAAATGATAGGAGCGACGAAAAAAAAAGAGTTGTTGGTAGGAGACACATTATTGGTTGCTTTCTGGTTGTACATTTACATGAAATTGAATTAAAAAAACATTTTCTTATACATGCTTTTGAAAGATTGAAGAGAGCTTGAGTTTTTCATTGCTTCTGGTAACGCATTCCACCTTTTACCTCCTGCATATCTGAAACTGTTCTTATATGATTCTAAATTTGGTTTCGGTATTACAACATTTAAGGTATCAGCTGCTCTGGTATTAAATCTATGTCTTTCAAAAAGCATGTCGATACTATTGCACAGACGAATAGGTGCCAGACCATGTATACATTTTAAACATATTTGTTGCAAGAAAATAATCCCTTCGTTCTTCAACTGTTTTCCATTTTAAAGATCGAAAAATATCTAAACCATTTGAATTTTCATAGTCATAATTACAAGTAACGATACGTGCTGCTCTCTTTTGTAGACGCATTAAGATTTCTTTGTTTTTTGAAGAACAATTCCCCCATACGGAACAAGAATAATCAAAACAAGGCTGAATAATAGTTTTATACATAAGGTTTAGGGAGTTGAAATCAAGGTATTGACTCATTTTGCGAAGTGAGAAAATCTTTTTAGCAATAGATTTGGTAAGATTCTGAACATAAACATTCCAATTAAGATGATTATCAATGTCAATTCCTAAATATCGAACATGGTCAACTTGTTCAATTTCATCCTTGCCTATAGATATATTAAGATGATGAGTTGAAGTAGCACTAAGTAACATTACCTTTGTTTTGTCAATATTGATACGTAACTTGTTATTTGTATACCAATTAGCTAATAAATCTAAATCATTTTGAAGTACGGTTTTAACAATATTTATATCCTTGTGTGCGTAATAGATAACAACATCATCAGCGAATATATTACAAGAACATGATTTCAGAGAATCAGAAATATCATTTATAAATAGCAAAAACAATATTGGTCCCAGAACACTTCCTTGGGGCACCCCTGTCATAATATTCCTTGATCTAGATAATTCACCATGACAAAAAACCTTCTGGGATCTTTGTGATAAGTAATTAGAAAACCAAAGCAGTTCTGACTCTCTAATTCCATATCCTTGCAATTTCATAAGTAATAATTTGTGATCAATTGAATCAAAACATTTGGATATATCGAGAAAACAGGTAGCTACAGGTTCATGTTCGTTAAAAGCTTCTAACCAATCATCGACTGCACGATGTAGACATGTAGTAGTAGAATGGTTTGGTAAAAATGCTGATTGATCAATATTAATAAGGTCATTCTTAAGAAGATAATTTAACAATTGTTTTTTTAATTCCTTTTCAAGCAACTTAGAAATATGACACATAACAGAAATAGGTCTATAATTTGTAGGGTCACTCTTATTACCTTTGCCTTTATATATGGGTGTTGTCTTTGCTAATTTCCAATCTACAGGAACTATACCATTAATTAAACTTTCATTGTATAAATAGCAAAGTGAAATAGATAGTACTGGAGCCCCAATTCGTAAGAGTTTTGAATCAATCCCTAAAATATCTATATTACTTTCGGTATAATCGAACTGTAATAAAAAATCAGAAACTTTACTTTGGGATATATCTTCAAACTTAAAAGTATATATACAGTCCGGATACTTCCAATTATAAGGGGTACTTTGAATATTGATAGGCACATTTTTACCAACGTTGACAAAAAAGTCATTTAACATGTCACCACTCATATCTACAGGAACGTTATCGTCACGTCGTACTCGTCCGGAAATTTTATTTAATTCACGCCATACCTTCTTACTATCATCTTTGCATACATTTAAAACATTTTTCATGTAGTCCCTTTTTTTCGTACGTCTAAGTTTAGTAATCAAATTTTTAACTTTTCTGTAATCTTTAAGCAAATCTGGACGATCTTTACTTTTATCCTTTAAATAATCTCTTTCATAAATTAATTTCACAATGTCAGTAGTGATCCAGGGACAACATCTCTGTTTTAATCTCCGAGAAGTCAATGGAGCATGCTTATTACATACAGTTAAAAAAATCGATTTCCATATTGTCCATTTCTCATCTAAAGTATCACATAATTCAAGATCATTATAAATATTAGAAAAGGCGGCATGCAAGTTTTGCAAAAAATCTTTTTCATTGAATCGTTTGAAATCACGAAAAGTTACAACTTTATGTTTATTCTTACCCATAGTTTTAAAGTGTATACAAGTATAAATAAGATAATGATCACTAATAGATATTTTAGCAACATCACATAAAGAATGCTTTTCTGGAAGTGAAGTTAAAATATGATCCAAGCATTTTGTTGAATTAGCAGTAACCCTGGTTGGTTGGGAAACTATTTGTGTTAATGAGAATAAGTTTTCAATCAGATGAATAGGATTTTGAACGTTAACACCAGACTTATAATCATAATTCAAATCACCTAATAAAACTAAGTCGTTATCTCCTCCTTTTATCTTTTCGAGCACATCTATCAAACAATTTAAATACTCTTTATCGGCATTAGGGGGTCGATAAACACATCCAACTAAATAATTATCAGGTTTGGATGGTAAAATCTCGATCCAAATGGCTTCAACAGAATTCAATTGAAAATCTTTACGTAAATGAAATGAAACCGAGTTATGAATATACATACAAACTCCACCTTCACGTTTGACTCCTGGTCTATCATTACGTACTAACATATAATTATCTATACATACATTGTTATCATCAATCATTTCATGCAACCATGTTTCTGATAGGCATAAAATATCAAAAGGCACTTTATTCAGCAAGAAACGTATATCATCAATCTTATCTATTAAACTGCGTACATTCAAGTGACCAATTTTTAGCCCTTTGTTTCGTAGAAGTTTGGATGAACATATATCATATTCGTTAACTGAAGGGGAGTTTACAGGAGATAAAACCGTAGTTAAGTCAATGGCACACTCTTCTTGGCCGTTGCCCTAGTAGGGACAGAATTTGTTTTTGTGTCCAAACTGAAAGCAATGTGAACATTGGAGTTGGATTCCATGGCGACAGCTTTGTTGACGGTGATTTGGTTCTCCACAGTTTGTGCATCCTGTTGCGTAATGAACTGAAGGCTTATGGAGAGCGTCCGATTGCCGAACAACAGAAGCGTAAGAATGCGACATGTCATGTGGTCGTCGAGGTGGATGCGGGTTCTATTGGATCCAGTAGAGATTCCTACTGGTTTCTACTGGTATTCTACTGGTATTTTTCTAATGGTTTTTACTGGAAATCATTTCACTTTCCATATTCAAACCAGTAGAAAAATTCCAGTAGAAACCAGTAGGAAGCTCTATTGGATCCAGTAGAGATTCCTACTGGTTTCTACTGGTCTTCTATTGGATCCAGTAGAGATTCCTACTGGTTTCTACTGGTATTCTACTGGTCTTCTATTGGTCTTGTATTGGATCTAGTAGATATTTCTGCTGGTTTCTACTGGTATTCTACTGGTATTTTTCTAATGGTTTCTACTGGAAATCATTTCACTTTCCATATTCAAACCAGTAGAAAATTTCCAGTAGAAACCAGTAGAGATTCTAATGGGTTTTTTCTACTGGTTTCTACTGGTTTTTCGTCCTGGGATGGTGAATAGTCATTGAAATGTCTTTTGTTCAAATCATACATTTGGTTTGATTGCTTGATTTCACTGAAAGTGAAGCATCGTAAAAGACTTGCAGAGACCTGGTTCTTAACTATGGTGCAACTCTGAGGGCTAGCAGAGGGCTAGCAGAGGGCTCGGCAAAGACCTGCCTTAAATATATCCTCTAAGTACAAACAGAATGGGGACGATATTTGACCGGTAGGATCGTGGTAGTGTCCCAAAACATTATGGTAACATGGTAAGTGTTCTATGAGACTAATATTGAAACCACACATTGCCAAAGCACGAAGCGTTCGTGTTAGGCACGTACGCCTTCTTATCGAAATGAATCTACTCGTACCATTCTTTCTGTAGAGAATAACACTATCGGTTTCTATCGCTTTGTGCTTTCCGCTGTTTTGAACAACCATTAGACGCTACTGTAGGCGTGCTGGTTTTATATTATTTGTACTGGTATACGTGTCTTTATTGGCTTCGTTTGGGAAAACTGCAATGGGCAAGATGTCAAACATTATCTGTATTTGTTATCATTTATACAAATTGTGATTACCTGAATACAAATGGTGATATCCCCTGTCTAATCCTACAACAGGAACGGGTGCATAATTTTCAGCAAACATCAACATTCGTGCGACAATCAAGAAATATGGACTGGCTCTCAAGCACCGAACCGGACCACGTGCTGGTGACTGTCCTCGTCGCTGTGACGGTCATGTGGTTGGTTAGGAGGCACATGACTCGACCCAAGAACCTGCCTCCTGGGCCATCTGGTCTCCCGTTTCTGGGAGTAGCATGGACATTACTTAGGTAAGCCGAGTAATACTCTAATCATGCACTGGGCAATATCTGACGCAGAGGTATGTAGGCCTATATCATTTATAAATGCATTAAAAATACAGTAAGACAATGGCGCGATGCAAGAACAGGGAATATATTCGAATTCCACAAAATCGTACCTTCTGCTCATCTAGTCCTAAAGTCAAGCAATGGGGACCGAGGGAGGTATCATTTGTCAAATTATTGCACATAATTATGAGGAGGGATATAACCGCTACAGACGTATATTAATGTCCGTGCAACATCGGTTTCAGTATTCCTCCCCCAAAAATGTATCGATTACACCCAAACAATCATCATTGACTACGATCCTCTGATGCTATTGTGGCAAGACCAATACAATGAAAACAGATTGTGAAGTGATTTGATCAAAATTTGTATTGTCCATGTATTCTTGTATAGGACCAAGCCCGATCCTCTTCAACTCTTTTCGTCTTGGGCGGCGAAATACGGCGACATCATGTCGTTCAACGTCGGACCGAAGCGAATCGTCTTCTTAAACTCCTACGAGGCTATCCTGGAAGCGTTCCGTCATCCCGACCTGAACAACCGACTCATCAGCCTCTTTCACGACGATGTTCTCGGAGGAAAGAACATTGGTAAGCGGTTGAGAGCAGGGAGGTGTGAAAACTAGAGTCAGCACGAATAGTCATTTATTCCTACAGAAGTCGGTTTCAATGTATAGCACAATAGTATATTTGACGGTTTGTCTCTTTGATCTAGGAGGTCCGCCGCCAAAAAGGCAAGACAAATTTGGGATGCATTACAAGGAATTTATATTGGGTATGCGCAGAAGTTTTCAGAACTACTTCGTGTACTAAATTGTATGTGCAGTAGTAGTACAGGGTAGTCTCCTAATGATACGATTCTGTGAATTTCAAATCATTTTATCATGAAAGTCCATCCGCAGAGGTAATTCACATGATATCTTTTTTAAAGATTTGATCACAATACAATAAAATTACCTCCGTAATTTTCGGCTGTCAGCTTCAGCCTTCGTCAGTAATGTGACGCGACTTGACCTTTCGTGACGTAACGAATGTACATCCGGGCCTTTCAACTTTCACTGAACCGAGACGGTGGGCGGTTCAAGCTTCAGAATGTCTACGACCCCGATGATCAATCGTTACGTCACGACAGGTCAAGTTTTTCATGTTACTTGTCTGATATGAAAGGACAATATCTTCAAGCAACGTTTCCAGCCAATTGTTATGGAATACGATGCATATAGTGTGAAATGGAGACTTTTGTACTACAACTTGAAATCACGTTTAGAGACGTTTTACCTTATTGAAACAATATTCTTCGACTGAATCTTTATAGATGCATCGATATTACATGTTATAACTGCGCAAGCATATGGGGTGAGGATATTTCCCCCGTTTCTTCTGCTCATCCTATTTTGTTTAAAACGTCAAATCCAGGCAAAATCATGCAGAAAATCAGCGGCTTCGAATATATGGGAGGTCAAAGATATTTTTTATAAAGCATTCTTTTGTGACTAAAAGAAGAGAAATGCACAATGAATTAATAAAACGGCTGACGGCACTCCATGTAAGTGAAATATCCTTGGTCACATGCATCGGCCTTGCGTAATCAATATAAAAACTTTACACAACAGATGGTAAATTGCCACTGATAATCTTGGCATGTTTTACTCGAAGATTCACGTTTTTTTATTTGACATAATCGGAAGTGTAGTGCGTATTTTGCTAAATTTCATGTTTTATTCCAGCATTGATTAATAAATTACGCATTGTTTCACCCAGTGCCTTCGCTCAACAGATGAAAATATTACGAAAACAGCTGGTAAGAGCGATCAACGCTCAAGACATCTCGTAATAGAAACTTTGTCTCCTATGTGCGTTACTCTTTTTGGCGTAAGGTATTGCTTTTGCATCTGGAGATTCGTGGAAGGAGCAACGCAATTTCACTCACACTGTCTTCCGGAATCTGGGCGTCGGAAAGAAAAGTTATGAGGACACGATTGCTCTCGAGGTATCCCAGCTCTCTGCGGCTTTTGAGGAAAAGGAAGGTTCGCCCTTCGACCCCAATAGTCTCTTGCGCCAGGCTGTTTCTAATATCATCTGCTCTGTTGTATTTGGAATGCAGTACAAATACACAGACCAGAATTTTAAACAAGTGAGTGGCCACGGTATTCTGTACCCTATAGCTAGGGCACCTAAAACATGTGTAACTAAGTGTAGCTTGTCACAGATGTATGCACCGAGTCACTGGTGTAACTAAGTGCACCGAGTCACAGCTTAGTGTAACCAAGTCACAGGTGTAACCAAGTGTACCTTGCCACTGGTGTAACCAAATGCATCTAGTCACAGGTGTAAAAATGTGCAAAAATAGTCACATGTGAATTCTCCCTATCGCATATAGCCCTCCGAATCTGAACGTGTGTGGCGCTCTAATTATTTTACCTTTAATAGACCAGTTCGTAGTTACACGATGGTTGGACAATTCACTGAATAAATACTACAAGAATGCAGACTGGGATCTGTTCATTAAGGCGGATGGGATGATGGATGTGAATACATTTTACAATGTGCCCAAAACAACAATACAAACAGGTGCGCATGGTGGAAGGTTCTTTTACTGCCTTTCAAAGCTGAATGATTGATGTCATATCTGCATGATAATGAAGAGAAACCTGGTTGAGTATCTAATGAATTTTAAATTTACTCTGTGAGTTGTTCAATTGACCCGAGGTTATTCGTACCAGCAACAATCTGCTCATGCGCACATTGTAATTACGAACTCGTTTATTCTTGGGATACGAACTTCCGGTCCACGAACATTCAGCAATCCCGTACAATAGCTAGGGACCACGGTTTCCCACTAATTTTATGAATTTTAACTCTAAACCTAACCCTGACCCTTACCCTAACCCTAAACCTAATTCTATACCTAACCCTGACCATAACCTTAACCCTAGATAAATTGTTCACTGCTTAATTCATCCAAAAAAGTGATTTCCAGGTCACTTTGTGCTGACGACAAACTCTTACCGGAAGTATACGTCCCAAGAGCAATCGATCAGATATCGGTATCGCGGGGTGATATCGCTTGATATCGGCTATATGCGATAGGGAGAATTATAGATGCATGATCAGGACACCTACATCAATGACCTGCTGCACGTTGGAAAGGCGTGTTCTAAGTTCTAAAGTAAGGTGCCTATTACGTCAATGGAAGCTGAATAACTTCCACAAATATTACCGTACTTTTTACGGAGGTTGAATGACACAAAAAGGCCATCTACATAGGAAGAAATATTGAAGAGTTTTTAAGCAAACCCTGAAATGGAACCGTTCCTGTCAGTGCCTGTAAGGTCATTCATTAAACCGTTTGCCTGATATGATTTAATTTGAATTGCTTATGGAATATAGAAGGTATGTACATGTATGTCTTATTAGAAATTATCCCAAAATTCAATTTTGTCCATATTCATATCAGACGAATTTGAACTAACAATATAGTTTATTTTGTATGCTAGATTACCGACATGGTTAGCAACCACTTGGCCCAATCTGGCAGTGGCGGTGCTCTGCTTATGCTTCCAGTTCCCGGTGTGTCTAAAATCCCATTCGGTCGCCCTAAGGCGCTGGCAGACAGCTATAGAGAGATGCATCGCTTCATAATCGGCCAGATCGACTCTCACAAGGCACATTTAGATCCAGGGAACCCTCGGGACTACATCGACTTGTACCTCAACAAGTTGGAGGATTCTGTAGTTAAGGTAGACCAGTTTTTTTATATAACCTGCGCTCCCGCCCCTTTTTTCCCCTTCCCTTCACCACACAACATCAATCACACAGGCGTTACGACCGATCGCAAACCAGACAACCACTCGTCGGTAGATGGTCATCAAAAAGTTTGTAATCACCTTAGGCTTAGTGAACATGTGGCAATTTATTTGAACGAATTTCCCACGCTTAATCAAGATCATGATACATTTCTTATATCTATTTCTTTTATTTACAACAACCACAAGTATAAACAGTCCAGATTTTCTATTTCCACAGCAGTTGTGGTTATAATTGGCAGTGCACATTAAGCACGGAATATTTATACATAACAAAGGATGATACATAATCACACCATGTTTGTTTTTACTATCATCATTGAAATAATACAAATGTGTCCATTCCACGTTCAAATCCAAAATGAGCGAGATATGACGAAGTTGTGAGCGATCCTAACCAGCCCATCATAGTCCGCGACCCTTGGATCCCCGATGGAATTTCGTTATTATCGTGGACTATGATTGGCTGGTTAGGATCGTTCACAACTTCGTCATATCTCGCTCATTTTGAATTTGAACATGGTTGATGTTTTGCTGGATCCTGACCCTTCTATGGGGGGAGGTTGAAAAATAATGGTATCTCCATGAAGTAAAATAAATTCCGCTTCAGATGATCTCTAAAATGTTAGGGGCTCAAAAGCGATTGACATTGAAATATAGAGTTTATTTTCATTTTCTTAATTTTTATTAGAACCACATATTTATCTCGAATTTGCAATATTTTTCTGCCTGTTTTAATGAAATGTTTTTTCACACTTGGTAAATGTTGACCTCCAACATACAGTTACAAAAGAAAGCGCACGAAAATATGGTATATTCATGAAGGTATCGCAGTTTGAAAAGGAGACGTTTTCCGCGGTTCGAGAGGTCAAGTGAAAGTCACGACTACCTCGCTGAAAATAAAATAAGCGTATTTTCCGGTGCCTGCCATTTGGCTGTTTTCACCGCTGGTCTGCACATGGAACGGGTTTGATGCTGAACCCGTGTTTGAATGATCATGATGATAGCGAATGAAACTAAGTAAAATGTAATCTGCATGTCTGTTCTTCTGGATAGGGCCAATCATTCAACGATCTTAATATGGTTGGCACCATATTGGATCTCTTCATCGGTGGGACGGATACAACGAGCACGACCTTGTATTGGTTAATTCTCCACATGATGGCGTACCCCGAAGTCCAGGCGAAGGTCCAGGCCGAGCTCGACGTCGTGGTCGGCAGAGAGCGTCTTCCACGGTTCGACGACCGGAAGGATCTCCCATTTACCAATGCAGTGTTACAAGAGGTAACACTAATCGAGTGATTGGTACATGATCCTTGGATGAGATGCTACTGCTTAACCAAACCCTTGATCACATGTGTGTCAGATTAAGATTAGCCTTTGATCACGGCCTCAGGGCTTCATGATTTATCCCGTCAGCGCAATAGCCCACTAGCGTCTGGAACGAGACTAACCGCGCTAACCCTAGGGACAGAGCAGGCGAGGGCGCAGCCCCGAGGGCTTTTGCTATTCTGCATCGAATTTTGTATGTTACCCGTTGTTTTGCAGCCAAAATCTGCCACCTTTTAGTGGCCACCAATCACAATGGAGCGCGCGATAGGATTATGCTAATTGCCAGACCAACCCACGTCGACTATTACGCGATTCAGGGAAGTGTTAGGAAGGAGTAGACTCTCGAGCATAATATATTCAAACATCTGTATGGGTTCTAAAGCGTGCTCATGAATGTCAAAAGAATTCCATAATCATAGCAATGCTTTGATGTTCCATGTGCCGAGCCGACATTTAGCTGATGTCAACTTGAAAAGAAATTTCTCTAATTTCCCATTTGTCTGTAGACGTTTTTTTTTTTTAACAAATTCGTTTGCAAACTATAAGGAAGTTAACGGCAGATAATGACAGATCCTAGTACTCTGCTTTTGTTTCGAAAAGTATTGAGGAATCATTAAAAATCGGACATATAAGCTATTTGTATTATTTACAAAATTGACCAATTTCTTCACTTTCCGACAACTTGTGCATTTGGGAGATTCAACCACCCTCAAAATGATATATTAAGCTGTGTGTTATCATTAACGGCGTTTGTGTGTGTTTGCGTGAAGCAGAGATATTTTACTTGAAAAACTTGTTAATTTTTGTTTGCTGATACCTGTTGTGCTCATGGAAGTATTAATGTCATCAACAGAACGGGACAAGCGAAATGAGACTGCACATTTCTTTTGTTCTCTCTGAGAAGCCGTTGCCACACAATCATGTTCATAATTGTTCAAACACCTGAACAGCACCTGTTGAGAACATCTTAACTTTTCAGCGGCTTGGCACATGGGTTCAAAGAAAGAAAGTTGCTTCATATCCTTCCATAACACATCCCTGCGCGATTGTAGGCGAGCGGCGTGGATTCGTTCATTTGCACAGCGGATACGTGTACAGCTTAGACTTGTGAAGCGTTGTATTTCATAACAAATATCTCTTTTTAAAACTTAGAATAAGCAAAATGTGTCCTTAAAATGACTAAAAATGAAAACAAAATATCTCATTGTCTTCAGTCCTTTCTATAAATTCGCCGTAGCTACGTGTTCAAACAATACCTGCATAATGTACGATCCGAAACCCATTCGTAACGTGGATTGGACGACAATCTGGGTATTAATCTGGGACATATAAGCTATTTGTATTATTTACAAAATTGACCAATTTCTTCACTTTCCGACAACTTGTGCATTTGGGAGATTCAACCACCCTCAAAATGATATATTAAGCTGTGTGTTATCATTAACGGCGTTTGTGTGTGTTTGCGTGAAGCAGAGATATTTTACTTGAAAAACTTGTTAATTTTTGTTTGCTGATACCTGTTGTGCTCATGGAAGTATTAATGTCATCAACAGAACGGGACAAGCGAAATGAGACTGCACATTTCTCTTGTTCTCTCTGAGAAGCCGTTGCCACACAATCATGTTCATAATTGTTCAAACACCTGAACAGCACCTGTTGAGAACATCTTAACTTTTCAGCGGCTTGGCACATGGGTTCAAAGAAAGAAAGTTGCTTCATATCCTTCCATAACACATCCCTGCGCGATTGTAGGCGATCGGCGTGGATTCGTTCATTTGCACAGCGGATACGTGTACAGCTTAGACTTGTGAAGCGTTGTATTTCATAACAAATATCTCTTTTTAAAACTTAGAATAAGCAAAATGTGTCCTTAAAATGACTAAAAATGAAAACAAAATATCTCATTGTCTTCAGTCCTTTCTATAAATTCGCCGTAGCTACGTGTTCAAACAATACCTGCATAATGTACGATCCGAAACCCATTCGTAACGTGGATTGGACGACAATCTGGGTATTAATGAATGATTTATAGACTGATGCTATAATTGGCATACAGACGTGACGTAGCTATAACTATCCATAGGGGTTGTCCTGAATATATAATTAGTTGGGTTCGGTCAGTGCAATAGAAAAGGCGTAGTGGGTGAACAGCCAATCTTTCGGAGCGCCAGGAATGAAGGCATTATAACTAGTCTCTTTTTAGGCGCATACAACTGCTGCTCAGAGGCTAAAAGGCGTGAGGGACAACCCACACCCACAATGCCTTGTCAAAAGGCTAGATCAAAATAGAGAAAGCATAATTAAAACACCTTCACGACAGGCCTATGCTAATCGTGCAATTAATAGGGCGATATAAATTGGGCCTAGGAAAGTAAAGAGTGAATGGTTGATTCCTCTCATCTCCAGGTCCAAAGGCGTATCCCCCTTGCACCGCTGGACTGGTAAGAGTTGAAGGTTTGATTCCGTTCATCTCCAGGTCAAAAGACGTATCCCACTTTCCTCTCTGGGCAGGTAAGAGTTAAAGGTTTGATTCCTTTCATCCCCAAGTCCAAAGACGTATCCCACTTGGACCGCTGGGCAGGTATGAGTTGAAGGTTTGATTCCGTTTATCTCCAGGTTCAAAGATTCAACCCCCTTAGGTAGGTAAGAGTTGAAGGTTAGATTCCTTTCATCCCCAGGTCCAAAGACGTATCCCACTTGGACCGCTGGGCTGGTAAGAGTTGAAGGTTTGATTCCGTTCATCTCCAGGTCCAAAGCCGTATCCCACTTGTACCGCTAGGCTGGTAAGAGTTGAAGGTTTGATTCCGTTCATCTCCAGGTTCAAAGATTCATCCCACTAGGCAGGTAAGAGTTGAAGGTTTGATTCCTTTCATCTCCAGGTCCAAAGAATCATCCTACTTTCCCCTCTGGGTAGGTAAGAGTGAAGGTCTGTTTTCTTTTAACTCCAGGTCCAAAGAATCATCCTACTTTCCCCTCTGGGTAGGTAAGAGTGAATGTCTGTTTTCTTTTAACTCCAGGTCCAAAGAATCATCCCACTTTCCCCTCTGGGTAGGTAAGAGTGAAGGTCTGTTTTCTTTTAACTCCAGGTCCAAAGAATCATCCCACCTTCCCCTCTGGGTAGGTAAGAGTGAAGGTCTGTTTTCTTTTAACTCCAGGTCCAAAGAATCATCCCACCTTCCCCTCTGGGTAGGTAAGAGTGAAGGTCTGTTTTCTTTTAACTCCAGGTCCAAAGAATCATCCCACCTTCCCCTCTGGGTAGGTAAGAGTGAAGGTCTGTTTTCTTTTAACTCCAGGTCCAAAGAATCATCCCACCTTCCCCTCTGGGTAGGTAAGAGTGAAGGTCTGTTTTCTTTTAACTCCAGGTCCAAAGAATCATCCCACCTTCCCCTCTGGGTAGGTAAGAGTGAAGGTCTGTTTTCTTTTAACTCCAGGTCCAAAGAATCATCCCACCTTCCCCTCTGGGTAGGTAAGAGTGAAGGTCTGTTTTCTTTTAACTCCAGGTCCAAAGAATCATCCCACCTTCCCCTCTGGGTAGGTAAGAGTGAAGTTCTGTTCTCTTTCATCTCCAGGTCCAAATAATCATCCCATTTTCCCCTCTGGGCAGGTAATAGTTGAAGGTTTGATTCCGTTCATCTCCAGGTTCAAAGATTCATCCCTCTGTGTAGGTAAGAGTTGAAGGTTTGATTCCGTTCATCTCCAGGTTCAAAGATTCATCCCTCTGTGTAGGTAAGAGTTGAAGGTCTGTTTTATTTCATCTCCAGGTCCAAAGAATCATCCCACTTGCACCGCTGGGCGTCCCTCACGAGGCAGCGGCAGACACGCAACTGCGAGGGTTCATGATACCAAAGGGCGCCATCATCGTCTCAAACATATGGAGGTTGTTTCACAATGCAGACCTGTGGGAAGACCCGACCGCGTTCACACCGGAAAGATTTATCTCGAAAGACGGAGCGCTTATCAAGAGAGAGGAACTCATTTTCTTCAGTGCTGGTGCGTTGTTTTTTTGTCAAGTGAAATGTGTAATTTATCTTTAACTACCTATACTACTTGTACCACTACCATAGTTCTACTACAACTCCTGTTGCTACTATTTTAACTGGTTCTTATGGTTGTATCACTGCTGACATTACTACTCACACTACACGTAGTAGTATTGATACGTAATGGGATTACTACCATGACCCCTCCATGTACTTACATAATCTTCAAAGTAATCAGCTGGGCACACTCTAGTAATATCGGGAGAAGAGATAGCTGCTCGCTACTATTATCACTATCTTTGAACGTCGATATGAATATCAAAGCAAATTTTTTTTAAAGAAAACATGTAATATATTATATATAATACAAAATCACATCTGTTGACTTCATTTATTCCCTGTTCTTTGTTGTACTCCGCCAGGGCGCCGTCAGTGCCCGGGTGAGCAGCTCGCTCGGATGGAGACGTTCCTATTCTTCACTGGCCTACTGCACCGCTTCACCTTCAAGAAACCGGACAATTTTCCTCCGCTCTCATTCGAGGGGGTGTTGGGTTTTACCTACAACCCCAAACCATTCCAGACATGTGCGATACTCAGGGGCTAGGATAGGGAGTTACAGGAAACCTCTAATCACCTAGGAGAAGGTAGGGGTGGAGGGAGAGAGGGTGGGTTGGGGTGATGGGCTATTAACAATCTCAAACCCTTCGAAACATGCGCGATACTCAGGAGCTAGGACGGGGAGTTACAGGAAACCTCTAATCACCTAGGAGAAGGTAGGGGTGGAGGGAGAGAGGGTGGGTTGGGGTGATGGGCTATTAACAATCCCAAACCCTTCGAAACATGCGCGATACTCAGGAGCTAGGACGGGGAGTTACAGGAAACCTCTGATCACCTAGGAGAAGGTAGGGGTGGTGGGAGTGCTAGGGGTGGGTTGGGGTGATGGGCTATTAACAATCCCAAACCCTTCGAAACATGTGCGATACTCAGGAGCTAGGACGGGGAGTTACAGGAAACCTCTCATCACCTAGGAGAAGGGGTGGGGGGAGAGAGGGTGGGTTGGGGTGATGGGCTATTAACAATCCCAGAACCATTCCAGACATGTGCGATACTCAGGGGTAGGACAGGGCGTTATACAGGGAACCTCTGATCACCTAGGAGAAGGTAGGGGTGGTGGGAGTGCTAGGGGTGGGTTGGGGTGATGGGCTATTAACAATCCCAAACCCTTCGAAACATGCGCGATACTCAGGGGCTAGGATAGGGAGATACAGGGAACCTCTAATCACCTGGGAGAAGGGGTGGGGGGAGAGAGGGTGGGTTGGGGTGATGGGCTATTAACAATCCCAAACCATTCCAGACATGTGCGATACTCAGGGGCTAGGATAGGGAGATGCAGGGAACCTCTGATCACCTAGGAGAAGGGGTGGAGGGAGAGGGGGTGGGTTGGGATGATGGGCTATTAACAATCCCAGAACCATTCCAGACATGCGCGATACTCAGGGGCTAGGACATGCCGTTACGGGGAACCTCTGATCACCTAGGAGAAGGTAGGGGTGGTGGGAGTGCTAGGGGTGGGTTGGGGTAATAGGCTATTAAAAACCCCAAACCCTTCGACTTTTCGACAAATTTGGATGATTGGATTTAAAAATGCGAGTGTATCAAATATTCCAATGATTATTACAAGAATAGTGATTGATGAAATGTCACAAATCTTGCTTTGAAAAAAAAATGACATCCTTTAACTTTTTGTTGTGTTAATTTCAGCTTGATTCGAGTTGTAAGTTTATCCCAAATGTCAAGATATTTTTTAACTAGTAATGAGTTTTTGTTGTGCAGGACGCATGTTTGAAAAAGTAGCCTACTCTGATTGTGATTACATAGCCTGTCATTTGAGTGAGAGATTATCAGCTATGGGTGAATGATGGCAATTCGATGTGTAACCATGCTTTACATAAGGAGAAGAGGAAGTTAAAATGGTATCAAACATGTAAGCATTTAATTTGGTAAACTCTGAGAAGGATTTAGATGTTGTATTTTGTTTTTGTTTTCGTGCATGAAAGTGTATATGGCTGTGTTAGGATGTGAATGCGTTAATTGTAATACAATACATGTATCAGGGTTTTCTTATCAACGACACGGATGTATTTCAACAACACTATCACTTTGCAGTATGAGAACGATAATATATGAGAATTTATCTTTATTTAAACGATTATGCTGCAACTGTTTAAAAGGATCAGAGATTAGCGCAATTGTTAGATGAGTCTGGCCCTCGCAGTACAACATTCGTGGTGAGATACAATGTTCAACACCTATGTCGATTACATTATAAAACTATAAAGACAAGCTTAATCATGAATATTTTGATTTGTGATATGTACCTATCAATATGATATTACTACAATGGTATATTAGATATAGATATATGATTTTCTTATTTATTGAAGACAAGTGGGGGGTTTTTCATTAAGATATACAGTATCAATTCACATATACATAAATCATATGCAGTCGATATAGACTTGGTTAACATGACTAATAAAAACATTTTCACGTAGTTCTGATCAGTACTTCAAGATTAAACAAGTATTTTGGAGATTTTTTTTTAAATGATAAGGAAAAGTTGACCTGAGTATACAATGTATTCAAATAAGTTTAAATGAATAAATGAAATAAGGCCAATATGAACTCATACTGAAAATTAATAAATTAATCATGCATTGCATCATATCTCAAATTATTTGAAGAGATTTTTAAAAAGGGAAATTTAAATATTGAATTTTCAGTGAAGTTAATTACATGGGTATGTGATTGCATATTCTGAAATGCATCTTTCAATTCATTGATTAACTGTAAATAGACATAAATGCAGGTTGTTGAAATATAGAAACCACGATATTAACCAGTATACAAATACATACTTCGTACAATTAAATATATTTCTATATATATATATATATACATTTTATGTGTATATATACATATAAATACATGTATATATACTGGTATATATACATGGATTTCTTGTATAAGTTCAAGAACATCTAACCAAATATCTACATTGTAGATCAATATGTTTGTAACAAAATACCATTTATCATGATGTCAATAAATTCCATTCCATTTAATCAGGATGTCACCTTATGAAATGTTGTGTTATTTAAATCATGATATAAGTACTTTACATTTAAATGTATCTGTCGTTTTGCTGTGATTTGAATTTATCGGGTGAATCGGTGTACATGGAACACTTCTAAGCATTTTGCTTTTTTTTTAATGAACGAGTGTTCTGGCATTTCAATTTGTAGAAAATAAGACACAGAATTGTGATTCATGTCGTGGGTCAATATTCTACATAATCATGGTTAGAATTAGATTTATACATGATTACATGTACCGCTACGACAGCATTCCACTTATCCAAGCACGTTGGTGTAAGTGGGGCAGCGTGCTACATAATACAGTCATTGGGGAAAGCAAGTGAACTCGGCACTGATATGCCCATTGGAATTACATGTGTCCCACTCAACCAAACCCTGTGAGATAAACGAGATAGTCAAAGTGTAAAAAGTGGAATTGATAGGGAACACATGTCTTCTTTTTCTTTACAAGATCACTTAAAGGGAAAGTTAACCTGCGTACGCATGGGGGGGGGGGGGGGTGGTCAGGGGTTCAACCCCCCCCCCCCCCCCACCCTTTTTATAGAATTATCCAGCACAAAACAAAGGAGAGAGCATCTCACACGTAACATCACAAAATGTAAACTTTAAAAAAACATAATTCTCTCATACTTTGATAGATTTCATCAAACTGTCACTAATTTGATTTTTCTGCAATGTATAATCAACCACTTTATATTCAGGATGGACTTTTCCTTCAAGAGTTCTGTGTGAAAGACACATGTACAGTGTATATAGAGTGAAAGCGGTAATGTGGATAAAGAGTTCCATGTGAAAGATGCAACTGATGAGAGCAAATAACCTGGATCACGAGGGTATTGGAGTACAAATACAAAAACAAGATTTTTAATCGTACAAACTCAAATGTATTACATTATGCAAATCATTAAGTCTGATTTTAGGCTCTGTTTAAAAGAATCTTTATTTTATTTACAGTGACTGACAAATACATCATAAATGCACCATTTGCCCGAACTGGAACAAAAGATAAGCTCATATGAATAGTACAGTGTATCAGCTTCAACATTTCAATAATCAAATCACCCTGAGATAAGGCAAGGCCAAATTCCTTGTTTGAAAAAAGCACCAATCTTTTCCACTGAACTAAGTGTGCATTTTGCACTTACCACAGCTACACTATTTCTATCTCAAACCATTCTTTAAAGGGTACCACAGTTCAAAGATTTAGCTCTCTTACATCAAAGACAGATCTCAATTGAGCATACAAAACTAGTTTGAGATCCTGAGTTTATTTCTACATGGCTAGGGAATCATTTTTAATATCACGTCTCAATAGTTCTGTCAGTGCAGTTCTGGTAACGATACCACCTAATGATACTCTAAATGATCGCAATTACGCTATATTGCAGCCAGCAAAGAAAATCTCAAAAATTGTTTGTGTGCGCTCCAATCACTATCATTATTGATCCTATGCGATGATGAATCGCAAAGGTTCAATAACAACATACACGTATTGATCTAGCAGACGTGCAAACAAAGAGGCCCGCGCGAACATCGAGGTAGCCGATGTTCCGCGCGCTGTATTAACTGCATCGCTCTCAAATTACAGAAACACATCACACCCCACAACAGTATGATATTCAATTCTAGTACCAAAACAACGAAGCATTGGTTTTGTATTACCCGGTGGTCCCAGGCCTTTAAACTGAGTGTACAGTAACAATACCGTCATCACTGAGTCAAGAGTCAAGACTATGAGTTCATTATGCATGCAAATCATATGTAAATGTATATTGACCCCATGAGGTCATGGAACACATTCTACACATGGCACGGGGCGTGCGGCAAGATGGTTGAAAGCAGTACAAAATAAACAATCATGAACCCGGTAAAAATAATGGACAATTTGTCATTTATTTGGACTCGATCCTGTGAGATATGGTATTGTGTAAGTAGACAATACTTCAATCACCAATTAAATGTTTGTATTTTCAAATCATAAGGAAACCACATTCAAGAATCATGCAGCAATGAACTACTGGTGTCCAGAACTGTGCAAAATCAAAAAACAAAATCTTACCATTCTAATGGAGTTATGATCTTTGTACATACAGAATGGCCCTGTAACATAAAGGTTTGCGATCAATCACAAATTTGAAAGACAAATTCTGATGGGTTACTGGTCAGTCTTTTGAACAAAGAGCGCATGTAACAATGCTGTTGATTGGCCATTGCCTTTCTGCGATTGATTGGAAACCTTTGTTACGGGGCCAGGTCCAGGTCTGGTCTAGGTGCTCCATGATACTTGTGTTCCAGCATGGTGCTGACTGAATGGCTGATTGCTAGTTGGTGGTTAAGGGTTGGTAGAAGTGTAAAGATGACAACAACATCTGTGGTAACACCAAACCTGAAAGCATTCAATGCTCTGTAAATAGATCTTTCCTTCATTGATAAAATGAATATTGGTACATGTGTACACCATGTCCATCAAGCAGGACGTAGCTCAGAAAGTAGCTCATGAATTCTGTTCATGTTTCTTCATTCTATTCATTATAAGACTCAGTGTAGATGAGAAGCAACATATCAGGTTGCCCTAATCTATGAGTGACCTCCAGGTCACTGGTCATTGCCAATCCAGTCTCTCACAATGCAATGCAGTGGAATAATCACTCAAGTTATTCTCAAAATCGCTCAAGACAGATACATGTAGACTAGGCCGACAGTAGAATAGGGCTCATTAGTTCTAAGACCAAACGTGAGGCTGTTTTGCTTCTTAACACCAAACTTGAGGTTGTTTTGCTTCTTCAACATCACACATCCTGGCAGTGAACCTACTCCAGACGTTTATGTATCAAACAGCCACAGCCTTCCAAGCATGCCTCATCAAATCCTTTTCAGCATGCCTTCTCCCAACCAGCACACATATGACACAATGATCAGTATTCACTCATGCAGCATTTTGATAATTGTCAGGTAATATATTATATCATCTAGTACACAAGTTCAGCAGTTTTCTTCCCCTATTCATTGTACATGTTCCCATCAATAATGACAGAAGACTTTGCTTAGTCCACAAGCATCATATCCATATGTTGCTCACCTGGCTAACCATTTAGCCACCTCCACCACCACCTCCACCATTCAGACACCCCTTCTTTCTTTAGAGGTGTACTACCCCATTCGGTTGGATCAGAGATCAGTGTTACTTCCAGTCTTCATCAATTGCCTAGATGCTTGACGTGAGTCCCATGAGCAGCTAAGGCTCCTTTCTCATTGAACACACTCGCTGTTGTGTAGGCAATGCTCCTTCCTCTCCGCACAACCTCACCTTCAAATACGACCTTCTCACCGACCTTCAAGGCTCGCAGGTAGCTGCAGGACAATGGAGAAGGAAGGACAGGTTGCTAGCCAAATTTCTGAGGATTTTAAATACGGCTGATAACGATTCAATCGATTGTTGGCTTTTTTTACATTGAAGAATTATGAACACCTACCCTGAAGACTTGCAGATCAACAATTATAAGTGAGTTACAAAGGTATGATCTTGTTTATAAATGGTCCCAATGACAAAGTTGAGCCCACATAATCTTTTGCACAAAGACCGCTCATAAAATGCATTCTAGATACCACAAATTAAGTTGCTCATTTTGCTTATGAATCATAATTTAAGTGACTGTTTCTTAAACTTTAGCTGATCCACTTAATTTTTCTTCTTGACATAATGTGAATTGGCCATTCTGTCAGAGACTAAGACATTTTCCTTGGGCTCTGTTGCCTTTGTTTGAGTTCATTGGTGGCAATGTGAGACCATTGACGGCTAAGCTAACTAAGCCCCTCTATGTTGTTGTACAGTATTTCAAATGCAAAGTGACTACATCCTGTGACTCACTTGACGCTGAGGTTGAGACTGACCCCTGGTCGGGGGTCTTTCTCACTGGTCATCAGAGCCAGGGTGGTCAGGGAATCGATGGTCGATGCTGTGAAGCCTCCGTGCAGCGTCCCAAAGTTGTTGCAGTGATCCTCCAGAACCACATACTCTGCTTTCACCCTGTCTTTCCCCACGGAAACAAGGTTCACCTACACCAGAACAAAAGAGTCAAGAAAAGGTCGCAAGTAATTCTCATTGCCAATGTCACAACTTGTTTTTTGTGTCAACATATCCCCAAATGTGTTCACTTTCAAATGGATAATCTAGCTGAAATCAAACATTTAAATGCTTTGGGCCATTTTCATGTACAGTGGGCAAACAGTTTTAGCTTGCTATCATTCATTTACCTTCCATGTCAGGATCATCAAATGTGGTGAAGAGATTGAGAAGCGGACAGTTTAGTGGGCACCATGAGTGGTATTCTGAAATGCTCATTTATGAGAAAACTTATTCTAACTCTAGGTTTTCTCCTATCTGGTATTCCAAAATCTGTGCTGACTCTCAGCCCTCCTAAGTTTTCTCCTAATTTTACGCAAAGTTATGCAAATAGAAATTCATGAGGACTGGTATCCGGTATTCCAAAATGCGGGTATGAGAGGATTTTGGAGTATTTAAAGGAGAGCCACCCCTGGGTCCTGCCCTAGCCATTCACAACACAAAAACAAATACGAGCAGCATTCATTTGCATAGGCGGGTTCATGATTGATGTGCGTGCACATAGTTGCGCGTCCACAGAGTTAGGGTGAAACCTAGGGTAGGGACGCCATGTGTCACTAGATGGCGCTTCGCACGTAAGTGCGAAAACGGAATGGCAAAATGGTGGGCACAGTTTGTGAGATGCGTGATCTGTTCAGGTAGTGGCCTTCCGATGTAGAATATTATCGAAGTAAATTGATGGGTTGAGATTTCAAGCTCGACAGCCCCGTGAGTTCTTCTTTCATTTGCAACAAAAAGTTTAGGGAAAGCTGTGATGACTGAGCGAGATCGAAGCATTTTGCGGTAAGTTTTTGAAAATTCACTTCACGTTTTCGTGAATCATGGTGAAAACGAAAATGTTCCGTTATAGTGGATCAATTTCAAACAAGAATAGTGTCAAGAGTAAATACTGAGCTTCTATTTGGCTTTTGATTTATAACGTTTTACAAAGGCGCAGTTGTGCCGCAAAAGGGTTTTATGAGCCCATGTTTAGATCTATGAATATGCGGTGTTGATAAATTTTATGAAATTCCGGAGGAGGCAACGACAATCGTCGCGCAATTCTAAGCCTGGCTTGTCGGCTACTATGATAGCTCCGGGTAGCCGCGCGCAGCCGCCACAGACGGCCACCCGTTACTCGCTAAACCCGAACTGCTCGGATATGGATCGGCGCTATATATAGCTGACCGAGATGCGTGGCTTGCGCGGACACGGCGTCCCAGCCACGCACTACACTACATGTATATCGGAACATGTATCGGCCGTGCTGCGCCGTTCGCATGCACGCTCGCAGTTAAGTCCGATTGCCAACATGTATGCTTGACGTAACAACAGGCTGGCTGATCCTGTGCGGATTCAGCAACCCACCGGAATATACGCTAAGCGAGTACCGGCAGAGCATTAATTAACATTAGCAAATACGCGAATTTTGTGTACAGTGTAGCGGCATTATCTGTGACTCAGAGACGATGCTAAAATCTTGTTTAAATAAATACTTTTCTTGTTATTTTGCCAAAATTAATGATTTCTTTGGATTATCAATAGTGTAAACAAGCACTCATGGTGAGCATTTGTATTTTGAAGTTGTTTTAATATTTTGTGGGCGTCCCTACCTAGGGGGAAGTCCCAATGAGATGTTGTGATCGTGATTGGCTCTTCGTGAAACAATTCCCACCATCGGATAATGTGCACTAGGCATGGTCACACCCTCCCTAGCTTGCATAAGAGCGTCCTAGGCCTAGGAGGACATTCTAAAATACCAATTTCGGGATCTCTTAGGCACCTCCTAACTTGGGGACTTAGCCTCGGAGAAAACAGGAATTTCGAAATATCACCCCCCATCTACCCGCATATACATTACATGAATGTGATAGAGAGGGACTGTTATAGAAATAAACGTATACATACCGTTGAAAATATGGTATTAAAACTCCGGGACTTGCCCATCATTTGAAAGAGCTGGATAGCTCTCTGTAGAGCTGTACTTGGAGAAGACATTTTGGCAGTGGTAATGAAACTGGTAAGCGTATTTAACTCAAGACATGCGCGAATATCCAGCAATGTCTCGTTAGCTGACCATTTTCTGCAAACTTTTGTTGCAGTATAGCTCACGAGATGGCGCCATGCACACTTTTCATAGATAGAGATCGATACCTATGACATTTTTATAACATATTTACAGGATCTCAAACTCGATCGCCGCTCCGCCAGATAATGGAATATCCCGGGGGAATATCATCCCTTTTCTTTTTTGGAACTTGTTTATACTGTATTTGGTTCCTGGGGTACCAACTAAATATCCACCATTTGGGGGGAAGTATTTATTTCATTTTTTGCGCTTTACCTGGGTTACCAAAAACTGTGTAGAAGTAATTTTTAAATGTTTATATAGATTTTGTTTTCTTTTTAGTGATCTTATGTAACAATTAATGCATGCAAATGATAACTTTATTCTAATTTTCATGTTTTGTTCTAATCTGATTTCATTGTTCAAAAATGATACCTGTAGTATGAATGCCAACCTTTCAGAGCACAAAATCAGTAGTCATAAGGCTAAAAATCAGTAATTTGGGGACAAAATCAGTAACTTTCTGCACGACACAAATTTTTATGCACGCTGGCAAGCGCGGCTACCGCAGATTACACGTTATCAAATTAAAAAAGCTAATTTCACTCAACTAAAAATAAGGGTAGCGATATTTCGTTAAAACAAAATCTGCCATTCCGTTCCATCTTTTCTGGAAAGAGAAAGTTTGTTTTGCCATAGACTTTTTGATAGGACATCCCCATGTCCATTCAGATATTATTATGCCTAGCTGTACACCGGCCGTCCGAAAAGGCGAGCGAAAATAGTGAAAGGCAAATTTAGTCAAATAGTGCGTGCCGATGTTTGAAAATGGATTTAATTACTAAAACACACTTATAATAATAATGACAGTAGAAATAGTATTGAGAATGTAGGCCTATAGGGCTATTCAATTGATGGAAAAACATCGATAGTCAAAAACGTCGTTTTTAGTTCAAAGTTTAAAATGAGGATATTACCTCCAGGTCCATCAGTTTATCTCCATGTTGTGATGCACCATGTTTGTCTGAAAAAAATGTCTATATATAAAAACTTCTAGCTATATATTCAGTGAAAAATTGAAGTTAATTTATCTTCATGACCTTAGTCTTCTTTATAGATATTGACATCAACTCTCAGGCTCAGTCTGCATGCAGTGATTCATCTCAATTTGTACAATAATGAAGGTCTACACTGTTGATCGAGCTTGGATCATCGATTGAAAATTCTGGGATTTTGTTAAAGTTAATTGATATTCCATCTTTGGTTTTGACTTTAAATCTCACTAGTCTCTCTATATGAAGGAATCTTTAATCTTTGAACCAAGTTTGGTTGAACATAATAGTTCAATAATCATACAATTGATCATAACAAGTATCTTGGTTCCTTTATAGATCTCCTGTAACATTCCTAAATGCCAAGGACTCCTATCTGACTTAACCCTTCTCTGATTGGGGATTGGTCATTGGTCCTATCCTGCTTAAAGCTGACTTTCCTGCATATCGTTCAGCAGAGGACGCCAAGCGGGACTAGACGTATAGAGTTTTCAAACTCTCACGTTTTCTTTGCACAACACACACATTCATCTACCAACAACAAATGGCCTATGCTGTAAAGAACAAATCAAGAATGACTAGTGGGTTCGATATACATCCTGTATTGGTAATTTAATCCACAATTTCACAAATTATCATTGAATAGTATAGAGTTATAATCAAAATGAATATTGAAAGACAGTATATACAAAATGACATTCTAAATGCCTCTAGCAATATATTATTTTGGATTAAATCCTAATCACATATGCACATCAAAAGATTATTATGATTATTTTTCCTACTCATTAATCAAGAACAATTCACAAATGATATGGTGCACATACAAACTGTACGTACATTGATCAAGGTCATCAATAAATATTGCATTCTACACATCATGATTTACATCTGGGTTGAATCACCTGCACACATTATTGTATTTCTGTCTGATAGGACACATCGAATACTCTTAGAAATTATCAGCCAGTTGTATTGTGCGTATGAGCAGATTTATGTCGATATAATTCACCTGATTGTACTACATTGTATTCGCATAGTAAAAACAGAATTGAGTTTAAGGACCATGTCTGTCCATAAAGACTCTATTATTATTACATAGATAGTACTACATGTAAAACAATATTCAGCTCTGGGAAGGGACGAACATTCCACCATGTACACCTGCTTCTGTTCTTGTTCTGAGCACACTGGTAAAGTGTCTGTATAACCATGAGCCAACCCAGCTGCAGGAACAAATTCAGGTGTGCATCACACAAGCTGTACTTCATTCAGTGGTGACCATGGTGGATTTAGGAGCTGGTCTACTGGAGCACACACCTAACATTGAGGTCAACCTATTGACTCTGTCTTTAATCATTTTCGGTGTTTGTTTCAGCCCAGTTGAAAACTGTATCAGCTTCCTTGTGTAGCAAAACATGTAGAGATTTTGCATCAATTTAGATATTGCCCTCTAGTCCTATCGCAGAGAAAGATGATTAGTCCTGAGAGGACAGAGAATTCAGAGTAAAGACTATGCTTGCCATACTGCCATGACCGTGTGTCCCATTCTTGATTAATTTCAGGATACACTACACCAATAATAACAATAATAACCGGTTCTTATATAGTGCTTTCCTAGTGTGAAGTAGTACGCAAAGCGCTGGATTATTACCCTGGCTTTAGCCAAGCAGCCAAGTGCGTAGCGCTAAAAGCTAGTTGATCTGATTAGATCAGGAATACATGTACTACATTCTTGCCAGGTACCCATTTACTACACCTGGGTTGAGAGGGACAAACATGAGCAAAACATCTTGTCCAAGGGTGTACGCACCGGGCTGGGCTTGAACCCAGTGCAAGAGTCAAGGCCTCTCACCACTATACCACAATGCCCTCACTGTACCAAGAAGGTATCATCTCAAATGATAAATGAATGCAAAGTGGATCTTGAATGAGTACTGCCCATAGTCATTACCTCACTATCCACTGCCTTAATGAAGACCCATCTTGAGCCCTAAACCATCCCCTGTCAGTTACTGACCATCTCTGAGGCTCACAGACTGCTGTGCATTCAAGCTGATACCTGTTACCAACCAGAATGTAGTGACCATTAATTCATGGAAGAAGTTGATAATGGAAGGTTGATAAACACCACATTACACTTATTGCAGTCAATCATTGACAAGTACATGTGTACATCATGACATTCTACCAAGCTTAACAGGAGGGGGCATGGATTACTATTTCTGTGAAAAGTACAGTCAGGTGACGAATTCATACCACAAACAACAAATCCATTATTGAATTATGTACCAGCACTGACAGTTCCTCTCATACAGAGTAATAAATTACTCTGAGATGAACAGAGGTACTGAATATGTGACACACTCCTAACTATATCCCTAAGCACTGCAGCATAAATAGTTCCAAATTGCATGCTGCTATGGTAATTATATCTCTAAGCACAGCAACATGAACAGTTCAAAATCACAAGTTGCTATGGTAATTACTTGCTTAAATACATATGTGCTTCCATCACAGAGCTCTAATCAATAGAGCCACATTAAATGACTTTATCCTCTCATATCATGTAATGTCTTGGCAAGTTGAGCAGACAAACAACAATGGATCTGATTGTCAGAGGAGATACAGACCTTCAGCTTTCTTCTTTGTCTAAATACAGCCCGACCAGAGCATACTCAAACCCCCAGGAACCATACTCAAACCCCAGGAACCATACTCAAACCCTACCAGGAACCATACTCAAACCCTACCAGGAACCATACTCAAACCCCCAGGAACCATACTCAAACCCCAGGAACCATACTCAAACCCCCAGGAACCATACTCAAACCCTACCAGGAACCATACTCAAACCCCAGGAACCATACTCAAACCCTACCAGGAACCATACTCAAACCCCACCAGGAACCATACTCAAACCCTACCAGGAACCATACTCAAACCCCACCAGGAACCATACTCAAACCCTACCAGGAACCATACTCAAACCCTACCAGGAACCATAGTCAAACCCTACTAGGAACCATACTCAAACCCCCAGGAACCATACTCAAACCCCCAGGAACCATACTCAAACCCTACTAGGAACCATACTCAAACCCCCAGGAACTATACTCAAACCCCCAGGAACCATACTCAAACCCCCAGGAACCATACTCAAACCCCCAGGAACCATACTCAAACCCTACCAGGAACCATACTCAAACCCTACCAGGAACCATACTCAATCCCTACCAGGAACCATACTCAAACCCTACCAGGAACCATACTCAAACCCCCAGGAATCATACTCAAACCCTACCAGGAACCATACTCAAACCCCCAGGAACCATACTCAAACCCTACTAGGAACCATACTCAAACCCCCAGGAACTATACTCAAACCCCCAGGAACCATACTCAAACCCCCAGGAATCATACTCAAACCCTACCAGGAACCATACTCAAACCCCCAGGAACTATACTCAAACCCCCAGGAACCATACTCAAACCCTACCAGGAACCATACTCAAACCCTACCAGGAACCATACTCAAACCCTACCAGGAACCATACTCAAGCCCCAGGAACCATACTCAAACCCCCAGGAACCATACTCAAACCCTACCAGGAACCATACTCAAACCCCCAGGAACCATACTCAAACCCTACTAGGAACCATACTCAAACCCCCAGGAACTATACTCAAACCCCCAGGAACCATACTCAAACCCCCAGGAACCATACTCAAACCCTACCAGGAACCATACTCAAACCCTACCAGGAACCATACTCAAACCCTACCAGGAACCATACTCAAACCCTACCAGGAACCATACTCAAACCTTACCAGGAACCATACTCAAACCCTACCAGGAACCATACTCAAACCCCCCCAGGAACCATACTCAAACCCCCAGGAACCATACTCAAACCATACCAGGAACCATACTCAAACCCCCTGGAACCATACTCAAACCCTACCAGGAACCATACTCAAACCCTACCAGGAACCATACTCAAACCATACCAGGAACCATACTCAAACCCCAGGAACCATACTCAAACCCCCAGGAACCATACTCAAACCATACCAGGAACCATACTCAAACCCCCAGGAACCATACCCAAACCCCCAGGAACCATACTCAAACCCTACCAGGAACATATCACAGTAATAATTCATTGAGGCCTAAACTACATCACATATATGTCAATAATCAATGCATGATCAAAGTCCATGGTATATAATTATTACTTATTAATCCTCAGAAAAATGATTGATCACAGAAAATGCAAGTGACATGAAATGAGTTGTTCAAGTCACCTGCTGATCTACACATTGACTAGCATCAAACAAGATGCTTCTGACTTATTCCACTCCCGCTTCTAGTTAAAACATTCATTCACACAAACACAAATAGAAAGCTGAATCAAGGTTGATGACAGAGGATCACTACTTTCCTCTCACACAGTACACAATACATCTTTGGCTTGTCTACTAGACGGACCAGATACAGCTAATGTACTACGTACAGTCTTCATGGTGGTTGTCTTCAATGGTTAAAGTAAGTCAAACGTATCTAATTTCCCTTTTCTACATGCCACATGCATTATGGGTAATACAACCAATACAAACATATTGTGGCATCAGTTATTTGTTATTCCTCACCAGTATGTTTGTGAGCAGCTTGTCTTTCTTGATACAAGGCTGACATTGATTATGAGAATAGGATACACTGAATGGGTGATAAGTCCATCAAAAAGTCAATACATATTTGCACACAAACTTTCAAAGAAATACACCATACTGTACACCATTAAAATCCCTCAAATGGTAACAGAATACCATCCACTAGCAAGTACTACAATACAATGTACATGGTTTATCTACATTGAGTTCAATGCAATATTAGCATGTATACAAAAACACAATGCTACTACAGCTCATGTATCTACTACATGTACTACTACTACTACTACTACTACTACTATTTCTAATTAATGCTACTACTATTAATTTTACTACTATAACGATTACTAAGCTACTACTTCTACCACTGTTACCATACTTCTGCTATGGCTACTATTACTAAGGTATTACAATATATTGCTGCTGGTTTTATGAATACCTCTTAAACTATTCGTTTGCTGCTGCTCAAGCACAGCAGGATGACCTTCTGGTTTATGTAGTATTGGTCTCTTGACACAATGTACTTGCTTTGCTGCTGTTGTCACATTAATTATGTCATAGTAGGGTTAAAACAAATCTTGATGTTGGGCACTGAGCACACAATGGTTAACATGAACACTATCAATGACCTTTAACCTCTGAAGGATTTACCTCCAATCAGTCCATCTCCATGTAGTGACCCATCTTTGGTCAAAATTGGATCATTGGATTTCTACATATTGTGAACAACATTTTGTGCCATTTTTTGCATTGGTCAATGAACTTTGACCTTTGACCATATATCTACACAGATGCCCTACATTGGTTCCATGAGGTACATATGATACACATGTACCAGGTTTGAAGTAAATCTGTTGAACGGTCAAGGGACGGATGGACAGAAGGTCAGACACTCCAAACACACCTGCCTCTGTCTTCTGTTTGGCACAACATGGATGCACATATTATATCAGTCAGCATCCATAGGTTTGTGTACTATAATACAGACCATCTACAAATATACAGAAGACTGCTTGGTGAGTAAGCAGCTTTGCTACACATTTCATTACACATGACATACTATCTGCAATGGCCATGCTGAGTGTTACATTGACATCATGGCAAGAGGAGAAAGGAACCATTTCACTGTGAACTACTGGAAAGAGAGACTCTCTGTGACTATACACTAGAGTTGATGACAGACTTCAGGCTGGAGTAAGCAGACTGACCAGCGGGCTGACCAGCAGACTGACCAGCGGGCTGCTGTGGCTGCTGTGGCTGCAGGCTCACAGCTTTGTGCGTTGAGACGGCAGCGAGGGTCAGTCAGGCCACTACTGTGATCTACCGGGGATCTGATATCACTATCCATCCCTTGTGGACATTCTATGGACACACTACCGACATCCTATGGACACACTACGGACACACTATGGACACACTGTGGATACACTGTGGATACACTGTGGAAACACTGTGGAAACACTGTGGATACACTGCGGACACAATGTGACCATGGTGTGGATTCAATGAAGAGACAATGTGAACACTCTATGGACACTCTGTAAACAAACTGTGAACAAACTTGTGTACACACTGTGTACACATTGTTGACATGTTGTCGATCTGAGGTAAATGTGGAGATACCCTGAAGGACTGGGCACCTACATCTATCAACAAAGCTTTAACAAGTCTTCAATCATTCACAAGGTAGGAGGTGGGACAAACAATCCATCTAGTCATGTTGACTCAAAGAGGTCGGTCAGGGGACGGTTCACACGATGGTCAACTGGTAGCTGTCCCATCTCTCTCAGCTTCCTCCTCACTCTCGAGATCCTCCTTGGTCTTGAGGAACAGCAGTGGGAACATGCCGATGAGGCAGCCGATGGTGATGCCCAGCGCACGGGACTGAGAGGGAGCAAACAAACAAACAGAGGAAGGCATTCAACCTGTCATCTTGAAACAGTCAGTGAAAACAAGAAATCATACACTCTGCATCAATCATTGGATGAAGAGCAGCACTTGCACTAATTTTTATCTTTTTTTGTTGCATCTTCTCCCTTCTTAAAAAATCTGTGGATTTAATGAACTATTAAGACTTCGTCACAACACACAGGCCTCTCCCTGACTCTGGTCTGGTCCAATCCTATGACTGTAAGTCTAAGTCTACGTCCTGAGAAAGCTCACTTACTATACTGGCCTCTCTCTGACTCTGGTCTGGTCCAATCCTATGACTGTAAGTCCAAGTCTACGTCCTGAGAAAGCTCACTTACTATACTGGCCTCTCTCTGACTCTGGTCTAGTCCAATCCTATGACTGTAAGTCTAAGTCTACGTCCTGAGAAAGCTCACTTACTATACTGGCTGTCCACCTGACTCTGGTCTAGTCCAATCCTATGACTGTAAGTCTAAGTCTACGTCCTGAGAAAGCTCACTTACTATACTGGCCTCTCTCTGACTCTGGTCTGGTCCAATCCTATGACTGTAAGTCCAAGTCTACGTCCTGAGAAAGCTCACTTACTATACTGGCTGTCCACCTGACTCTGGTCTAGTCCAATCCTATGACTGTAAGTCTAAGTCTTCGTCCTGAGAAAGCTCACTTACTATACTGGCTGTCCACCTGACTCTGGTCTAGTCCAATCCTATGACTGTAAGTCTAAGTCTACGTCCTGAGAAAGCTCACTTACTATGCTGGCCGTCCCCCTGACTCTGGTCTAGTCCAATCCTATGACTGTAAGTCTAAGTCTACGTCCTGAGAAAGCTCACTTACTATACTGGCTGTCCACCTGACTCTGGTCTAGTCCAATCCTATGACTGTAAGTCTAAGTCTACGTCCTGAGAAAGCTCACTTACTATACTGGCTGTCCACCTGACTCTGGTCTAGTCCAATCCTATGACTGTAAGTCTAAGTCTACGTCCTGAGAAAGCTCACTTACTATACTGACGTCCCCCTAACCCTGGTCTGGTCCAATCCTATGACTGTAAGTCTAAGTCTACGTCCTGAGAAAGCTCACTTACTATGCTGGCTGTCCCCCTAACCCTGGTCTGGTCCAATCCTATGACTGTAAGTCTAAGTCTATGTCCTGAGAAAGCTCACTTACTATACTGGCTGTCCACCTGACTCTGGTCTAGTCCAATCCTATGACTGTAAGTCTAAGTCTACGTCCTGAGAAAGCTCACTTACTATGCTGGCCGTCCCCCTGACTCTGGTCTAGTCCAATCCTATGACTGTAAGTCTAAGTCTACGTCCTGAGAAAGCTCACTTACTATACTAGCCGTCCACCTGACCCTGCCCAGGTCTTGCTGTTCTGGAGTGAGGACAGGGACGTGGACTCCAACCTTAGAGACTGCCGCTTCCACTGTACCCGCCAGGCTGCCAAGAGAGGGCAGCAAACAAAATACATAATTAGTGATTTGCTAGATCTGGGACATCAGGCTCTCAGAACAAATCCTTGGGCCCATCATGTGAATTACACAGAGAGTCACATTGTTCAGGGAGTCTATTCATCATTTAACCTGAACAACGAAAGGCTTTGAATGTTTACATCAGTGAATCATATCTAAAAGATCACAGAAAGTTTTCACGATACAACATCCACATCTTAGAGAACAGTTACAGCAAAATCGTGATGAAAAACTGTAAGGCAGATGAAAGAGTGTTTGAACAAACTTGGACAAGAATTAAGGAGGCTATGAAGGTTTGAAATTCATGATGGTTATAGTATCTTGAAATCAGTCCTCAATACTTAGAATGAATATTCCACAACTAGTGTACAGGAAAACACAGATGGATGTCAAGAGGTGAAGCTAAAAAGAATTTCTTACCCAATGCCAGCGACATCTGAGATCATATTTCCAAGGCCAGCGGCTGTGAGATAAGAAAGTGAATTGGAGCATTAGAACATTCTGGTTGCTTGAACTATTCACTAAAACTATTAGACAATGAATAGGAACATACCAACATTTGCTCTACGCACCAGAAGCTATTGGTATTGCTTCTTTTACTAGACCCACAAACGTAATTGTGGAAGAGGAGAGAGACACAGAGGAGGGAGAGATAGATATAAAAATAAGAGAACAAACAGAGACAGAGACAGACAGACAGACAGACAGACAGACAGACAGAGTGAAAGACACAAAGAGGAATCAGAGTGAGAAGTAGGGAGAGACAGCCAAAGAGAGGAAGGCATACAGAGAGGGAGAGGGAGAGGGAGGAAGGGATAGAAAAAATAGAGGGAGATCGGGGTGGAGAGAAACAATGACAGAGGGACAGAGAGAGGTATGGGAAAACCAAGAGAGAGAAAGGGAGGAGTGGAGGGAAACAAAGAGAGTGGAGGAGACAGAGAGACAAAGAGAGAGAAGAAGAGGTGGGGGAGGGAATAGAGTAGAAATAAAGGGTAAGTTGCCAAGGTACTAGGCTGTGAGGTGCATGGACACAACCCAGTCTGTTAACAACTATATCTGGTAACACAAACTACGCCCCTAATTACATCATGGCTCCTCTGGCTTCTTCAGGGAACAAGGATGGGATTAGGGCATAGTCTGTGTTAGCAGACATAGTTGTTAACAGACTCAGTTGTATCCATGCACCTCACAGCCTAGTACCTAGGCTAAGTGGAAAGGGTGAATTGTGAAGAGGAAGTTCATTGCCACCTACCTGCTAGTGTTGAGATACTGAGAGCTGCTCCAAGAGTCATGTCTATGTAGTCACCCTGAAAGAGAATACATGTTTAAGGAATAAAAAAATAGGACTGACAAGCAAAATTACGCATTTGTTCCTTATGGACAAATTACTATGGGCCACCTGTGATGGATTAATGTATGCTCCTTTCCATCAAACAATCATTTTGATAATTCTTAAAGCCACTGTTACATTGTGTCCACTATCTACTCAACATTAATTTACTCATGCAGTGTCCAAGGCACCACATTCTGGTCATAAACTCATAAAATGGGACCACTTTAATGATTGTAGTTCAGGATACAGAGAGATATCAAAGGGGACCACTGGGCATTACAAAACCAATGCTTTGTTGTTTTGGTACTAGTTTTATTGAATATCAATCATACTGTTGTGGGGTCTGATGTGTTTCTGTAATTTGAGAACGATGCAGTTAATACAGCGCACGGAACATTGGCCCTCTCGTTCCGCGTGCCACTTTGTTTGCACGTCCGCTAAATCAATACGCATACGTTATTATTGCACCTAAGCACCGATTTATCGCACAGCGGAAAATGATAGTGAGTGGAGCACACACAAACGATTTTGGAGATTTTCTTTGCTGGCTGTGATACAGGGAAACCCCGTTATAACGAGGGGGACGGGACCCACACTTTTTCCTCGCTATAGCCGATTGCTCGCTATATCAGTACATGATCAAAACATACAGAAACAAATGCATCTATAGGACTATACAAACAATAACATATTTGCCGCTAGGACCGTAATATAAATGGCTTTGCAAGCATTCTAAACTGAATTCATGACCTAAAAATTCACTAAAATATCTAACAGCACATTTGAAAATGTAAATATATGACACTTCCAACACCTCCGTTTACCGACAAATGAAGCAGCGGGGAGGCCCAGTTACCCGGCCGCGCCTGCCGTCATGACTGCGTGTTAGCAAAGAATGATCATTGAACGCTATCTGCATGCATGCGCGGCACCGGTCGTACACGCGCGGTGTCACACGTGTTTAGAGGCTTCTGCCATGTAAGTGCGTGAGCAGGACTGTGTTGATTGTTGCGCGCGGGGGCGTGCAGTACCTAGAGCCGTATAGAGATACGGCTCTGGCAGTACCGCACGCATGTAATGTGGACATATGCATGTGTGGTTGTGTGTGTGTGTGGATTCTTGAACGGTGTGTGTGTGATCAGCGTTTAACGGCGCGAAGAAAATTGCCTGTGCTGTTGTTGCATTTCCCTCGCTGGGCGGCGTGGCTGAAGGGAGTTCTCGTAATAACGGAGTCAATTTCCTTTCTTTTTCTTTATTCTTGGGCTGGGAATTTGCCTCGTTATAGCAAAAATTTCGCTATAGCCTATCTCGTTATATAAAAACAGAATGCACAGAGGTCTATGGAAGAAAAATCGGGACCCAAGAAATGTCCTCGTAATAGCAGGGTTCTCGCTATACCCGTGCTCGTTATAACGGGGTTTCCCTGTATACTGCAATTTCGATTGATTAGAGTATCATTACGTGGTATCGTTATCCGAACTGCACTGACAGAACTATTGCAACGTGATATTAAAAATGATTCCCTAGCAATGTTGAAATAAACTCAGGATCTAAAACTCGTTTTGTATGCTCATATGAGATATCTTTGATGGAAGAGAGCTAAACCTCTGCCCTATACAACATGAGTTTGGATGCTGGAGAATATAACATTATAGAAACCAGCTCAGACTTATTTACAGCCAATTCTACTACATCCCTTGTAATACTTACAGCAATGATCATGATGGCATTGTCAAAGAAGCCAAATCCAACGAATGGAAGAGCATTGCTGAAGGCAACTGAAACAAATTTGGTGAAAGAATATGTAAAATAATTCTGTTAATTTTTTTTTTCAGTTACTTACATGATTACATGTATGTGTTACCAAGACTATAAAGTATATTGCACCATGGACATTCATACATCCTACACGGATGGCATAATAAAACCTGGGCATTTCATTTAACTAAAAGTGACAACTATGAAAATGTGATAATGACCCTTTTTTCGACTGCTATTATAGACACTACGATACGGCACGAGGCATATTGGATAGGCTACTCATAACACAACTTGACACAAGCACCCATTGTTGGCAATGTGTTTTTATCAGACAAGGCTCACCCAAACGTCGCAATCTCCAGTTTGCCTTATCGTAAGACAACAGATTACTACTCTAGCAAGGCTCACCTAGTCGAAGCTGCTGAGGTGTGGGAAGATGAGGTTCAGGACTAGATGTTCCTGGAGAGGCAGTCACATCAGTCTCTGCAAAGAGGAGAGAGCAAGAGAAAATGAGAGAATCATCACTTCACAATGTCAGAAATTACAGCTAACTTCAGATGAACAAGTTTGTGGCAATGTTATTTGTAGACTACAAAATGCTGATTTGTTTTTGGAGGGGTCTATCAAAAAAAGTTTGGTTGATTCATATCACAAGTGTATAACGAGAAAGTATGGACTACAGCATGAGCAGGCTAGTGAGCCTGATCATGACAAATATTTTTAAACTCTCCAAATAATGCCCCATGTTTATGCTAACCCCCATTCAAAATACTAAATTAGTCACCATTTCCTAGTATCAGTCAGTACATAAAATCTCTGTGCGCATGCGCACGCTATCGCGAAACTGTCCCAAAATCGCATAATTTTTGTACCAGGGTTGATGTTGTGACGGGTGGGGGCTACCCTTACAAAAGCTTCACTGTTCTCGTATTTTAATGCCAATATATGCACAAAGAAGGTATCAGCGAAGACATGAGACCACAAACTACTAACAGTGTGCAAAATTTTTTTGTCAAAATGATAACCGGTGGTTGTTCTACATGAGCCAGTACAACGATGAAAATGTTTGGTCATTGGAATCGTGATTACTTTTCATGAAGGAAAGTGATAACATTTATTTCAATGATATAAAAATTGATTGTGATTAATACTTGATGAAAAATCTTGATGAAAATTTATCGTGGCACAATACTTTTTTAATCTCAACCATTTTCCATGTCAGTACTATGTGAACACTTTAGCTAACCCGGGAGCTCCACTGCGAAGCAGCGGCGGCCTACATGTACGCTAGCAACGGCGGCGTAGATTTGTGGCAGTTTGGGTAAACCCTTGATGATTGCATGTGAATTATTACAGATTTATTGTTGGTCACAACATTTTTATATGTCCTATATTTATACTGTACAATTTCTGTTACTAAAAAAGCAGTGTTTTAGCGATTTTTAAAATGCTGTATAAATTTCTTCAATAATTATCCGATTTGAATAATTCAAAAACTACTGCACTTGTCTTTCCTAGCTAGACCTTTCAGTTAATAACAAATTTGTCAAGAATTAATCGAGTTGAGATTTTCATTTCACATACCTATAGTATCAGTAATCAGTATGTTCGAAAAGAATATCAAGATTCTACATTTTCTAGTTAAATTTTCAGTAATACTAGTAGTGCCACAATTATAAAACTCTCTCTAATTTACTTTTCAGTTTCATTTGGTCACAGCGTCTGTCCTAAACTTATTAAATAATAATGCAATTGATTGGTGATTTATGATAGCCTCAAGTCAAGAGCTAGACAGGAATAACGGTCTAATTCGGGGAATTCTTTAATCGAAATTATAGGGCGTTCAGAGACAGAGGAGCCAGATGCAATCTCAGACTCAGCGGATCCAACGTCCTACAGACTAACAAAGACTGATGTTTCGGCTTGCCTGGCATTAATGGCAGCAGTTAATGTGGTATCACATTGACCTCAGTCATAATTGCCTTAGCCCATAGTTACCTGTGGCTGTGGTTGGTGTTGTTGAAGGACTCGGTTTATACTTGATGAGTTCAGCGAGTAGCGCCGCTCTCTCCTTGCTCCTCAGATTAGCCACAAACTCCTGCGACCGTCTCGGCAGGTCCAGCCGCCTGCTACCCCGAGAAGAGTGGGTGAACTGACCGCGCCGGATTATCCGACAATTCCGATCACAACCAGGTACCAATGTGGCTTTTTGATCTCCATTCATGTCCAGAATCTTGCATTGTCCCAAAGCAGTGTGTACTTGTCGATGTTTTCGTAAATTCAATGATATAAAAACGTTCTTCAGACCATGAGAAATTCTGCTCATGGGCGCTGCCATCTTGTTCACTTTACTTGATTTGGCCTTGTGATGGCGCTCGACCAACATGATCTTCGGACTTTATCTGTGAATTACAGACAATGTCAGCTAGGCAGTATAACTACACCAATCACGATGATTATTATGATACTACAAGACATGTGTGGAAATCCCAGGGGAGGGGGGGGGGGGGGGGGGGGGACGGGAGGGACGTGTCCCCCCCCCCCACTATTTTCGTTCTTCCCCCACAATATGAAATGTCCCCCCCCCCCGCCCCCCCCCCCCCCCCTCCACTGATAGCACTTTCAGAGACTGGACGGTATTAAAAAATCATGGAAAAAAACATCCCTCCAATAAAATCCATCATTCCCCCCCCCCCCCCCCATCCCCAGCTCTCTGCGGTTACTTCTTGAGTAAAAACATGCCCATCCCCCCCCCCCCCCAAAAAAAAAAAAAAAAAAAAAAAAAAAAAAAAAAAACCTTCGAGGAGCGTTTCCGCCCATGCTACAAGATACTGTAATTTACTGTCCGTCTGCACTTGAAATCATACTTGCCATGGCGTGGTCTTTTAGATGTGCGACCTGTTATTGTTTTTCTGCGTGTGCCTTTTTTCCCCCAAAAGCACCCCCCTTGAAAAAAGCTGGTGACGGCACTGCTTACCATTTTCTAATCAAATCATTTCATCGTGATGATAAGAGTATAAAATATTTTGATGACTTCTGAAAGAATAAGGCCTACTTTATGTCCTGCTGTAACAATATTTTTTTACCGAACGGGAAGCTGGGTATCATTATCAGTTACTAGTAGCTGGCATTTTTGAAAGATTATTGCGTGCAATGATATTATAAAGTTATATTTCTCATAAACTATGTATATCATTATCATTACTATCATTGCTAGATGTAATATTTTTTTGTCATATACAATAATTTATTTACATGTTCCTGATATCATCATAATACTTATGCAAGACAGTGGTTTGATAGAAAGTACCGAGTATGAGATACAAGGGCTAACTGTCCTTCCCGGAAAGCTGGTCGAACACGTGGATGAAGTTTGATACGATGCTGCTAGCTCCATGGAAAGACCGTGTTGCTACTGTGAACGGGTCCTGTGATCAATACCCCCACTCAACACGCACGTACATCCCTCTCTCTCTCTCTCTCTCTCTCTCTCATTCTCTCTCTCTGTCTCTGTCTCTGTCTCTGTCTCTCTGTCTCTCTCTCTCTCTCTGTCTCTCTGTCTCTCTCTCTCTCTCTCTCTCTCTCCCTCTTTCCACATTTATACTCCCTTCTAATTCTGCACACCCCTCTTATCTTTTTCTGTTATTATAATTATCTTCTCTCTGCAGGCCGTCCTACCCATTCGTCCCCTTCCCCAGGTGTGATACAGTTCTCTACCAGTCGCAATGGAGAGGGTGAAGAAAATATAATGGTGAGAATTATGAGGGAGAGGCTGGGTTTCTAATCGACCTCCCCATGTTTACCCTTCTCTTAAGAATCAACTCATTCCTCTATCGAATTCTGGCGCTTTTTTCACCCGTCCCTCTCTCTGCCACACATTTCCTTGATCGAGCTCTTTTCTCATTTTCTGCATTCCCCCCCCCCCCTCTCCTTTTCTCTGTACCTCTTTCTGTCCATCTCTCTCTCTCTCTCTCTCTCTATCTCTCTCTCTCTCTCTCTCTCTCTCTCTCTCTCTCTCTCTCTCTCTCTCTCTCTCTCTCCTTCTCTGCCTCGTCTTGATAATCTTTTAACTCCACTTACTTTGTATCTTTAGCTCCTTTCTCTCTCGACTTGACTCTTTTCGTAAAGAAGTTTTTGGCAAGACAGAAATGACTCAGAAAAAATATTATATAACATTATCACTGACATTTTATTAATAAAATTTTCAACAAAAATCACACTGCACGTTGTTTAATTACACTTGCAAAGCTAGATTTGTAATTGTTTTCATTTCACAGTCACATCATTTAGTACACAATTTCACCAGACAGCTTAGTACCATAGCTAGCTTAGTTCTCCACATTGGACGACTCAATAAATAGTGATACATACAGACTGAATAATCAATGAGAGATTCTCGTCAATAAACATTGAATCTGTCCGTAGTCATAGATAAACAAACAAGGGATGATCGAGAGTTACTTGACCAAAATCAATATGAAGTATTTCAGAGCAATTTCAATGAAGGATGACGTATGAGATAAAGGTCAAAGGTCACGTGGAAGGGTCAAAGTTTGGCTCCATGTTACACGTAGTGTCCAGTGATAGATCCTCTATAATATACATGAGAGGATAATGTAGCACTCCAAGCTATAAAGTGTGGGATGGCCAATGCACCCCACATCATGACGTCAAGGTATTCAACCAACCTCAGGACTTGGATGAAGGCTAACCATCATGCTACACACATGCAGCATTAGCATCCAATGCCCACTCCTATAAATAGCAACATCAACACAAATCTAAATCAACACAATAGTATAGTACTGAGGAATACACAACAGAAAACAAGAAAACAAAACCAAGCAAAAATTGCTTAGTTTATAAAAAAAAAATGAAAACATATCACGGAAATTGTTGTCAAAATGTCCTTACATATAATGCATATGTATACTCTTTCATCAGTTACATGTTCAGAAACTCTGACAAATATATCAGAAACATTTTCTTATAATCATAAAGGACTCCATAAAGGAGATACATGCCAGCTGCCTGCATGACATGCTAGACAGTGTAATGGGTGATGATCAGTATTTCAAAGGTTCATAAATTCTGTAAGTTTGTTATTGCGAAGTTTCAAAACATTTGTATACATTGGGATCTTTAATCTGAAAATGAATAACGCACCATAGGATAAATGAACCTTCAAAATAAGAAACCTTTGGAATAATGGACCTTCAGAGTAACAAGCTGTAGGCCTAACCCTGTGTACTAGGTACTCTGGGGTTTAACTACACAGCTTACATGAGAAAGTGCAATCAAAACGCAATAACATTTACACCAATCTCTGTACTACACTATCAAATAACAGCACATAGAAATGGAAAGGGAATTTGTTTCTGTACAGCTAATCACATTACAACTTAGTAAAGGCCAGAATGCCTCATTGACCTAATGAAAGAGAGAAAGACAAGATTTTTCTCAATGAATGTATGAATGAATGAATGGACAAAAGGATGAAATAATGAATTAATTGATTAAGGCATGAATGGATGAAAGATGGATGAAAGGATGAAAGGGTGATGGAATGAATAAATGAATGAATGAATGAATGAATGAAGTATGGATGAATGGATGAATGAATGAATGAATGAATGAATGAATGAATGAATGAATGAATGAATGAATGAAGTGTGGATGAATGAATGAATGAATGCATGGAGTGGGGGGAGGGGGGGGGGGGAGTGAGTGATACAATGTATGGAGAAATGCAGAAACAGAAATGATACTTAAGTGTATGTTTATGTATCTACACACACTGTGTATAGGTATGTATGTATGTATGTGGGTATAAGTATGCATGTATGTACATGAATATCTGTACACATGTCGATATGTACAGGTTGAGAGCTACCACATGTAGCAACTAACATGTCATTAATACAATGGCACAGTTTGGAACCAGGGGCTGATCAATGACAAACTGTGGCTCTTCATGTTACGTGCAGGTCATGAAAACCTACTGAGGCAATAGCTGTTTTCCTGACATAGCACTATCAGTGGTTGTATGCTTTGTAGAGATGTAAATACAGACTTGTGGATTGGTCTTCTTCAGTTACTTACAATCATTGACTGCAATCTGATGCAATCACATCCTTGTTTGCACATATTGATTACAATAAGCTTTTCTGGTTGTAGGGATTGCAATCACTTCCTGCAATCCATCACATCTTGTGGGAAGTAGATCTCGGGCTCTACTGTAGATTACTTGTGTGTAAAGTTTACAATAATATCACATTTTGAATACAAACAAATTCACAAGACACAAAGTGTGATTTGCCCTGACTGCTTTGTTGGTGGTTTAAACAATGCCAGACACACTCATTGAAAGAGGACTACACCAGACTTGAGTGAACTAGTCTTGTGATTCAGACCTCATGGATAGTTCTCTGACAGACTGCTCAGGTCGATCAAATAAACGGAAGCACTTCAACAGGAAAGGCACACACACCAGCTTTATGTACCACTGACTCGATATGTGAGTTGACATCAAACTAGCATTCTTTGCCTGGGGACCCTTCTCAGGAGTGCTCACATACAGAGTTGACTTCTTTGGGTTCAAGAAATAAAATGCTCTTTTGTTCATGTTTCTTAACTAAAAGAGATTTCATCCCTAGGTGATTTGAACATTTACTCATAAGGGTTACTTCAACGATATAGGATATCATTGACAGTCATGCACTACACTATAAGATGGTTGTTCCTTCCATTCAGGTGAACATGTTGATTAGAGCAACGTTCACATTGCCTACTAAGCCCACTGTATCCTTCATGGCATTACATATAAGCCTCCTTCACACCAACATGCTGATTACAGCAACATTAACATTGCCTACTAAGCCCACTGTGTCTTCTATGGCAATACATATAAGCCTCCTTCACACCAGTTATTTAAACCAGTACATATTGTACATCAGACTACCTATTAACAACCACACAAACTGGCCACAATGTGCTAATTAATGTGCACAAGCACACATATTAACCTGTTTATCTCAATTATATAGATCTATTTTCAGTTATTATATTGGTAAAGATTTCTATGATACAAAGGAGATGTGCTGAAAGTAGTAGGATTTGATCTCAAAAGCTGATATTAAACATTGCACATTCATATTTATAAGCATGAAAAACATCACTGTGAATATTCACAAATGAGGAATTAAGTATTTGAAGTTGAAAATGGAACACATTAAACATATAGAGATGGGTGCAAATCAGCTGCATGACACCATCATACATGTATGTGATGTATGGACCATGGAGACATGTCTTAGCATCAAGACAATATCACATTACAATGGGGCTGACCTAGATCAGTAGCTCTGTAGATAAATTCAGTGATTGAATTACCATGAAAGAAACATGGACCAATATAAATAAATGTATGAAAAATAACATTGAAAAGAAAAATAATTTAAAATGATATTTCTGTGTAGGATAATTCTTTTCACAAGCATCAACATGTATATCTGATTAAGTCTGATATAGGAATTCTGTTTCTGTACAAGTATTTCTTCATAGTAATTTACAATAGCATCAGTACTCAATCTGTTAGTTTCTACACAATAAATGGAGCACACAAAACTGAACCTTCTTTCTTTACTGCACAATGGTTAGTACTTCACACAAGATCGAAACAATAATCAGTCAATAATTTGAGTTTCATGAAGTGCGAGAACACCTCATACATACTATTCATAAAGATGTCAGTGAATGATGCAGACACCCATTATAGTCTAAGTATTCATCATCAACATTTATAATCATCACAATCACCATCAGTCCATATTTGGATACATTCTTCCATGTCACATCTTCTCTCCAGCTCTGAGCCAACCTCACTCAGCCAATCAGGGGCTTTGTTGATGGTCCGTACTAGTCTACAAACATTGTCAGATGCATACATATGCTCTGATTAATCTGTTAAGATAGAACTGTATAAACATATTAAAAATTATCATTTTCTGCCAATTCAATGAGTTTTTTATGTGTGCAGAGCAGTTTTGACAATGCATATGAAGAATAAATGCATTTAACATCACTACAGAATTATGCAATGTATACACACATCACTAGATCCATGGTGTATACATGTATTCCCAACAATTGTAGCTTATACTCAAAGCGTAACAATCACTATGGTAACAATCACCATGGCAGTTAATTGATTACAATTAGTATGTGCAATAGTTCTGAGTGATATACATTGTGATGTTACCTGGCCCTGTGATAACAGCATGTACACACACATAATGGTAAAGTAGATAGAACTTGCTGAAGATGCTGATACAAGTTCTGAATACATCATGATACATCCCAGTTTGCAACTCAACTCAACATTATAAGCAATATGAACTCACATTTCAGTGGGATATTCAGCCACACTAGATTCCCTTCAATTGGGTCATTGAGTTATAAGTACTTGAAGTTTATATTGGAATAATGTATAATTTGAAAGATATAAAATACAATATTTAGACTGGAGTTTGAAACACCAGTACATTTCAGAGTGACATCAGAATGAATGCATGTGACTTTCTCGCAACCTCCTCCATAATGACTAATACATTGTGTTGGTTGAATGCAAGCATGTGGGTTAGTAAGCAGCCATTGTCTATGTGAAGTACAGACCAATCAAACCTTGGGACCATCAAGTTACTTTGGTGACATCATGGATGACATCATAGATGTTCACTGTCACATTAAAGCTGCAGACATTGTGACCTTTTTCTTGAAATCAAGCAACATAAAACATTAAATTAAAGCACCATAGCAAAGTTACCTTAGATTTCATGATGATTGACCAGTAAGTAGTGCACAGTGGGTGACATATTAAGTACAGAATGTAAGTCACACATGTTAAGTACTGTCCCAGAGGGCCTTGCACAGAGTGCTCAAAGCCACCCAGTCTTGAACGGAGGCCACAGGCTGGCCCATCCTGAAACACTGATACGCCAACAGTGTCTGGACACATAGACTAAGCAATATTCACTCTTCCCTCTCCCACTGTCTGAGGGAAGAGGGATGTAAGACTGAGTCTTCCTCTCCAAACTTAGTTGTAGTCGCATCAGTGCATCTAAGAGAGGCACAGACCCATTTCAACAGCACAGATTCTAGGTTAATATAGCCCAACCGTACTGTGTGGTAGACTTGGGCACCAGGTGTTTGGTGCCTTCACCTGCCATACTGTTGGTAGACTTGGGCACCAGCTGTTTGGTGCCTTCACCTGCCATACTGTGTGGTAGACTTGGGCACCAGCTGTTTGGTGCCTTCACCTGCCATACTGTGTGGTAGACTTGGGCACCCAGGTAAGGAGTGACTTGGGCAGGCCAATGTATTTCCTGATGGTGACACAGCCGTGGTAGGTGAGTGCCCTGGGCATTGGACCAAGCACCGTCCACTCATTGGTCTGCGGGTCAAACTGCTCGACGCTGTTAGTAGAGATGGTCAGTGCATCATCCTCATCCCCAACCGTCCACTGACCACCAATCACATCCAGCTTCTTATTGGTCACCGTCATGGAGTAGAGTTCCCTGGCATGGCCGTCTGCATGCTGCATCTCAGCGATAGTGCTGACCTCACCCCGGTGTGGGCTGTAGGCCTATGGAAGAGAGAAATTAGGAATAACGGTAACTCTATGAACACACCCACAGCTACATGTACAAGTATGGTGCATGTACGAGACTTCCTATTATTGTTTATAAATCACTTCTTGTATACATGGCCTCCGCTACTTTCAGTATCTAGTTTGAATTTCTTTTTGAGTGAACTGAGTGACCACCGCATGTAAAGAGATCCCCAGCTTCAGCTGGTCAGAGACTAAGGCTGTACTGACCTGTACTTTGTACTCTGTCCTGCCTCCGACCAGGTAGATCTTGCTCTTGAGTGTTGCCCCGACCCTGGGCTCACAGGGCAAGGCTACATCCCTGATGACCGTCCAGCAGCTCTTGTCCAGGTGAAAGCACTGGACCAGGATCTCACTGGTGCCCTCTGCATGGCCCCCGATGACATACAGCCGTCTGCTGTGGGCGGTCACCACAGGGTCAACCACCCCGTAGGTCAGGGCTTCCGTCTGCTTCCACTTGTCAGTGCGCCGGTTGTACCGCTCCACCTCCTGCAGAGGCTCGTTGCAGGAGTCCAGACGGCCACCTACTGCGTAGATCCGGTCTTGTAGGACACCCAGACCATGGCACAGCCGAGGGACCACCAGACCGTTGCACTGTGACCACTCGTTGAACAGCGAGTTGTACCTCCACACGTCCCCAGTGATCGCCCCATACTCTCGCCGTCCACCAATCACGTACACATCATTGTTTAGAGCGACGATGCGGTAGTCCGTGGTGTTGCCTGGATACGGAGCCAAGGGGTACCACTTCCGCCTCACGCTGTCATAGTAACACGTGTCCTTGATCCACTTCTGCTGCTTGTTACGTCCCCCGACCACGAAGGTTACGTCTGCGAAGGCTCGTCGAGGCTTCATGCGAGGGTCTCCCGTCTGCCTTCCCTCCCTCAACACCTGCTGCATCTCTAGGGCCTCCAGGATGAGGAACTGGCAGCCCTCGTTGTCCCTGATGAGCGGGGCAGACTTGATCTTGTCTCGCAGAATGTCAGGGGGGATGTAGGGCAGGCGGATGCACATAAGCATGTCAGCCAGGTAGCCAGCGCGCTCATCCTCACGTACCTTCACCCAACGCATCAAAGCATCAAAGGCATCCTCCTCCGCTCGCAGGTTCAGGTTGTCGTCTCCCAGGTAGTCCAGGACCTCCTCAGGACTCAGTGCTAAGAACTGGTCCTGCTTAATCACCTCCGGGAAGCACTTCAGCGCATACTTGGTGGCAGCCTGGGAGCAAGAGAGACAGTGGTATCAATACAGTGCCTGGGAACAACATTTGAAGTGAGAAGAATTGCGGTATATAAAGCAATAATTAGAGTCTCATCATTTTTGATGTGCCACATCAGTAATTCTACTCCCTAGTGCTACCCCTTTTTAGGGATGTCAGCCACTTTCCAGCACAAAAACTTACCATACTCAAGAAAAGAAAAGAAATGCTTAGCTAGTGATTCCCCTTCATCCCTTTGTCACTTCATTCATTTTCTTCCTGGACCTTGACATTACAACCTTCACAGGAAATGTTGCATGCCTCAGGACAAAGTGGCTAGCATGGCATCTTATCATTCATGACTATATCTACAATAGGTGGTATGGCCGTGGGTGTGGGGTGGGTGGCCTACCTTGTGCAGCTGCTCACAGCTGGGGTCCTCATAGGCAGTTCTCTGGATCTCCAGGCAGTTGGCCGGGTCCAGCATGCCTCGCAGGAAGTCACTGCACTTTCTGATGGCCGAGGAGTGCTTCATCATGGAGGCCAGTCTCAGTGCTTCTTTGGCATTCTCCTCAAAGATCTGGGCAAGGGAGGAACACACACATACAGTCATACAAAGTCACATGTACAGCCATGTGACAGATACATGTACCAGTACACAAAGTCACATGAACAGTTGGGTGATCAATCCTACAACATGCAATAATACCAGGGAGACAACGCTAGGCATACATGTAGCTTGTTCCACATACACTTCATAAATCATTATACTGTACGTGTAGATTATAACGTACGATGACATGTTTTTAATTAGTTTTCAGTATATTTCTCTCATCCACTGTATGTTCAATATAGGCTCTAACCAGAATTTCAGTAAAAACAACAAATTTGATCTTACCATTAGAGCTCATGTGACAAGCTGACCACATTTTCAATTAACAAAACCACCAATATCCTGTTATTCATTAAAGCATTCAAGCACAGCTGAAGTCTGGATTGATTGTGTCTTGCTTGAATTAAGGAAGAGAGGTGTTTTTTTTTGGAAGAGACCAACATAGTTTCTTTTTCTTTTTTTTTTAACAAACTACAGATTTTATTTACACCTCATAATGGTTGAATGTACAGAGAATGCTGAAATGCTTTGATGACTATTGGTGATTTTGTTGATTGAAATACATGTACATGCATACAATGTATATATATATATATATAAAAAAAAAAAAAGGTATGAGGAGTTTGCTCACTAGTGTGTACATTATATTGAACTCATAAGCTCTTCTGCCAAGGCCCAGCTTATCATAAGCTCAGAACCTTGAAACATATCAACCAATGTACAAGTATACACTCCTAGCCTGTAAAAAAACAAGACCACTGTTTCTTTGGTGCTACTGAGATGTACATGTACATGTACAGTAGCAATCCATGTGCAGTGTAAATGTATGTGTACATGGCAGTATTATTTTTGTAGCAATCCAAGTGCAGTGTACATGTACAAGGCCATGTGTTGCTGGGGCTTACCTCTAGTCGTGAGGTGTACGTGTAGTTGACAATCATCCTCAGCACTGATGATGTAATGTCCTCAATCGTTACCTTCCCAGAATCCCCTGGGTGCGCCATCCTCTTCTCCATGATCTCATCAATGGTTGCTATGACAACACGGTGACAGGACAGCTCCTCCTTGCCCACACAGAGTTTGATGTCAACAAACTTCCCATCATGCCTCTGGTCATTGAGACCTAGTAGGATCTCGTTGACGTGGTATGGTTGTTCAAAGGTGTACTCAGTGGCAAGTCTGCCTGGATCTCCTGCAGCCTCATGACGCCGGTTGTCTTGTCTCTCCAGGAACTCGAGACAGGCCTGCTCCGCTGAGTGCATGTGGAACTGCCTCGACGCAGCTAGGATCTTGGTTGCATTCTCATTGCTTATTGTTAATTTAGCGGTATAGACATAGTCAAGAAGCAGCCGCACAATAAATGGCTCCACGGCATCGATGATGAGTTCATCTTTGATGATGCGGTCTCCTTCCTCTGTGACCTCATCGGCTAGGCTGCTGGCAAAGAACCTGCTGGTGGCAGCAAGCACCACCTTGTGACAGCGGAACCTGGAGCTCCCTACAAAGATAGTGAAGTCTGTGAACTTGTTGTCCAATCTGAACATGTTGAGTTTGCTGAGTACATCTGCTGCGTAGTTGGGGTCATCGACCTCCTTCTGCTCAAAGGTGGACGAGGTGATTGTCCAGGTGCTCCCATCGGTCTTCAGACTGTCTGTGATACTAAACTGACTTCCATAGCGGCTGAGGCGGTAGAAGTTCCCAGCCATGGACAGCCTCTTGGACAGGGAGAGCGTGGATCCAGGGGTTCTCCTGATCACGAAGGACAGGTTGTTGAGGGGAGTCATGTCCTGCCGATGTCCGTTCTGAGTTGGTGGTGCAGGAGAGGTCCTGAGGGCGTCCTCACATGACGACGGCTCATCTTTGATGTCAGTGAAGGGCGGGTGGGCCTCAGCCGTAGCGATGCCAGGGTACAGGAAGTTGCCGACCTCGGTGGAAGGAGGCCTGGCCTTCTTCCTCCGACAGCTCTGACAGCAGCCCATGGTGACTGCCTCACATTCCTCTCAACAAAGACCTGCAGGGTGCACACAGTGGGAGAGAACAAAGCAGGGAGTTACCACAATGGCACATCACACATCAGCAGTACATACAACAAAGAATGACAAATATCTCTCCTATATAGAGGAACATGTAACACATACTAAATGAAGGACATGAGGGATGAATAACTTGCTCTGAACAAAAGTAAAAGACTCCAACAACTAGGGTCCCATGGATCCTTATATTTGTTTGCATGGTCACTTGAGAGAGAACCTGGCCTGTCAAGATCTAAAAAATGGCTTTTGACCTTCCCACCTGACCTCCAATAGAAACCTAGTGCAAGGTTCCCTCATAATTGATGTCAGGTTCCAATTGGAGTAAACGAGTTGGAGCAGCAACAATTTGAAAAAGGGTAAGTGAAACTAAGAAGACTGTCAAACAGACACACAGACATACAGAATTTGGATTAATAGATTCCTACCAAATATTCGTTCAGACAAAAGTGAAACTCATTTGATATTTCTTCCTAGCCACATCCATCATGAGTTCATGACAGCTCTCTTCCTTGCATTGTATGCGCTACATTGTACCACTGCCCACTCATCTGAATGGCCCACTTTGTCTAGGTAAAAAATGAATAGCCACAAAGTTCTTTTACACTTGACCTAAATGTATGATCTTGGAGATCATATAGAGGAATATTAAAAATCTTCTTAATGAAAAACATAACCAATAGACACTCTTCTCGCTAAAGTAATGGTCTGTTGTGAAACACATTTACGGCGAAATACTTCCAATTTCTGTGTAAATGAACTGTATTTAATCCTTTGTTGATCATCGTAAAAGTGTAGAGATGTGTGACACTGTAGTTTCGGAATGTGGCAGTCCAGTTCAAAGGTCATGATCTAAAGAAAGCCTCATCAAACCCTTTTTTTTGCAAAAGGGGAGGGGTATAGTCCCACAGACAGATGCTTAAAGCTTAGCATCACATAAGGCAATGGTTTCTGAAAGCTGGATTACCTTACGTGCACACTACATGTACACGAGGTGCGGAAAAATACAAACCAAGAATGGTCGCATGTTGACAGTATCATGACAACTCAAGACAAATTCTAGCGGAATTGATATCCTCCATTCCTTCACCCTGCGTCATATGTTGGAATGATCTAAATTCCAGCGTACGGTGAGAGGAATGAGCTTTTCATTGGTGTTGTAGAGTGTTGGCAGCATGCACAGGGATGGGATTGCAGGATGTGCAGCCCAGAAGCAGTAGGAGCTCGATGTGTTTCCCACATGGTCCACTGATGACAAAGAGTGATTTACCAGGAGAAGCTTGCTCCATTGCGTGTGATAGGTTACAATGTACACACATCGACATGCAACCAGGAATCCAAGCTTCCTTTTTCTCTCTATTAAAGGCATACATGAGGGAAGATTGTGGCAAGCTGAACTGGCAAATGTGTGAAGGCTGTTTACATTTTATTTATTTGGACAGCCAGCTCCATCAACAATCTTGACAGATATGACAGCTATGAATACCATGATAGGGAATTCACATTTGTGTCACATAAACTTAATGTAGTCAAAAGGAGTTCAGTACGATCTTATAACCAATCCGGAGACAATATCCAGCTTGTGCACAAACACAGCAGCACTTGAGCAGTCCGTGTATTAATAACAAGCCAGCAAGTCACCCGGATAACACAGAGAGCATGAAGACCACATGCCAACAAATGTACTTTCCATGATTTCCTCTCCTTTGTTGACATCACAGCTTAGCCTAGCCTGCTTTACAGGCTGCTGGACATTTCTCATAAAAATAATGTTGAGTATTTCAAAGTCTAGTATTCTAATTCTCCCCCGGATGAGATGAAGAATTAATGAGCAATTACATGTAGATACATCACCAAGACATGTCTGAATACAGACATTTCCTCTGATTTGTAGAGTTTGAATGATAAATGTTCAACAGGCCAACCACAATCAGCAGGGGGTGGCCAAAGGTAACACCAGAGTCACAGGCCGCCCAACACAGTAACACCTGATTTCTCACTACGCAGTACAAAGGCAAGGTAGACAATAGAATTAATACTTGTATCTGTAATATCAGTTCCTTGGGTCAATGTCAACAAAAAATAACAAATCCACTTCATATTCCTACAGCTGCTTCTTGTATTTTGCTGGTAAATATCTCCAAGAAACAAAACTTCCCTTGAATTCAACGCCAGGTCACATTACTGTATTTATAAGAACAGTTCACAGAACTACATGTATGGCATTCAATACCATGTCATATTGCTGCATTTAGTATATAACAAAATTTGATATAACTTTGGCATTTATTGCAATGTTATATTACTGCATAACAACACTGAACATAGTGATGGCATTTAATGCCATGTCATATCACTGTAAAATAACAGTCAACTTAGCTATATGACATATATACATCCAGGCCAGTAACTAAATATATCTTAACCACCATCTAGACCATAGCTATGTCTGAATTCAGACCTTGGGCCTAGTCTATCAGTGTCCTTCTAAAAGTAAATAATTTCTCCTTGAACTTTAAAATACACTCTGCAGTCTTTGTTTCCTCAGCTCTTGTTCAAACAACAGAACAGTATACATGTAGGCCCCGTCATGGAATAGGAGGTCTACAGTAGATGACATACCTGATAATTGGAGCTCCTCTGTACAGGCTAAATATCAAATCTCACAAAGAATTATATTCCAGTGTTTCACCAGTCAAAGCGCTGTCTTACAATGAGAATGAAGTATTCATGAGGTGTCACAACTCGAAGCGATGTCTTACAATGAGAATGAAGTATTCATGAGGTGTCCCAGCTTTTATGCTGTGCAACCTGTTTTCACTGTTTTCTCTGATTTATGTGTCACCCGCCACCACATCCACACAGACAGTCACACAGACAGACAGACAGACAGACAGATGCCCCTGAAGTTGGCTGTTTGTCATGGTGCATGATACTGACTCACTGAGCCAAGTTTGATCAGTGACATGACAGAGCTTAAACATTCGAGGCAGAGGGTTGATAGGATATCGCTTTGGTGTGGATTTGGATTGCACTATTTCCTCTCCTAATATGGGCATGGATACTGTTAATTAATCTTATATTGTATGTTTATACCACAAAGTGGTTTAGAACTTTTAAAGATTGTCCGTCCCTTTTGCAAGCTTAAAATTTGAAATCGTCTATCACGATCGTAAATTGAAGAAAGTGTGATTCAAGACCATTTCTAAGAATATAGCATGTTGAAGCTTTCTGTATATGTAAAAAAATTCAGCCGTTAAATTTCAAACTGACTTTTTTCGTACCACGAAAAAAGTATTAGTCTTTGTTACAGTATCTATTTGGTTATTATGCGTGTGTGAAATCCTAATTTTATGAGTAACTACCAAACTTTGGAGATGATTCCTTCCATAGAACATTTTTTTTCATAATGCGTTTTATAATTTAATAAACAGATTAATCAATAAAGCAGATATTTCAACACAAACTGCTAAGAGCCTGAGGTAAAGACTATTAATCAGACGTTGTTTACGTGCATTATTTGAATTTTACACTACGTATCAGTTTCAAATTGTGAATATAGAGCTTGCTAACAGTTCTCTATATGTTTTGCCAATGTTTCGATGGTTTTGTGGTGATCTGAAAAAGGGACTGGCTGTCTTTAAAGTTAAGTGTAAAATATTAAATGTGAAATATTTCTTCCTAGTCATTAAGAATGCTACATGTACAATTCAAAACAACAGCACAAATTAAATGCTAAAGTTCAAACCATCTAGGCTTATCATATTTTCCTATCAAATGATAACCACACATAAGTGCAAACATGTACTTTTTCATTTTTCAGAACAAAACTGCCTTCTGTCACTTAAACCCCATGAATTCAATTTTTTGAGAGGATTGAAAACCAGCAATGTTAAGATGCTCTTCAGCAACATCAATATTCCAATTGCAGACAAGATGACGGAAGCTGAGCTCAGTCATAAAGTGCAACAATCACTTTCCATCCCACAGCCATGTATGATTGCTTAATCTCACACATGTCATACTGATGATGTAACATCGCCATAGACACGTGGGACAATCAGTAAGCCAACATACACTGTTCCTAATTAACGCCCATGCACATTCCTGGAAGCAGACAACATCTGCTTTATGTGGTTCTGCCTTGCAAAACATGAAGACAGAAACCAGGAAGCGGTCAATTAAGATTAATTAATAACCGTGATACTGGATAACACACTGAGGAAGTTCCACTAAGCTCTGTCCTTCACCCGAGGAGTAACCCTTATGTGCTGTATTGCTCAATGAGTTCTTCCTTTAAGACTCCATGCAGTGAAAAGACCATTGAATTATGAAATATGTATAGCATGGAAATAAATTGATTGTTCAGCTTTCTTTAAGTTGAAAGATAAGCAGATTTACTCTAATGAATCCTTGAAAGATGTCCAGACATATTGATTTCTCTCACCTCATTGATAAGTTGAAACAATCATTGTCATAAAGGTGAAGACATTCAGGTTTCTTGAGATTATCGACCACTGGAAGATCTGGTGTAAAACTGTTACACTGACGAACACAATACTAAAGTCTTGCTCCAAATTTCTCCAGACCTCTGTGAGCCAGTGATGGTGGTCCTGGGGTCACTCTAAACTCCAGAATCTACCAGCTTGAGATTCTTGCAGGACAATGCTTATGATGCATAGCAGCAGCACAACACCAAGATGAGACATGCACTGTACAAGGCAAAACCAGAGCTTATATCCAGCAGGAGAAACACAAACATACTGGACATTGCATAAGAAGTTATCCTGCTAGAATTTCCAAAGCAAGTGCATTTTTCAAATGTAATCTGATGACAAGATTACACTGTAGTGTGTCGGTTGACTGGCTGACAGTGTTAACAGATTTCCGCAGCGGATTTTGTCCAGATGTGTATTACTTCCTGTGCAGTCAGATTGGCCGTTCCAGGCGTTAAGTGATATCTCACTGTCTGCTGGGCAGGACATGTAATGTACAGTAGGTAGTGGGTGCTGGCAGGTCCTCATCATAGGAGGGTGAAGGAAGGGGAGGGGTCCTTGTGGGCTTCAGGTGCAATAGCTGGTTAGGGCGAAAGGGGTTTTCATGGGCCAACACCAATCTGATGCAGGTGCAATGGCAGTCAGGGTAAGGTGGGGGGAGGGGGTCTTCATGGGCCAACACCAATCTGGTGCAGGTGCAGTGGCAGTCAGGGTAAAGGGGGAGGGGGTCCTCATGGGCCACAGGTGCGGTAGTGTAATGGGGTAGGGTTGGTAGGGTTGATGGGGTTGGAGTTAGTATTGGGAGAGTGAAAGAGTAAGTAGAGTGAGGGATAGCATTCTTCCAATGATTATGGGCATGAAACAAATAAGGCATCAAAATATCCTGTGTACAAGAGTGTACTTTACATATAAAATATTTTGTGGATGTACTTTCTACCGCCACTGATTAGTTACATGTACAATGTACGGTGTAGTGCATGTGTAGTACTAATGTGGCTTGTAATATCTAGAGATTATTTGTGTGATACTTGCTCAGAGTGGTGGGTGCAATAATATCTCTGCTCTTTCTGTGTGATTATAATCTAACCAAAAGTGCAGCTGCCCAAATGATGATCATCCTTGATGAAATAAGAGCAAATACTGAATCACTCTCTTTGATAATTGTAGGACCTCATTAGCGAGTTGATTAGCCATGACATATTTAGGACTACCGTTAGAGACTGGTGCCTGTGATCTCTCTGGGCGATGACTGCAGCGAGCTGAGCATACAGTCTATCAGCCCAGGGGTCATGGGTAGTGCATGCATGTTGATGAACACACTGACTGTCACTATCAAAGCCACACACCGTGTCAGTCAGTCAGCACGCCAGGGAGTGAGTCAGCAGTAATGAGTCTGAAGAGAAAGAGACTATCTATCATTATACAGTATGCATCCTGTATTAAGGCAAAACTGGCCAGTCAAAGCACAAGACTTTATCTTGCAGATCATGCTTTAAGAAAGTGGCTCAATACAGTCTGTATACAGTGCCTGCAGACTAACAAAATACTAGTGAGCTTCACACATGTACCATAATCTCATGACTGGTGTGTTTATGGAATGCATCCACATGTACAATTGTACAACATACTGACCTTGGTGGTGATATTTTATTAAGGACAATTTATTCATGTAGAGTGTGTTACTGAAGCTGTTCATGAAAGAGGAATGAAGTCATCAATACCTGTTAATGTTCTGCCTGAATCTGCATGTTTACAAGCCAAGCTGACCATTCACAGAAGGCTAGCTTCATGCCTTCTCTCCTCGCCTGAAAGTCTCCCTGACACGTCTCTTGTTTCAGAATATTGGCTCTTCTTCATGCTGGAGCTCACAGGAAGGTACTTGAAGCCATCTCACATTCATGAGGAGAGTCAGGATACTAGCGTTAGCTCACACAGCAGAGAGCAATATGCCATTGCTTCCATAAGCTCCATGAATGGCTCTCTGTAAGTTGCATGCATGTTCCAAACACACTATGGGGTCAGCTGAAGCTTACCCATAACACATGAACAGGTCTATCCCTAAATGGTGGCCTGATGGTCAATGGCAACCTGGAACAGAGTTGGGCCACATAACACTATTGTATTGGTGGCACCACTGGCAACCCTAAAAAAGAGCAATTTACCCTTTTTAAATAAAACTTAAGTGGTGTTAGATACATGGACCACCTGAAAAATTCATTTGGCCATCGGGATCTCATGCTCAAGTGGCCCTACTGGCCACCTTAAAAAAAAATAAGGATAATCCCTGTACAAATTAGCTGAATACGTCTTCAGCTTTATATATTTTTTCCAGGAAATGGCTGTTTTTCACATCAAGCATCTGAAACAGCATACATACATGTAACCCCAGACCCCACCACAACAGTCCCTCTAGACAACAACAAAACTATACACGTGGGCTCACAGCTATTTGGGCCCACAATGACAAAAAGAGCCCCCATTAAAAAAATATTTGTCCAGGGTCTTTAATATAGTTATGTCTGTTTGGCTTAAAAATCAGCCACTGCAAATCAATATTATCAATATTCCCCCCTAGTGGGAGAGCGCCCAGACAGACTAATGTCTACAGTGCATGCATGCAGAGTAAGGAGACATGATTAGAGCTGTGAGAAGGGTAAAAATAGACTGAACTACCCAACGGTGCAAAGCAGTTAGCTGATTAACATTATTCATCACGCTGTGGAAGGGGAGAATGATGCGCAGTGGTGAGTGAGGAGAGTACACTATGCTATGGAACATGTACAGTAATGGAAACTCAAACTGTGTAATAAGCATTTAGATTCCTCACTCAGCCACTTAGTATTTCAAAGATTCAGATTTCTAAGGAAATTAAAATCTTCTTTAAATGTATTCTAAGAATTATCTTTTTTTCCAAATTTAAAATCTGCATCTTTACACATAATTATTTCATGCATGGGTGGGTGAGGGAGAAGTGTGTGTGGGAAAGGGGGGGGGGGGGTGAGCTCCTCCAGCAATCCCATACTGTAGGTAAACACCCCCCTCCCTCCCACCCCCACCCCAACCCGCCTCGGCCACACCTAGTAAGTCTATGGCCCTGCAATGCACTGATGTACATGTAGCTATGAATGCATGCCTGTGCCTATGGCCTCTGTGCTGCATGTAACTTAATGACTGGACCATTTGTCACTAGCATGCCAACAGTAATCCCACAATCTGTGTCTGACATCACTGGATTACACAGCTAGAATTAGGCTGAGCTCTGGCGTAGGCTGAGGCATGCACTGTGATTGATAACCCTGGGCTATTGATGAGGACATCACTGCATACCGCGATCCAGGCGAATTAGCATCACTTACAGTACATGTACAGTATGTCTAGTATGCACATAGCAGAGAGTGCTTCCAACATTCAATGGAACATGAATGTGAAATTACTGTGTGACAGATACACATCATTTACTCATGTTGTCAGATGCAGTATCTTGTGTCATCTCTACCTCGCCTGCATCTGTACAAGAGGGACTACCCCCCCCCCCCCCCCCTCTCCTCCCCACTCTGCATGTATGCACACATACGTACATGTAGCTAGCATTCAGCCACCGGTGTGGTACAATCTGCAGTAGATGTTAAAATGCTCTCTCTTGTCTCTACTGCCTTACAGTAGCTACATGTATGGGCAATGAACACCTCTAAAGGGAACCAGATACAAAAATAACTAAACTTGTACATGTATCAAAGAGGTACATCTGACATACCAGCATCTATTGTGCCATACTGCCATCCAACTGAATAGCTGTAGTTAATACAAAAAGTCACTTTGAGTCTCTTACAGTTGTGGAGTGTAGTTGCAATCAGCTGTTTTTAATTTAAATTGCCCCCCTTACTGTGTTCGCATTTTTACATTCACCTGTAAGCTTTATCACTAAATGACTAAAAGATGAAAACACATGGAGGTAGAGAACATTTTTAAATAATGCCTCACTTTATGAGAAAAATTATTTCCTCAATTAATGTGGCATTGTCTCACTGTCAACAAACTGTGAAACTGGTATTTTGTCTAGATGTGTTCCTACAATCTACTGACCTATTGTCTTGAAGTCATCATACAGCCAACATGCAATCTTTAAAAATACAGTTGATTCAATTTCCTTACAACAGTTACAATACAGAATTTGATGCAGTGTGTAATCGTATTTTACAGCACAGTTTGATAAGAAGGTAACAACTCTATGATCATATATTTCATTCACTGCTCGTTTCGAATTGCATGTAAACATGACACCAGAAAATGCTTGGAATGAGAGAGAAGAAGGAAAAAGAGGCGTGCATGCAGGCAGTCATGCACATGTGTGTACAGTACATGGATGTATTCTGGGCTCACAGAGGGGGCAATCTCTATGCCCATATATGGTCACAGACTCCCCATGGTGACATAGTCTCTTACTGCCAGACCTTGTTTGGCTCCCAGGGAGCTCAAATCCACATTCTCTCTGTACATATTGTATGTACTTTAGTTACAGCAGAGATTGACAGTGATGACTGGGTCTTGTCAGAGGATAGAGATCACTGGTAATGCTCCTGATCTATCACTGGTAATCACTTCCTTGCAGTCACTAGTCATTACACTCAACAATGACCTTGTGTCTGTCTTGGATGGTTTAAGGAAAAGATTATAGGAAGTGTACTGACTGGGTCTTGTCAGAGGAGGGAACTCAATAATGCTGATCTCCCAATGGTAATCACTTCCTTGCAGTCGCTAGTTATCACACTCAACACACTCAAGTAGCTAGGGCTAAGCTTGGTCTCATAGGACCTTGTGTCTGTCTATAATGGTACATGGATGGCACTGGTAAAGATGACAGGATTTGCTGTCATGGCAGAACCACTCAAACGCCCCTAACATCAATTGTTTATTTGATTTCAGGATCACATAAAGATTGATTGAAAGCAATCATATCAACTCTGTTTTGACCAGGATGACCAGGACCACTGATAACAGAGGAAGGGTTCTGCCATGATAACTGTCCCATAATATTTACTCACTGAACCCTTACCTCTACATGAGGCCTGTGAACATGCCTTCAATTGATGTCCATGCACATGCACATGGACATTTTTCAGTGCATGGTAAAAGATGCAATCAGCTAGGTCATATCGGTCTTTAAATACCTAAATGATTTGAGAAGTATCTCTTAGCTTCCTCTGTACTATCTCCACTACTCATAAACCTTGTGATAATGACAATGGCACCAGGATCAATGATGTCCACAATTATCTCTGGCCTACAAGTTATATACCAATGTTTCTCAATGACAACATACATTTACAGTACCACTTGAACACTTGAACACTTCTAAACATTATGATTATGAAGTAGATTACAAACTACCCTCAAATTTGTGTCTAAAAACATTGAAATGAACTGATGGCAGGCTTGACAGATGGTATATTTGTCTAACAAGGTCTGCGAGATTCCATACATACTGTACTGTACAAATCAAAGTTGCTTTTGGTTTGTCAAAGGTTCATTATTTGAGGCCCCATGTCTACCAACATCTACATGTACTATACACTGTACACAATGTACCACATCCTCCCACATTAGTCTGCATGTATCCAGGGCAAATTTCACCCATTGCCACAGGAAAAAAAATAATATGTGAAGCGACAAGTTCATCTTTTTCCATTTACCTGTGTATTCATGTGTACAGTTTTAATTTATTCAGTCTTCTGTTACCAGGGTAACCCCTTCAGTGAGCAAAGCACTGTTCTCCCCAAGGGCCCTGGATACATCAATCAACAAACATTACACTCAGAGATGATCAGAACAATTTGATGACTAGATATTTGTTTTTCATTATAGAAAAGTCATATTACCATTTGAAGAATGGATAGAGGAAATATTGACATCTGAACTGGACCAGGGTTCAATTAAGAGCAATGGATTGAAGGTATCCTGGTATACAGGTGTAATGAGGCACAGTGCTTGTAGGTCAGACCTCTGTCAATAATTCATTAATTCAAAGAGCACAATGCTGAACAGTGCGAATGTGTGCATTTCTTCATCAGGTGAAAAGCAAAGAGTGGAGCAGGGTGCAGTGTGGAGTGTGTAATCTACCCTCCAGGTCTATTACAATATTGCCAACATCTGCAACCAATTGGTATCAACACAAACTGCCTCTACACTATGACAAAACTGCATGAGCTGTACACATGCACTATGCGCATTGCACATATTGTGTGAGGATTAAGCATTATCAGTCTGTCAGTAATTGCCTAGATATTAACATGACCATGGAGGCATGGGCTTGCCTCCAATGTACAAGCTTAATAATGGCCATGGATCAGATATAATGCTGTACATGTACAGTATTAGAGTACACAAGCCTTAAAGGAGAGGTATCATAACTGTGAAAAGGAAAATAACTGCAATGACTATAAGACTTACCTACTGGAAGACGTGTCTTTGATGTTGACTTCTCTCTTCACACATGTGCAGTGCTTGGACCTAGTGCCATCTTCAGTAGATCTGAAAGCACAGAGGAATGAGAAGAGAGACGGTTTAAAGCATCACCCCTGATCAAGGCCCCTAACACACACATCTACATGTACGTCAGTCCTTGCACACAATAGGCATGTCATTTACATGTGTAAATAACACAATGTTTAATGCTGGTAATAATGTTCTGTTTGCAAATTGACATGCACACCTCTACATATTATGCACACTGTACATGTCCCCATACGGAGGGAGTTCATTCACACTGCATACTGATCCAATGTTAATTACCTGCCTGAAGCAAGGCAAGGCCATCTGCATACCTCAGAAGTGTGCGGCCAATGACTGCAGTCAGTGCAGTGACTAAAGACACACGGCCATGGGCACAGGGTGCAGGCAATCAGGATAAGGTACACAGCCAGGGTCTGGGAAATCAATGAGGGACGGGGAGCAGAGAGGGAGGGAGGGGGAGCAGAGAGGGAGGGGGAGCAGAGAGGGAGGGGAGCAGAGAGGGAGGGGGAGCAGAGAGGGACGGGGAGGAGAGAGGGACGGGGAGCAGAGAGGGAGGGGGAGCAGAGGGAGGGGGAGCAGAGAGGGAGGGGGAGCAGAGAGGGAGGGGGAGCAGAGGGAGGGGGAGCAGAGAGGGAGGGGGAGCAGAGAGGGACGGGGAGGAGAGAGGGAGGGGGAGGAGAGGGAGGGGGAGCAGAGAGGGACGGGGAGGAGAGAGGGAGGGGGAGGAGAGGGAGGGGGAGCAGAGAGGGACGGGGAGGAGAGAGGGAGATGGAGCAGAGAGGGAGGGGGAGCAGAGGGAGGGGGAGCAGAGAGGGAGGGGGAGCAGAGAGGGACGGGGAGGAGAGAGGGAGGGGGAGGAGAGGGAGGGGGAGGAGAGGGAGGGGGAGCAGAGAGGGACGGGGAGCAGAGAGGGAGGGGGAGCAGAGAGGGAGGGGGAGCAGAGGGAGGGGGAGCAGAGAGGGAGGGGGAGCAGAGAGGGACGGGGAGGAGAGAGGGAGGGGGAGGAGAGGGACGGGAAGGAGAGGGAGGGGGAGGAGAGGGAGGGGGAGCAGAGAGGGACGGGGAGGAGAGAGGGAGGGGGAGGAGAGGGAGGGGGAGCAGAGAGGGACGGGGAGGAGAGAGGGAGGGGGAGCAGAGAGGGAGGGGGAGCACAGAGGGAGGGGGAGGAGAGAGGGAGGGGAGCAGAGAGGGAGGGGAGCAGAGAGGGAGGGGGAGCAGAGAGGGAGGGGGAGCAGAGGGGGGGGGGGGGGAGAAGAGAGGGACAGAGAGCAGAGAGGGAGGGAGAGCAGAGAGGGAAGGGGAGGAGAGAGGTAGAGGGAGGAGAGAGAGGCGGAGAAGGGGAAAAACAGCGCACAGCTTGGGTATGGGGAATATACTGTACAGTATGAGGGAGTGTGAGAGCGAAGGGGAGGGTGAGAGCGAAGGCGAGGGAGAGCTCCGGGAATCAGAATATGAGGGAGTGGGAGGGGCAATCAGGATACAGCACACAGCTTGGGTCTGGGAAAGCTACACTGGATAGTATGAGGGAAGGGCATAGGAAAAGGGAGGGGAGAGGAGGGAGAGGGGAGGGGGAGCTAGGTGTAGAAGCAATTAGAATATAGCACACATCCAGGGTCACAGTCAGTACTAAGGTAGGGAGCCGGGGGAGGATGGATGGGTCATGTAAAGTACATGTGCTCAAGTACACCACTCTGTATACAGTCACAGTAGGGGTGTGTACATGGACAGCCTGATGCATGGTGACATGGGAATGAACGCACATGTTCATGTACCATGTGTGGCCTTTGGTGTTTACATCTACATGCACGTCGTCCTATGGTGGGACAATGCTCACAGCAGGGGTGGGTGGGTTCACACTTGTACATTATGAATGCACAGCACGCTTATAACAGCGCTCCTTTGTGTCAGAGGTGTTAGGTTGTGAAACAATTAAAGGGCAAGGAGAACTCCCCAGTGGGTGAGTGAAAATGGTTCACATATTATTATTTTTGCTGAAGAGCTTAAAATGGAAGCCAATTCAGGGAACATTGATTGCGATGCTACATGTACATGTAAATCATGATTGCAAACTTTTACAACACAGTAGTGTGTAGAGGACAGTTATCCATTACATTGCCCTACCATAGCAAGCTGTTTGTACAGCATGTACTGTTATTTTCACAAGGGTTTTATTTTCGTGAATATCCCAGATCGATATAGGGTCGCAAATTCAGACAAACATAAAAACATTGCCACATAATCTTGCGCATGCACATCACACAGCGCAGCTCTGTCAATCTCACAATGGGGTACAGGTACCCTAATACTATAGGCCATACCTGTATATGCCGTTGTCTGCTAGCTAGCTAGCTAAAACTGCACAATCAAGAGTCACGTTATGTAGTTTTCTTGCATTTGTGTGTTAACATGTGTCATAGCGGGCCCAGGAGCAATGCATACATTATATCTAGTGCAAACTCTGGCAGAACAACAACCTGGAAAGTGCCTGCAATCCCTTCATACACAAAAATATCTGTACACCAAAATACATAAATGCTTTTAAAGTAGGTACAACGTAGCTACATGTACTAGTATGTAGTATGATAGCGTCGCTCCTTCACACGGCTCCCAACACTCATATTTTTCCCCTCATAAAATTGTACGCAAGGATTAGGAAGGATCCTAATGTAAACACACAGTGGACAGCACATATTTTTCTTCTTTCCTCAGGTGAATGGTGGATGTACAGTAATACACAAAGTGACCCATTACGAGGCACATAGTTTCAGGTCTGTAAAAGTATCAAAATGGGTCATTGTCAAAACACAAATGATACACATGTAACACAGTACAACACCTATGCATGGAAGGTGAATATCCTGTCATACTATCACATTTGTTATGTGACTGAATGAGAACCCACGGCTGCCCTGCACAATGCTGAAGGCTGAAGCCTGTCCATCCCTCCCTGCTTATATCTCACACCCTCTCATCCAATCCAGCTGAAATAAGATGTGGCATCAATCGTTTGTTACCTTGTTACCTGCATGCCATGTCCCTACCTCCAGGCTCCCTCCCACCTAGCTAGCCAGCCAGCCAGCAAGCCAGCAACACTGGCCTTACAGCTGCCTCCAACACATTCACTCTCTCACTACTAGTGGCAGGCAGATGTGTAATGTCTCAATGCAGTTATCCAGGCTTAGTGCTGAGAGAGTTAATCCCAGTTCACAACAGCTACATGTACTACTAACCACACACTATAGCAGAGCCACAGAGATGCTGTCCTCACTGAGTCACATGCAGCTACATGTACACTCAGACAAAGACGGACCACGAACTAATCATCCAGCAACCTCCCCTCTCTCCATCTCCTGCTTTCTCTCTCTCTCGGCCGACTGACTCACATTGATTACATCACTTACCATACAGAGCACCTCTCTCTGTGTGTCAGGGAGAGAGAGCAATGTGTGTGTGTGTATGTAGTTGAATGGTTTCCTCACATCTCTAAGGAGAGGCGGGGATGGTAAGATAGAAACAGAGCCCTCTACAGCTCATAAACGCAGAGTACGTCCGCAAGCTGACCTGACAATCATGCCATTAACATGCTGCCGAAGACCTCATCATGCACTCTAAACATGTACATGTACACGACACTTTCATGTTCGTAAAAATGTGCTTCCTTTCCAATGAGAGAATGCATCATTTACTTATAAAAATAGATTCTATGTCACTGTTAAGTTTTCATATTTCACAAACTGAAACTACTGTACATGTACACAGTGTACATGTAAAAATGAAATGGCTATGGTATATTGCCTTGAAACAGTGATTTTTGTATTAATAAAACATTCAGAACTGTGTTCGGCAGAACAATTTTCCTCAAACTTTTTTGATCATTTCCCTAATGTTTCTACTTCACTATATGGAGATTTATAATTATTTTAACTCCTTCCATTAATTCACTGTGTACAGTATAGTGTGAGCAATGTACGGCTTATTCCTCCTAGTTTAATGCCTTCCTTTCTAGAGCCTGTCTGAGTTCACACCTTCCTGTTCTCTTGGGCAAATGTCAATCTAAATTCGTTTTGGTTTACAAAGAGAAAATATGGTTTGGTCATACAAATTAGATCAATATGCCCTCATACGTACACGTATGTGAACTCGTTTTAGCTACCGGGGGTAGTTGCCTTTTTAAGATGAACAAATCCACACATAATATACAGACATGGCCTGTGTTTCCAGACCACAGTGCTTGTACTACACACATTATGCAAACAGTGCAGGAATGATGTAGATTACTATGCACAGTCCAATTAATGTCATATGTTATCACTTCACACATCTCATTGTCATGGCAACCAGCAGCTTAATGAGGATGAGATGGGATTGTCCGACGTGACTTCTCTTCCCCTCACAGACTCTAAGGAACCACTTCATCAAATCATGTGTCTGTAATCTAGACTAGCACCTTCTCTTGCCAGTGTGTCTTAAGGGTCTTAATAGTAGGTAGTCTGTGCAGCTTCAGACCCAATGATGCAGACTCATTCCTGGACTGAATGTCTGTGTTTGTGCCTATAGACTAGTGACAGGTGCTAGTGTCTTGCATGCTGCTGTGAGTGTGCATGAAATGGAAGCTAGTCTGAGCAATTTCAGACCCAATAATGCAGACTAATTCACAGACATATTGAAGGTGTTTGTGGCTGCCATCTGAACCATCTTGCATACAAGCATTGCATGTGTGTCCTGCAAGTGGTAGCTAGTCTGTGCAGTTTCAGACCCAATAATCAGACTCATTCAGTGACTGACTAACAGTGTTTGTGCCCCAGTCTTGCATACGAGCCTAGCATGAGTGTGTGTGCTGTATTACCCATGGCCCAATGAAGCTGCATGGGTGATGCTGCATGAGTAATGCGGTGAGTGGCGGCTTTGTTTACAAGTCTGCCACAGCCAATCCGAGCAGTGATCAGAGCCTGTGAGCATGGCCTGTGATCAGAGCCCGTGAGCATGGCCCGTTAGCATGGCCGGTGATCAGGGGGAGTTGTGGACGTGGGGAGGTCCACTGATGAATCACTCTGCTTCATCAATGTAGACATGGGGAGGGAGGAGGGAGGGGCTGGCTTCTTTCTGTGGCTCCTAATTAAAGTGATGCACAGCTCAATTCACAACTCAGCATTGCACTGTGGATGCCTCATCCATGTGCCTTCATGTGCTTACCGTTTACAGACTTCAATTGTCTGCCCTACATAATGTACAAAACATGACCAGTGCATTGCTATCATACCTCTGAGTCTTTATTGATATCCACTACAACCCCAGAACAACCCTAGCACAAGTATATGGTGTAGTGTGCTATATTTAGCATACTGTGTCTCTTTATTGTTGTTATTCAGAGCTACTTACTGCACTATCCGACATATAGTGCCTACACTCTCTGTGTACAAGCACATGTACGTTTTCTCCTAATCTGTGTTATGCAATGTTTGCTATACATGTTTGTGTGTATCACAGCCTAAGTGAAATTGATAAGTACTGCAGAGTAGGAGAGGGGGGGGGGATTTTCCACCAGACCTTTCAAAGTTCTGGCAAGAAAAAAATGTTTTGAAAGATGCTCTTAACTCACAAAGTGCTGTAACATTATTTTATTTTATTATTATTTTATTTCCTTTCAATATTTCAAGTGACTTATTGATTCTGCATTGAACACCAAAATAAAGATATTTGAAATGGACCTGGGGGGTGTTTCACTAAGCTGTTCATAAGCTACAAACAACTTTACAAACGACCGGTGATCCCTTCTTGTGCTAAATGCGATACCACACTTTGTTCCTGTTTTAACATATTGAGAGTTAATTTCCAACAATCCTAATAACATTTGACAAATCTTTGTATTCAGACACTTGTTAACAATAAGAATTTTCATTTATAAACATCACATTTGAAGTTAAGCTGATGGGAATCAAAATCATTGAGAATGTGATGGGATCACCAGTCGTTCGTAAAGTCGTTTGTACATGTAGTTTATGAACAGCTTGGTGAAACACGGCCCTGGTATTCACACTCTCTTTGTTTCGAATGCAAAACTCTCTGCCTGCCAAGCACTGTACAGAAAAGGTAAGGGGTCCTCTCCCAATGCACCGGTATATACTGTGTACTGTCTATTGGCTTTCCCTATGATGCAGTGGGCAGTGCTGCAGTGCCCTTTGCATGGCGAGGATTTATTTCAGTAATTGGATTTATATTTTCACCTTTGCAGAGCATACAATGTACTGAGTATGATGCTATATGGATAGCACTGAATGGATACATGGCTTAATTTCTTAGAACTATGGTCTTGTAAAAAAATGTTTGGAAATTCAGGTCTAAAATGAAATAATGTTATTTTTTCTTTTAACCTTATGCTGGTGTTTAATGGAATCACTCATGCCAAAGATGATTTTGATTGCGTGCATCACTTTGTTATGACCGTTTCTATTCTGCTGCTGATCAGAGACTTTCTTTCCATCTTCATGAGCATCCTTCCACTGGAAAGCAGATTGGTATGATACACCATACATACATGTACCTTACATGATCAGTCTCTCTGTTCCAGGAAGAAACATTGATATATAGAGAGACTTGCAGGGCAGACATTCTTGTGCAAGTATTGCCTGACTCCTGAAGCTGACTGCAGGATAAACAGCTTGTCAAGGAGAAAGCAGGGAATGCCACTAACTCCAGGAATGTCATGATTCATACTCATTGACAGAGCTTCTTCAGTGAGCAATGATAGCCAGGGGTCTGTTCACACTATTGATTGAGCTACCTGAGTAAACCATGGACATGATGGCCTGGGGTCTGTTCACACTATTGATTAAGCTACCTGAGTAAACCATGGACATGATGGCCTGGGGTCTGTTCACACTATTGATTAAGCTACCTGAGTAAACCATGGACATGATTACCTGGGGTCTGTTCACACGACTGATAGAGCTTCCTCAGTGAACAATGATGGCCAGGGGTTTGTTCACACTATTGACAGAGCTTCCTCAGTGAGCAATGTATATTGATGGCCAGCAGTCTGTTCACACTATTGACAGAGCTTACTCAATGAACAATGTACATGATGGCCAGTGGTCTGTTCACACTATTGACAGAGCTTCATCAATGAACAATGTACATGATGGCCAGTGGTCTGTTCACACTATTCATAGAGCTACATGTACCTCCTCAAGTGAACAATGTACATGATGACCAGGGGTCTGTTCACACTATTGATAGAGCTTCCTCAGTTAATGTATCTGATGGCCTGGGGTCTGTTTACACTATTGATAGAGCTTACTGACTGAATAAGGTACATGTACATGATGGCAACGGGGTCTGTTCACACCACTATAGTGCCTTTACTTTTCTGGATGATACATGTACATGTCAGAATTCTCTATAACTGATGAATACTAAAAGAGCTATAATATCATGTTGACCAATCACTCACGTTTACATCATGAACCCTGGTCCGGGTAGGGTATATTTGCATAAAGCCTGTGCAGCTGAGGGGTGTGGCATAATTGTACCCTGTAAGGAATTTGAAGTCATCTATTTTTTATACAGCAGAGTAGGCCTGAGTCGAATCGATTATTAAGCCGGTGTTCGATCGAAGAAGTCGAACTCCGATTTCGTTTTGATGAATTCGATGCATCGACGAAATTACCAAATTGACTAGAAAGCACAAAATCTTTTGTTTGATAGTCCTGTTATACACAATTTATCTTAATATTTTTTAATTAGTTTAATTTGCTTACTTGGTTCCTACTCTCTTTTGTGAGTTTTGAAGGTAGCACATCAAGAGAACGAACTGGTCGCTCGATGATCAAGCAGCTACTACATACTTGGCTTCTTTTCGTTCACTACTATATACCGCGCAATGCCACAACGAACACTTGTCTGTAGACTGTGTACAACGGATAGCATCGTGTGTTGTGAAAACCCGGAAACAGCACAGTGGCGATTGTGCGTAAGTTCGCTCATTAAGGCTCATTTGCATACACGCTGCCAACAGACTGGTAGAGCGTCTTCGTACAGCGATTCGGAGACCGCTGATTGGTGCATCGCGTAGATCATGTCATGACCACGTGGTCGCTAATCGATAGCGATAACGATATCTGGTCACGTTGTCCGAAACCCGGAAGCCAATTGACTTTGTGCACGTTACACGTTACAACTTACACGATGCCATATTGACGCTAATTCTTAAGATTTTGACGGAAAAGCAAGAAGTTATTGAAATTCGCTTACATGTGCGATATCGGTGAGAAAATAGATTCTCCGAAAATACCTTTCATAACTCATATAAAATAAAGGAAAGTGAAATTCTAGGTCGATTTTGATACGAGGTGATAGAGAATTGCACACTTATTTTGGTGGAATACTGTGTGGGGAAATGGAAGGATTGCACTGCGCATGCTTACTATATTTTCATTCATAAATTGGCTCTTGGCAGTGGCTGAATGACGTCATGTAATACGCAAAATGTACACGACCGCTGGCGTTCGCACTCCGCTATCCGTTGTACACAATTTGTTAATGTGCCGTCGATGCATCGATGTTCGATCGGCGCAAAGCCATCGAACACCGGTTTCTGAAAAAATCGATATGACTCAGAAAATACGCAGGAATTTCTGCTGCTCTGTATCTGAGTGTAGGAAAGCCATCCTACAACTTTGTGGGCTCAGTATAGAATGAGTTTATCATCTTTTTAACTTGCTGTAAGCAAATAAACACAAGATGAAATGATTACACGAGCTTATAAATATCAATCTAGATTGATACTATGACTTCCATGTAATATGCTTTTCACACTGGCAAAAATTTCCTTAGCCCCGTACTATAGGTGGGGCTAAGGGGGGACCTTAGCCCCACCTATAGTACGGGGCTAAGCTTATACCACTTTCTGTTCACATTGGTTTTTACCAAAGTAGGCTAGCCCCACCAATAATCCGGGATTATTTGGCTCTGCGAAAAAGGAGGGGTACACCGCAATTGCAAGGACAAGCCGAATAGTTCGGGGCTAAAGAGCGCCAGTGTGAACAGAAACGAAAAATAGTACGGGGCTAAGGAAATGCGGTGTCAGTTCTCAAGGCCGAAATGCCAAGACCAATCAGATAAGGCCCGACCGGCGAGTGACCTTGATGCGGAGTGGTAAGGAGCCGATGTGCAAGACGTACACTCATAAATATTCATAAGCTGTCGAGAAAGTCCAGGGCTAACGATTTCGAGTGAGAACAGTGTGAAAAGCTAGTCGGGTTTAAGAAATAATACGGGGCTAAGAAATGCCAGTGTGAAAAGCTTCAAAAAATAGTACGGGGCTAATTTTTGCCAGTGTGAAAAGCATATTAGTAATGTAGTGTAGTACACTCACCCCAGTGACCATACCAGAAAAGCAGGGGAAAGCACTGGTTATTCCGAAGGTTCGTTTTTTCGAACGTTACGCAACAAATGCTCGGATTAACGAATCCTTTTTCGCTTTCAATTTTCAATTTACGTGTTTTGGAAATACAGGGCTTTGGCATAACGAACCTTCGGAATAAACGACCCTTCGGAACATCGAACTGTAACCCGAGCAGGCATGTTCACTCACTGGGCAGACTCAGAATGGTCAGAATGTGCAATACAGAACACAAGCTGCTGTCCCCTCAGTCAAGCAACTCAACAAATAACCTAGTTAACACTTCATCATTGCTATGCATTCACAGCACCATCTCATCAAGTCAGAGAAATGTTCTGCCCTAATGGGATCAAATATCAACTGCTGCCCTATGATTATAAAATATATAATTTTTTATAATTGTCCCACAGATAACGCTCTTTATGTTTGCAAAATAGACCCTTGAATATTATTTCCTTTTTTGACCGATAACTTTAAGTCTGCAGTACACTGCATGGAAGGTGCTGTGTCAAGGGCAGGGGAGGGGGGTGGGTGGGGGCTCTTTTCCAAGTCTGACTCATGAAATGGGGTTATGGTGGCTTGTCACCAGGGACTCACACAGTATTTGTGCACATGCACTACAGTAGGCATACATTGTCTTCATAAATCATAAATGGCACACAGTACTGTGCTCATAATTGCTTATTCTGTAGTCGACTTTAGGGTTTCATATGTCACTACATGTGTTGTGACACTGTTTCTGTAGAACATGCATTATCTTGTACTGTGCACTCCTGCATTGTGAAAACACCCATAGTGTGAACAGATCTTTGTTTCCATCGTACAGTGAACATGTCTTGTACAAGTAACATACATGTACTCCCCTTTGTGAACAGGCCTGGTCTTCCAACATACCGTGAACATGCATCATGCATACTCCCCTGTGTGAACAGGCCTGGTCTTCCAACATACCGTAAACACATATCATGCATACTCCCCTGTGTGAGCAGGCCTGGTCTTCCAACATACCGTGAACACGTATCATGCATACTCCCCTGTGTGAACAGGCCTTGTCTTCTAACATACCGTGAACACGTATCATGCATACTCCCCTGTGTGAGCAGGCCTGGTCTTCCAACATACCGTGAACACGTATCATGCATACTCCCCTGTGTGAACAGGCCTTGTCTTCCAACATACAGTGAGCATGTATTATATACTCCCCTGTGTGAACAGGCCTTGTCTTCCAACATACAGTGAGCATGTATTATAATACTCCCCTGTGTGAACAGGTCTTGTCTTCCAACATACAGCATGTATTATATACTCCCCTGTGTGAACAAGCCTTGTCTTCCAACATAGTGAACATGTATTATATACTCCCCTGTGTGAACAGGCCTTGTCTTCCAACATACAGTGAGCATGTATTGTACTCCTCAGTGTGAACAGCCCTTGTCTTCCAACATACAGAAAACACATATATTACATACTCCATTGTGTGAACATGCCTGTAGACCTGACATGCACTGTGGCAGCCTTCATGTACAGCCCAATGCAGGTCTTGAGGACCTGACCATATTTGGGAGGATCCCAGATCATGGAGGAATGAAGAGGACTCTAGCTCAGAGAGGCAGAGTGTGATGTATACATTAGGTGTGTGATGTGGAGTTTGATTTTCTTAGAATGGTTGGACAGGAAAGCTTGGAGCATGCTGCAGTAGGTTTCACAGAGATCGCTAAATTTATGAAAACATTGAACAATCCAAATGAAGTAGCGAGAGGGAATTACATTACGTACAGTGTACAATGTATGTATAAAAGTACCGGTAATTTTACTACATACATGTAAGTATCAAAGTGTAATAATGCACATTTATGCAGCCTGCCTTCCAGGTTAAAGTTTTTTTGTGAATAGATCTCAAATGTTGAATTTCACAATGTTACAGTGTGTGCATTATGTATTTGATTGGAAATCCGATTGAGACGTACATGTACATATGTGCATTGTACATTATACCAACTATTGACTACCGTTCATATCACCGGTGCTTTACTGTATGTGGCTGCTAGGCATGTGAAGACAATGTTGTATCATGAGTGGTCAGGGCTCTTAAGCCACATTCAGACAGAAAAAGGTGTAGCTGAGCCGGCGCAGAGTGGTCTTGAAATGCTCCGATGACCCCCTTCAGACAGCCCAGAATTCGCGTAGCAGCTACACCTTTTCGCCGTCTTAAACCATTCACACAGCACCCAAAAAGGGTTGCCATAATACCGGATACGTTCCACTGCTCCATGCACGGCGATACCGGAACAGGAAGTGTGTTTCACGTATTGAATTGTTACTGGCGTATACGCAAGTAACAATGCAATGCGTGACCTCGATCCACTTCCTGTGCCTCATCGGCATGCACACGTGCAGTTCAACTGTGTTGTATTACGTAAACATCGCACCCTGTGCATGCCGTACAACACTCAATCGGGTCAGTATTATTGTTACGCGCCATTGTCTTTGTTTTTCGCGCGGAAGTCGTGAACTCTGACCTACGGCGTACGCATCACTGCGCAATGAGTAGCAGCGCCGGCGTATCTCATTCAGACAGGAGGTGAAGCGTAGCAGCTACTCCTTTTCGCCGGCTCTAAAACACCTCCGGAGGTGGTTCAGAGCAGGCGTGCTTAATACACCTTTTCGCCGGCGTAAACCATTCAGACAGAAAGTGGAGGTGTAGCAGAGCCGGCTCAGCGCCGGCGAATTTGGGCTGTCTGAAGGGGGTTTTAGTGTCTCACCAGGGTTGGTCTCACCTGGTATGAACAACATTTGCAAACAAAATTGCTGAAAACTCACAGGTCTAATGTCATCTCTTTAACTCATTCTTTACTGAGCCCGCACATTTGCAGGCTCGCTATTCTCCACTCAGATACTGAGCAGCGCGACTCCTGCATAATTTGCTGTACAGATAATGGACAATAGGCTACTGGTTTGAATTACATGTAATTCCTTATAACACTTTGGTAACTGCATTTCCATGGCAAATTTGACATCCTACCTGATCCAGGATCCATGAAGCCCCCAGTATGCCAAATTTATTAGCAAAATTGATTGGTGTAAAAAAAATCACACAGCACTGACAGCAGCATGGCATATTTTTGGGGCCCAATGCACAACCAACCCAGGTAAAAGCCCTGGATACCGATCCCATATTCAGACAGGTCTGACATACGTACTACAGTAAACGGTTATATTTCACAGTGTTTTAATTTACATGAATTTCGCAAATGATTCTCACACTGCAAAATGTTGGCAAATGGCAATTATGTTTTGTTCTCTCCTGGACTGCACAGTACACTCCATCGCTGTGAGCTATAAGCTACAAATGGGCTGTCTATACCATGCACTGTCATTTTAAGCAAAGCGATCATCATCACTAACTACATGTACTTACTTACAGGGTATATTGAAGGCGCAGAGCGTCTCTTGCAGTATAAAAGTATCACAATTGCTGTGCTTATATTGTACAGGGCACTATTGCGAGAGTAATTGCTATGTTGTGAAAAGGCAAACAGCAAAACTTCAAAGTACAGATCATCAAAATTGATGGGGAGAAAGGTGCTTACAGGCTTTGTGAAAGGCCTGATGACCTGTACATATCACTTATGCGCGTTACGTGTCCGTCGCACTGGCTACATTTCCATTTCCAGTACTGTCACCCATGGGAGACTTGACTGCGCTGCAACACACACAGCACAAGTTGATGGCAAATAAAGCATAGGATGACAGATAGACCTGGAAACCAGACTGGTCACAAAAGCAATTTTCCAGTAGATCCGGTAATACATGTAAAGGTAATAAATGAAGTTGACCGAAGCTACATGAATGTTCGATCGGATGGCTGTGCGCAATACTCACACACACTTGCGTGCATGTGTACACCAATCATTGTGTGTACATGTTACGTCATCTAGCATATCACAGATTGCTGCTGATATCTAACGCAAGTGAGATTGCATAGGACCACCGCCATACGCAGCGCCCTCTGTAAATTATATCGCACCATAAGAGCTCATTTGTATGGGCCTTTAACATGCAAAAATATAACCAACCCATGATACCCGTCTTCATCATGGATTTTAGAACAGAGAGCAACTTTGACAGTAAATGAGAAATACCCATTGCCATTTGTAAAGGATGATAACTAGTAGATACTAGGAAAATTACCTTTGTTTTCATTGTGACCCAGCCATTGCAAACAAAAATGTTAATCCTAAAAAAAATCCTGTTTTCAATTGCTGGACATGGATGTAGATAACGTCATTGTAAATTCTAACTAAGACTAGTGCCCCCAAAATAGCGAAACAGTCTTTATTTCTTCTCCCCGCTCTACAATTAAGTGATTCACTCAATTTAAACAGATGTTAAATTGGGTGCCTAGAATACATCTGCATCATTTAACAACATCATGTGAGTCGTCAGAGTCGTTAGCATGCTATCCCATCCCTTAGAAGGGCCTATCCGGCTCCAGTTTACATCACTGGATGCAATGTACACTACTGCCTGGGTGTGAGTGTGAGCTGAGGCATTCACTGACATGACAAGACTGAACTTACCATAGGCCTAGAATAGATGTCCCAGTTGTATACCGGTCTGTAGATCGTAGATTGCAGCTCGTTTTCAGTTTACTTAGAGTCAAGTCATAGGATAGAGTATCGCCGCACTGGCTGCATGGAGTTGAACTGTCACTGTCAGCACAGTCACTAGTACTAGTGTTGGTACGGCTGATTTCACTTTGCCAGCAGATAACAGCAGGGCGTTTCACTCAGAAGCAATGCGCTAGTCCGACCCACACTACCGTACCCCGATGCCCGCGCCGCCGGGCGTACACGATCGGGCGTACTGGGGGCTTCTGACACAGCTTGACAGGCACCAAGCCCACAAAAGACCATCAACAGGAGGCGAAGAAGATGTTTTCCCATAAGTAAATGAAGCCTCAATACATGATTATCAATGGTCAATTGCTGTTCCAATGTTAAAAGAATAACAATGTAGATGTATCTTGAGCGGTAAAAATGGATCGGAGACCGTGGCATGCCATATTATCGAGAACACATCGTGCATAAAAACCTCAAGTAAGTGCGTCAGCGTAGGAGCTGAAGAGCGAACAACGTATCACCAAGATGTGTATGAAAATGCAGAAGCCTGAATGTACGGTAAACACGTTGCACTCTCAGTCATACACACAAATTCCAGGTGCCCCCCCCCCCCCCCCTCATGACATTTTTCTAGTGTTGTAAAATTTATAAACATGTTCAATACAGTTCAATATAAACACAACAAAAAGGTATGTCCCCCCCCCCCCCCAATGAAAATCGTATAACTTTTGATCAAAAGGGTTTTGAGCAATATAAATTGGCAGGAATGTTCTTCAACTTATTTACTAACTACCTTGTGAAAATCGCATTCATCCACCCAGTCATGCATGAGTGAGCACACATTAAAGGCAAAAATGTCTCTTTTCAAAAGTCACAAGGGTAATTTTGAGATTCTGTCATATGAATTTTGAATGAATTCCATTTCTGGTGCATCATGAATTTATGTCCTTTCATTGTTTATCATCCATCTCTGGATACACCACCTATCCCGGCATTATTTTAGTCCATTGTTCTGGTTGAGTGAGCACCGTTTAAAAAATACTCATCCCTCTTGAGTTTCAAACTTTCAAAAACCCTTTATTTTTGTGAAAAAAAATAAAACCCTAGATATGTTGAAAAATATGTAACATGACATATTATTTGAACATGAAAAGTCATTTTCGTGTCATAGTTGAGTGATACACTTTGAAAATTGCACAATAAATGTCAACATGTACTGTTAAAACGGCATAAAACAATCACCCTTGTGACTTATTGCCTTGTGTGCTCACTCAAGCATGGCTGATTAGATTTTCACACGGAAGTTCGGCAATAAGTTGAGAAACAATCTTGCCAAATTACATTGCTCAAAACCTTTTCGATAAAAAGTTATGCTATTTTGCTTAGAGGGGGGGGGGGGACTTACTTTTTTGTTGTTGTATTTAGTTCAATCCTGCATTGGTCAAACAGCGCGACATCATTGCCACTTGTGCTGACTTTTGAATGTAATTCCATTCAGTCACACATTAATTAATAGGTGCATTTTTGAGAGATTTGTCCCCGCTCCAATAACCATGTTAATGGTTTTATGATTGTATCAATGATTAAGACATGATATTGATTTATAGATGTATGGCCTGTGGTTAATGATTCATTTCAGGAACGTCCTTCTCGAGTGACAGTGTGTTTTCCCATCAAACATATCGAGAATAATGACAGTTCTGCCGTTCGGGGACCTATTGCCACAAACAGTGAAACAAAAGGACCTCACCATGTACATTTTAATTATGGGACTCCCATTTTCACATTAAATGACTGGCTTTAAATTTACCTCCTTACGTTCGCCAATAAAATCAGAGGCTTGCTTTGGTGGCCAGTGGCTTAACTCTTTGTTGATGTTTTAAAAAAAGACATGCATTCATGTTCGCAGAAAATTATTATCAATCAATGCAAATTGTGAGGACAACTACACTAACTGTATAGGTTTACCAACAAGACTTGATTGAGACTGTTTGTATCACAATCGATATTTTGTCTGCAGAGTCCAATAAATGTTGGCGGCCTTAACACTCTAACAGTGTGAGAAATTTTCTGAAATTCCCCCCACTAGAACGAACATTAATTTTGGCAACGTTTTTGTTCTTCAAAATACTATCTGCTGGACATAACAAGCTGTTCGATTTAATGCTCAACTCATCACAAGATATCTACTTTAGATCAAAGAACCGGTAACTTCCGTGGTCTGTGTAACTTCTGTGTTTGAGGTCACGTCGAACGCCAGCTACGATGACGTTCTGCACATTCACAGTCACGCCTCACACACTCTGCAGAAAACTTAGTCTTAGACTCTGACTCAAGACTCAAGAATAACCAAGCTAAACTCAAGGTAAGTGCACGTCGTTACTAGGCCGAGTGAAATAAGGAAGAATCAAATTAAATTACGGAATTTCTGATATCGGAGATATCGGGGTTTAACCACGTGCACATATCGTGTCGTGCTTACCACTTCTTGCAATGGGCCGACGTGTTTACGGTCCCAAGTGTACAAATCTGCGTCCTCCCTGGCCTGGAGTCCTGATACATGTCAAGAATGATGTCCAGCTAGAGTCGGATCAACATTAACAAAAACAAAGCAAAGCAAAAAAAAAAAAGAAAAAAAAAGAAAACGACTTGGACTTTATTAAATATGAAGAAGTGTTCACCTGGTTACAAACATCCTTTCGGAAGAGGGGCTGGTATATATTTTTTTTTTATCTGTCGTGTTGTTGGCTGTTGACAACATCACACAGACAAGACCGAAAAATCAGTCTCTATAGGACGTTGGATCCGCTGAGATTGCATCTGGCTCCTCTGAACGCCCTATTTAGAGACTGGACATTGCACCTTTACACAGTGTATGGCGATCGATGCGAGTCGCCATTTTGAATATGAAAACGCTAATGACATGACAATGCATAGATATATGATTGAATAGGCCTAAGTAATTTCACGCATGCGCACATTTTTTTCCCGCTCGTTTGCCGTGTGCTGTTTTCTTTCGTCGAACCGATTGACGATTTAAATATTCATAGCCAACAACCCGTCGAACAATCTGATTGGTCAAATTTATGTCAGACTCGAGCAGATTGAAAATGTCTGTGGTAAACATGTGATCGGCAGAAAGTAAGTCTTTAATTTTCACCTCTCTATACATTTGGTGGAATCTTAGTCCTAAAATTTATAGATATATAATATAGATCTAATTTTGATATAAGTAAATTTGTTGCATCATAGCTTGAAAGATGTTAGATTTTGAAACGTAGTCGCTATGTCTAGTTCCAAAATCCGTTTTCCCATAGACTTTGCACTAATTCCCCTAACTTTAGGGGAAACCTTGTATTTGCTTGTTCACATAAGAACCCGGCCACTGTGCGTTCGGTGTGGATGTACCGTCTCTATTCGGGGGGTATGTCCAAAAATGTCATTTTGATTAAAGAATGCCCCCGAATGAGACGGTTATTCCTGTCTACACACAGACATGACATGCATGTGTCTGTTGTCCAGCAATGATTGTCCAGATCCAGTTTGGTTCACGTGCCTTTTTGGGGGGCTTAAGTTGTGGCTGTGGCAGTGCCAAATTCAAATCCATGTTTGAACTTTAAGTTGAGTTTGAGTTTGATTAGTGATAGGCTACCATTGGCATTAGACCGGTTTGGGCCTGGGATGCAAATGCACTTTGATTGGATAATAATATTTTGCAGATTTTTTAAAGGAAATTCTACCGAATTTCAAAACATGGCATTCACAAGACTATTCATTTAATAGGGGCGTTATTGTGTAAGCGGTTTTATTGTAACCCCCCCCCCCCCCAAACTGCCCCAAAATCACTCCCTATAAATACCATCTAGGGAACTCTGAACTGGGCATCGTTGACAGCTATCCTTATCTAGGGGTTCATTTGTCAAATAATTTGTCTTGGACTAATCATATCAATACAACCGTAAACAAAGCTAACAGTATACTTGGATTGTTGAAACGTAATCTATGGAATTGTTCAACCCAAACTAAAGATATCGCCTACAAGACTCTTGTGCGGCCTAGGCTGGAATATTGTAGCTCTGTGTGGGATCCCCACCAGAAAAATCTTCAAGATAAACTTGAAAAAACTCAAAGAAGAGCAGCACGATTTGTATCTAACAACTATCAACGCACAAGTAGTGTTACTGAAATGATGAGTATTCTAAAATGGGATACCCTCCAAGACAGGAGAACAAGTAGCCGGCTCATATTTTTGTTTAAAGAAATACACAATATAACTCCATGTAATATAAATCAAATCACTTCAAAAGCATCCTCCAGTTCAACAACTAGAATAACCAGACAGTCTCATGACTTAAACTTCAATATAATCAGAGCAAATAAGGATTGCTACAAATATTCCCTCTACCCTCGTACAATTGTAGAGTGGAATTCACTTTCTCCCACCACTAAAAATGCACCTGATCTAGCTGCATTTAAGAAACAGCTAAGCAAAGAACATGCTAAAGCTAACTAAAAGAAGTATATAGCGGCAGCGATTGCATGAATGGCCTGCACGTCTATAGCCTCTTTGAGGCGTTCAAGTGCAGTATTCACAAGACAAGACAACTGCTGCAGAAGTTGTTTGCAACAGATTTCTTGACTGCATAAAAGAAATACTACCTTCAGTTCAATTCTTCAGTTGAAGCCAAGCCAGGCCTAACAAGAATCAGAAGTGTGAATCATAGATGTCTCACTGCTCCCATACAGACTGCACTTGTTTTATACCATTGTTTACTTTTGCAGCACATTGAAGATTTTTTTTTTTTACACAATTGTCCCTGTACAGTTTACTTCCTGCAGGATCACAGGGGAGACTGACACAGAATGATTTGTGATCACAGCCAGAAGTCTTTCTGATAGAGTGTCTCCCTCGCTTGGTAGCTTGCTGTCAGGTTGTGGGTCAGATGGAGGGAGGAGATGGCCAGCTGCAACAGGCTGCACGAGGTAAGTGGCTTGCGGAGGGTAGTATTTCTTTCTTTCTTTCTTTCTTTCTTTATTTATCTATTTATTTATTATTATTTCTTTCTTTCTTTCTTTCTTATTTATTCATTCATTAGTATTTTTTACCCAGAGTAGCACCGTCAATGGTTAAACACTGTTCTACCAGTGGGCCCTGCTTTGACATTCTAACATTTTTAAAAACGTGCTTTAAATAAATAACATGTACAGTTCAGTGGCAAAGAACACAACAGCTCAAAGGAATTGGCATAGGGAAAGGGAAAGGGAAGAAAGGGAAGGAGCCACAGCTTTAAACCACGGTATATTTTGTCCAGTTCAGCATGAAAAACGATGCTTTAGCCTGAAAAGCATCATGTTTCATGCTGAACTGGACAAGATATACTGGGGTTTAAAACAGTGGCTCCTTCCATTTCTTCCCTATGCCAATTCCTCTGAGCTGTTGTGTATATCAAGCGAAGTAGAGATCTACATCATACATCATGGAGTCTACTGTTGTTCAAACACAATAAAACTCTTGATGTGTCTGGATTATAAATGGTTTTGCCTCACTATGCAATGACTACCTATTTTGATTCTTTCAGAATTTTAATGGAAATGAATTGACATTATAACATTTAGTTCTAAAGCTCCTGTGTCACTATCTGAAAACTGTATTCAGTATGTGTGCTAGATGTGATGTGTTTCTCTGTCTTTCTGTAGCTATTAATGTGGCAGCCTTTGCCTCGGCAAGAGCAGCTGAGATCAACACCATGGTAACGGCGATATCAACAGTAGGGGGCGCTCAGCGGACGTTCCAGAAGCTTCCGCGTCATATGCAGCGAAGAGCAATGAGCCACAATGTGAAGCGGCTGCCTCGACGCCTCAGAGAGACTGCCAGACAGGAGGTATGCTCAGAGAGAAAGGTCAAAGGTCATTCAGAGATTAGCTGGATTAGCAAGAATATATGGAAGTCATGATGGTATGAATGTGATGAGTACAAGGGAACCAAGAGCTAACAAACTTTAAAGCAACATATTGCAATACTGGTACCTAAGTTTCATATTTCTTATTTGCTATCCTGATTATGCTCTACATTCCAGATTGCACAGAGATACTAGTAAATCATCAATTGTAGTGATACAGTACATATACAGCTTGCCCTCTGCCCCTGGTATAGGCCCAGCTTCTAGGCAGAATGATTGTGAAGCTTTAAAATGATATTTGTTTGAATTCTCAGGCAGTGAAAACAGTCAAAGATCAAACAGCACAGTCAACCAAGAGGTCACGTCGTCATAGACGTCGTCATGGTAACCTTCAGGAAGAGTATGCTCGTCGCCAAGGCAAGACTCGTTGGCTGGAAACTCACATCTGGCACGCCAAGCGCTTCAAGATAGCAGACCTGTGGGGATGGAAGGTGCCGGTTCATCCATCGGATAAGAGTGCTCGGGCCACCTACAGGTAAATGACCATCCTATTATAGAGTGCTCGGGCCACCTACAGGTGAATGACCATCCTATTATAGAGTGCTCGGGCCACCTACAGGTGAATGACCATCCTATTAAAGAGTGCTCGGGCCACCTACAGGTGAATGACCATCCTATTAAAGAGTGCTCGGGCCACCTACAGGTGAATGACCATCCATATTAAAGAGTGCTCGGGCCACCTACAGGTAAGTGACCATCCTATTAAAGAGTGCTCGGGCCACCTACAGGTGAATGACCATCCTTTTAAAGAGTGCTCGGGCCACCTACAGGTGAATGACCATCCATATTAAAGAGTGCTCGGGCCACCTACAGGTAAGTGACCATCCTATTAAAGAGTGCTTGGGCCACCTACAGGTGAATGACCATCCATATTAAAGAGCTAAGATAGGAGTGCTCAGGCCACCTACAGGTGAATGACCATCCATATTAAAGAGTGCTCGGGCCACCTACAGGTGAATGACCATCCTATTAAAGAGTGCTCGGGCCACCTACAGGTGAATGACCATCCTATTAAACAGTGCTCGGGCCACCTACAGGTGAATGACCATCCTATTAAAGAGTGCTCGGGCCACCTACAGGTGAATGACCATCCTATTAAAGAGTGCTCGGGCCACCTACAGGTGAATGACCATCCATATTAAAGAGTGCTCGGGCCACCTACAGGTGAATGACCATCCTATTAAAGAGCTAAGATACGAGTGCTCAGGCCACCTACAGGTGAATGACCATCCATATTAAAGAGTGCTCGGGCCACCTACAGGTGAATGACCATCCTATTAAAGAGCTAAGATAAGATTGCTCGGGCCACCTACAGGTGAATGACCATCCTATTACAGAGCTAAGATAAGAGTGCTCGGGCCACCTACAGGTGAATGACCATCCTATTACAGAGCTAAGATACGAGTGCTCAGGCCACCTACAGGTGAATGACCATCCTATTAAAGAGCTAAGATAAGAGTGCTCGGGCCACCTACAGGTGAATGACCATCCTATTAAAGAGCTAAGATACGAGTGCTCAGGCCACCTACAGGTGAATGACCATCCATATTAAAGAGTGCTCGGGCCACCTACAGGTGAATGACCATCCTATTAAAGAGCTAAGATAAGATTGCTCGGGCCACCTACAGGTGAATGACCATCCTATTACAGAGCTAAGATAAGAGTGCTCGGGCCACCTACAGGTGAATGACCATCCTATTACAGAGCTAAGATACGAGTGCTCAGGCCACCTACAGGTGAATGACCATCCTATTAAAGAGCTAAGATAAGAGTGCTCGGGCCACCTACAGGTGAATGACCATCCTATTAAAGAGCTAAGATAAGAGTGCTCGGGCCACCTACAGGTGAATGACCATCCATATTAAAGAGTGCTCGGGCCACCTACAGGTGAATGACCATCCATATTAAAGAGTGCTCGGGCCACCTACAGGTAAGTGACCATCCTATTAAAGAGTGCTCGGGCCACCTACAGGTGAATGACCATCCTATTAAAGAGTGCTCGGGCCACCTACAGGTGAATGACCATCCTATTAAACAGTGCTCGGGCCACCTACAGGTGAATGACCATCCTATTAAAGAGTGCTCGGGCCACCTACAGGTGAATGACCATCCTATTAAAGAGTGCTCGGGCCACCTACAGGTGAATGACCATCCATATTAAAGAGTGCTCGGGCCACCTACAGGTGAATGACCATCCATATTAAAGAGTGCTCGGGCCACCTACAGGTGAATGACCATCCTATTAAAGAGCTAAGATAAGATTGCTCGGGCCACCTACAGGTGAATGACCATCCTATTACAGAGCTAAGATAAGAGTGCTCGGGCCACCTACAGGTGAATGACCATCCTATTACAGAGCTAAGATACGAGTGCTCAGGCCACCTACAGGTGAATGACCATCCTATTAAAGAGCTAAGATAAGAGTGCTCGGGCCACCTACAGGTGAATGACCATCCTATTAAAGAGCTAAGATACGAGTGCTCAGGCCACCTACAGGTGAATGACCATCCATATTAAAGAGTGCTCGGGCCACCTACAGGTGAATGACCATCCTATTAAAGAGCTAAGATAAGATTGCTCGGGCCACCTACAGGTGAATGACCATCCTATTACAGAGCTAAGATAAGAGTGCTCGGGCCACCTACAGGTGAATGACCATCCTATTACAGAGCTAAGATACGAGTGCTCAGGCCACCTACAGGTGAATGACCATCCTATTAAAGAGCTAAGATAAGAGTGCTCGGGCCACCTACAGGTGAATGACCATCCATATTAAAGAGTGCTCGGGCCACCTACAGGTGAATGACCATCCTATTAAAGAGCTAAGATAAGATTGCTCGGGCCACCTACAGGTGAATGACCATCCTATTACAGAGCTAAGATACGAGTGCTCAGGCCACCTACAGGTGAATGACCATCCTATTAAAGAGCTAAGATAAGAGTGCTCGGGCCACCTACAGGTGAATGACCATCCATATTAAAGAGTGCTCGGGCCACCTACAGGTGAATGACCATCCTATTAAAGAGCTAAGATAAGATTGCTCGGGCCACCTACAGGTGAATGACCATCCTATTACAGAGCTAAGATACGAGTGCTCAGGCCACCTACAGGTGAATGACCATCCTATTAAAGAGCTAAGATAAGAGTGCTCGGGCCACCTACAGGTGAATGACCATCCTATTAAAGAGCTAAGATAAGAGTGCTCGGGCCACCTACAGGTGAATGATCATCCATATTATAGAGTGCTTTGGGCCACCAATAGCTAAATGACCAGTACGACATCTATTATAACAAGGTGGTTCGCGAACCACGAGTCTTGCCTGATTTCTCAATCGATAAACAGTGCTAAGATTTTTATGCCTCCGCCACGAAGTGGCCGGAGGCATTATGTTTTCGGGTTGTCCGTCCGTCCGTCCGTCCGTCCGTAAGTCCGTCCGTCCGTCCGTCCGTCCGTAAGTCCGTCCGTCCGTCCGTCCGTCCGTCCGTCCCGTCCGTCCCGAATCTGTTTAGGCAATATCTTGAGAACCGTTCAGCAGATTTGCTTCAAACTTGGTACATGTATGTATTGCATGAAACTTATGAAGTGTGCAAAATTGGGGTCAAATCTGATTTAGGTCAAAGGTCAAAGGTCAATGAACTTTGTAAAAATTGCCCCAAAATGACCTTTTCCACAATAAATCCAATGACAAGGATGCAATTCTCATTAAACATAGTACAAAGATGGATCACTCTTTGGGGATAGACTGGTGAAATTTTTGGTAAAATTCCTGAAAGGTCAGAGGTCAAAGGTCAATGAAATTTGTGAAAATTTGCCAAAAATTGACCTTTTTCACAATAAATCCAAATCCAAGGATGCAATTCTCATTAAATATGGTACAAAGATAGATCACTACTTGGGGATAGACTCGTGACATTTTTGGTAAAATTCCTGAAAGTTCAGAGGTCAAAGGTCAATGAACTTTGCCCAAATTGGCTAAAAATTGCCCCAAACTTTAATTTTTTCACAATAAATCCAAATCTAATGGTGCAATTCCAACCAAACATAGTGGAACGATGGACACTACTTGGGGGTAGACTGGTGACATTGTTGGTGAAATTGCTGGAAGGTCAGAGGTCAAAGGTCAATGAACTTTGCAAAAATTGATATTTTTCACAATAAACCCAAATCCAAATCCAAATCCAATGGCGCAATTCTAACCAGACATGGTACAGAGATGTATCACTTCATGGAGGTAGACTGGTGAAAGTTTGGGTAAAACTCCTGAGAGTTCGAGGGTCAGAGGTCAATGAACTTTGCCAAAAATTAGCTAAAAATTGCCCCCAAAGTGATAATTTTTAAAATATATCCAAATCCAATGGAGCAGTACCAACCAAACAGGGTGCAAAGATGGATCACTACTAGAATGATGACATTTTTGGTGAAATTTCTCAAAGGTCAGGGATCAAAGGTCAATGAACTTTGCCAAAATTGGCTAAAAATTGCCCCCAAATAGATATTTTTCACATTGAATCCAATACTAATGATTCAATTCAAACCAAGAGGTCAAAAGTCAATGAACATTGCCAAACTTGGCTAAACTTGAAAAAACAGAATGTTTCATTTCACATTGGAGCAATGGTACATTGCCCACCAAACATACACATATTTTTTCAAATATTTTTTTAAAACCTTTTAACCCCTAGATGACCTTTGACCCCATCATCCTCCTGACGACACATGTGGTATTACCCAAGGATCATTTGTACCAAGTTTGATCACAATTGATGCAGAAATAAAGAAATGAGAGCAAGTCAAACAAAAACTTTGAGAAAAATGATGCACATGGCCTCATATCATTTGACCTTTTGACCCCTAGATGACCTTTGACCCCATCATCCTCACAACGGCACATGTGGTATTACCCAAGGATCATTTGTACCAAGTTTGATCACAATTGATGCAGAAATAAAGAAATGAGAGCAAGTTAAAGAAAAACTTTAACATTTTTGTAACAGACCAACAGACCAACAGACCAACAGACCAACAGACTAACAGGAAAAGTGATTACTAGGTCTCTACCGAACTTCGTTCAGGCGAGACAAAGAGGTCATTGAACTCCAGAGGTCAGAGGTTGCTTTGTTTGATCATACTTTGTGAGAGGAGTATTCTTGTGGTGAGACAATGTTATTTCTTTGTTTGTGTCAGAGCCACTGCAAGACACTGTGTGCTGCAGGACATCTCCTATAACCAGGTCATTGAACTGCAGGGGTCAGAGGTCAACATCCTGTCAGCGATGAGCCATCTGACCAGTCCTGGTATTGGTAAGTCAAGTCTTGTGTGTCAGACATCAGATAGAGAGATGAGTATGATGATGATGTGGATGTGTACAAGCATTCTGCCTCTCTGTGATGGCATTTCTATATTTGCCATTGTACTTGCACTTCTATGCCCCAAGCTGGCTTCACTACTTTGTTCTAAACACAACAAAAAATGTAAGTCCCCTCTAAGCAAAATAGCATAACTTCTTATCGAAGAGGTTTTGAGCAACATAACTTGGCAAGATTGTACCTTCACTAATTGACTAACTTCGGTATGAAAATCACATTAATCCACTTAGTCATGCATGAGTGAGCACACATTAAAGGCAAAATTGTCACTTTTCAAAAGTCACAAGGGTAATTTTGGGATTCTGTCATATGAATTTTTAATGAATTCCATTTCTGGTGCATTAGTTATGTCTCTTCATTGTTTATCATCCATCTCTAGATGCACTAACACCTATCACGATACTTAACCCATTGTTATGGTTGAGTGAGCACTGTTTAAAAAATATTCATCCTTCTTTAGTTTGAATCTTGTAAAAACGCTTTATTTTTGTGAAAAAATAAAACTCTGGATATTTTGACCAAGGTGTAATATGACCTGTTATGTGAACATAAGAAGTCATTTTCATGGCGTAGTTGAGTGAATACACTTTGAAAATCGCACAAGAAATGCCAAAATGTACTGTTAAAACGGCATAAGCAATTACCCTTGTGACTTTTGAAAAGTGACAATTTTGCCTTTAATGTGTGCTCACTCATGCATGACTGAGTGGATGAATGTGATTTTCACACGGAAGTTAGTTAATAAGTTTAGGAACAATATTGCCAAATTATTTTGCCCAAAATCTGTTTGATAAAAAGTTATGCTATTTTGCCTCAGGGGGGATTTACTTTTTTTGTTGTGTTTATGTCACATCCATGTTCAACCCTCCTGTGCTGGCTCCCTCCCCAGGTCTCACCATGGCATCCAAGGCCTACCTGGCAGGCACCAGGCATGGAGACGTCCTACTCTTCCACCGAGACGCATACCCTCTCAGACCCCTGTGCTCCGTGTCCTTCCTGTGGCAGACAGCCCCTCCCCTTGAACCTGGCTTCACCCCAGGTCAAGGGGGTGCAGGGCAGGGGGGAGAGAGGAGGGTGTGGCTGTGGGTCCACCCATCCTGCTGGGCTGACGTCCTCTCAGAACTCAACACACTCTGCTCTGAGCATAAAGGTGAGCACCATCCCTCTGCTTGCTGCTTTTGTTACGCGTACAAAATTTCCAAGCTCAAAAGAATTAAGAATTTCATAGTGTTAAAGTACCTCCACTCCCACTGTGTCTAGTGTTTAAAACACCTTCACTTTTACTGAGTTTGATGTTTCAACACATACACCAAAATGTGAAATGCAAGGTGTCTGAATGGTTCTGTAATGTCCACATACAGTTTGTTTGTGCAAAAGAGAGAGTGTGTGTGTGTGTGGGGGGGGGGGGGGGCGGTATTACAGAGGCACAGACACTGAGACAAAGGAATGAGAGGGGAGAAGAATGAAAAAGGAGAGAGAGAGAGGTGGATATATAGAAGATCAGGAGATAAAAAGAGCGATAGTAAGCAAATAAGCAATGTTGGTGATGGTGATTGGACGAAGTATCACTTCCGAGGCGATGTGGATGCAGCTATCTTTCCGAAGCGCAGCTTAGAAAAATAGCGTATACATTCAAATCGTCGAGGAAGTGATAGTTCGTCTCATTGCCTGAAACCAAAAGTTGATTATTTGCTTCATATTCCACATCTGAAACCAACTATCTAAACAAAAAGTGACAATTTAACGTACAATAGCGTTCAGGTCGGAGCGGCTATGTGATCATTCTTTTTTGTTTCTTCCTTGGCAGTAATGTGCGCGCATGCTCTCTGCTTGGTGACAAAATTTGTTGCAGTACGCGATACATTTTTTTCCAGCTGCTTTTTTTGCGTTTCAGCGGAAAATCATTGGGCGCCCTAGGGGAACTCTCGCGGTGTTGTGGTCGAGGCGCAACTCAAATTTCTGTTGATTTGCCTATGGACCTATCATGGATGGACTGCGCTCGGATTGACTTCCTTTGATCTATGAGGTCCGCCGCCTCATAAAAATCCAAGACATTCAGGTGTTTTAAACAACTAGCTGTATTTCTAATTAGGTAGTGCCTTCCTATGAATAACAAAAGAAAATCTGTTTTGAGAAGTATGCCAACCGTTCAGCCTTCGCTGGGAGCTCGTTGCTGATCTTTTTACACACACTGTGAATTAGTTTTGGGGTAAGCGAAGGGAAACTTTGAAAAAATTATAGAAAGAATTTGGTCCGTAACTTTTTCGGACACCTCCGCACACGAAATTGAGGTTGTTTCCATGAAAGATGAAACACTCAATAAACGATTTACAAGATATTTTTAAGGAAATATGATTTGGAAATGTGTGATATGGAGGCATTTCTCTGGCATGTTTTCTACAGTGTTCTCATATTATCACAAAAACGAAGCAACAATATAATCTGAAATTCACAGAATCGTATCTTTATAAGATGTAATACTACTGCACATGCACTTCAGTTCATGTAGTGGTTCTGAAATCTTCTGCGCATACAGAATATATATTCCTCTAAATGCATCCAAAATTTGTCATGCTTGTTTGGCGGCGGATCTCCCTCGATCAAAGAGCCAAACGCGTAAACTATTCCATTGTGACATCAATGCACACGACTGCTGTAGGAATAAATTACACTTCGTGCTGACTCCATTCCTTACACCTCTCTGATTTGCCCAAGCCGCAGGAAATTACACAATTGGGTCGGTGCGGCTACCGAGAATCTAACGTTACGCATATCGTTAAATCTAACGTTAGACCATTATTCTGGTTATCGGAGGGGGGAGGGGGATACAAACAACATTACGGTATAGTACAGGCTGAAGTTCAACTTATTGATAGTCCGAGTGTAACACACTTTTATTTCGTGCATACTCAAGATATTGATCACGTGTTAGGGACTGTGAGGAGTGAAGAGGTCAGCGAAACCAAAAAGTCCTATCACCTAGAGTGTAACGAACTTTTCTTCTCACGTGATCAGATGGGCAAAACTATGCTTCATCACGTGATCAATTTTTGACCAATCATGTAGCAACATTCCTGGTATGTGGAATATAAGTAGATTTACATTGAGAGTGGGTGCTAGTGTACAAGGTCCATGAAGGTCCATGAATGTCTTTTCTGGCTCTGTCCTTAGTTTCTGTGACCTCTCTGGAGGGCCAGCTGCTCAGGTTCCGTCTCCAAGGTCCGCTTGCTCACCCGATCCTCCTAGATGCACTCAAGGTTGCCATGGTGACCTCCAAAACTCTGGGAGAGGCAGAGGAAGGAGGAGAAGGAGACAGGTCTTTCTGGTGGCAGAAGTACTATGAGGTATGGCTCTTAGCAACAGCCATTTGTCAAACAAATTGTAGGAGAGGAAAGGCAATTATTTGGGGTTATAATTTTGTAGTGAGATAGATACAAACTGTTGTATGGCGTTATTACGTCTCATTGCATTGAAACTGTGAAGATGATTTCTGTACGTTTTCAAGACAAGAAAGACCTAGTGGTGTCTGTGTGGTAAGAGGTCCTGGGTTCAATTCCTGGGGGGAGCCAAGCAGTCTCGGAATCAGCTCCTGGCTGGTGGCAGCCTCACACACAGACACTTGGCTCCACTGCACAAACACAGCAAGGGGTATTTTATATTGTGTGCTACAACAGCCTGCATTGTGTAAAGTGTTAGTAAGGGAGTTGGTACACAATTTTATATAATATATTGTGTGGGCCACAAATGTGTCAAGGTGCAGTCTGTGAAATATAAAACTCAGTGACATGTTATTCATTGACAAAGAATGCATAAAAAAAACTAGTTTTTCCCTCAGTCTCATCCTCTTGTAACTCACCCAATTGGTGCAGCACATGTTTCTGTTGGTAGTGCACACAGTGTGATATTGTCAATGGGGATGTACTGGAGCATGCCATGGATACACACTGTGTCAAATTTAATACCGGTATGTTGATAAACACTGTGTCAAGTTTACTGTTGATGTATATACCTGCAGTATGCCTTGTTGATGTGTCTGTATGGCAGGATGCAGCTATGTTGAACATGCATGAGAAGCAGAGCTCCGTGTGGACAGGCCTACACCAGGCCCAGACCGCCCCTGAGCTGCCATCCAGAGCTGTCCTGGCACTCACCGTCAGAGACCCACGCGTCCTGCTCCCCACCAAGAGGTCAAAGGTCACCACTGATCCAGACGACCTAGCAGGTAAGCAGTACATGGAACCCTGGGGGGAGGGGGTGGGGGGGAGGGGGCGTGGGGAGTTTCCATTGACACTTTTTATTGGATGTGGTGTGCTCATAGCCTTCAGGTTGTAATTGGTCATGTTGCAAGAGAAGTGATAGGAGGGTCATTAGGGAAGGTACGTGTCACTCCCACCTTTTGCAAATCAGCCTTCATTTATTCCTTATTGTATAATACTAATTCAAAGTCAAAATGCTGCCAGTAGATCATTACCTGTTCTGGTTGGCCTTCCCAGTGTTGCTGTCCGGGTAGTCCTCAGGAAAGGCTAAAGTAGATATCTATTCTGGGCCATATTGCATATACCGTAGGTTTTCAATTATTGTAACTTACCATCAATGGTAACTACCATGGCAACAGGTATGATAATGAGTGCTAATTGGCTGTTGCCATGGTACTTACCAACATGGCCCAGGTTATATTTTCATGAAATTGATGAACGATTTAGATTATATAATTTTGAGATGGGTTTAGTTAGACTGTATTCCTTGCCTCCTTATGTGCAGCTATGCCAGCCGGCCTGCCAGCACACAGCCTGCCAGCAGGGGTGGGTATGTCTCCCTTGTGGAGCCCAGAGGTGCTGGGGGCTGCAGCCTCCTCACAACTCACCACACACCAGATCAACACACTCCGCTCCAAGCTGCTGCTGCCAGGATCTCAGCTCCAGCTGGGAGACCAGGAGGCTCGCGTCCCTGTCATCCTGCTACAGCAGCCTGGGGTCAGGGGTCATGGCTCACAGGCAGGAAGGGACTTAGACTGCGGCATGCTGGGATATGGTGGTGGCTGGGATATTGTGTTGCCACGGAAATGGGGCATGGCATTCTGGGTAGGGTTGGTTCATCGTGGAGCTCGGGCTTGTGGGCTGAGAGAGGCAGGGAAGGTCTCGCTCCACCGCTGTCTGCCATGCTTTCCTGAGGACTTCCCAGACAGCAACGCAGGGAGGGCAAGCCAGAAGGCTGCAGCAGACGAAGCAGAGAGAACATTCCTGAGGAAACCACCTGCCAAGAGACCAAACCATGGTACTCTGGGCATCGCAGCACCCTTCTCTGCCCCATGGGGCCAGCTGGTGGGGGACTGGTTCAGGCAGGCTGAAACCAGCCACAAGCAAGGGGGAGGGGTAGGGGGAGGGGCAGGGGGAGAGGCAGGGGGAGAGGCAGGTGGGCAGGCAGGTGGGCAGGCAGGGGCAATGGGGCAGGATGATGCTAGCAGTAATGCTGGGACTGACCCTGGGGCATTGGAAGGAGACTGGTACGTCCTGAGAAACAGGGAGTGCCTCAGTGAGCTGCGCTGTATTTTGGAGGGCTGGGCCTGGAGACCCACAGGCAGGGCACGGCAACAGGTAGGGCAGCAGGCAGGGACTGTGAACAGGGTTGTGGCTAGGAGTGGGGGAAACAGCCCCTATGATCCCCCATCAGCTGAAGACTTGGTGGACAGGGTTGTGCGGCTGGTAGGTAGAAGGACGTTGGTGTGGGTGAGAGTGGTGATGACCAGTCGTGGTTTCCCCTCACAGAACGCTGTCATCTGCCTCCCATCCACTGAGGACCTGGCTGCCCTGGGCAGAGACTCCCACTACGGCGGACCAGAGGAGATGGTGCACAAAGAGTTCAGGCTTAGCAGGAAGAGGAAGCAAAATCAGGAACAGGGGTCAAAGGTGAAGAAATCAAAGGTCACCAAAGATAGGATGCCTGTCCCTCCATCCACTCCTAAAGACTTTGGGTACGTGGCAGCATCTTCCAAGGAGGGAAGGAGGGTGGACGATGGTTTGAAGGATGGGAAGGAAGAGAAGGAAGAGGAGGAGGAAGAGGAGGAGGAGAAGGTTGTCTTGAAGGTTGTAGAGCCCAGCAGCTGTGTGGAGGGGCAGAGTGGTGGTAAGATACAGCAGACACTGCTCAGCTCCTGTAGCAGACCTGTCATAGGGTTTGTGACCAACGGCGCACAGGCCCTCGGCCGTGGGAAAGGGCTGGGTGTGGGCTTCTGTGCCTCACTGGGACTGGCACAACTCCTGAGGGTCAGTCCACATGGCCAGAAGTTGGTTGTCCTGCTGAGAGATGTCCAGAGCCGACAGTATCGCTTTGCCTTAATCTCCCTCCCCTATACCTAGCATACTAATGATCCATAAGAACTTAGTAGTTGTTTAAGTGTAGATGGACTGTTGACAAACTTATCAACACAAAATCAAACCAGGCCATTTATATTGTCAATTGTTTTGTGTCAAAGGTTTATGGAAGTACCAGCTGATGCATTTGTTTTTCCTAAAGTCGTGAACAACCTTTTCCATGATTAAAATGAGAGAAATCCTCCTTATGAGACAAACTCCAGCTATAGTTTATTTTACTGGTGCAAGTTTTGGACAGTGGACACACACGTCTCATTTGCTGCAAAAGAAATGTTGATAAGTGCAGAAAGAGCCGGTGCAACCAGAATCAGAAATACAAGTTGCAATTACCTCAAGTGATTCCTTTTCAAGGATATTTTCCTGTTTGTTTGCTCAGATTGATGATTAATTTTCCCAAAGTGACTGACAAGCAGGTTACATTCCTTAAGCTTTATGTTATGAATCAAAGACTACACAAATGTATCAATAGTTGATTCTAAAAGAAATACTTCCCATTCTGCTTAACCACAATTGCAGAGATGATGCATGACAAACAGTTGCCACATTGAGTCTAGATTGCAGCTGAAGGAGAATTTATACAGGTTTTTGTCTGAATAAGCAAGTTTTCGATATGTATTCACAACTTTTACTCATAGTGCCTTTATGCAGTATAACAATCACCTGTATCTAGTGATTTATTTTTAATGGTGTGGAATGAACTCTGAATATAATTTATTAGTTGTTGCTAGTGGAAAAGCTTTGGAGTAACCGATAGTAATGTTTTATTTGAATGATGTGCACATTAGCTTTCCGGTACATATCAAAAATGGTATATTGGTTTTCATGCTTTAGCAATGTACTGTCTGCTGGGTGTCTCTAGTACAAGACAGCAGCCACACACGATGTCATGCATCAATAGAAGCTTGCATATTATGATACTGGTAAACCTCATATCAGTCTAGTCTAGTTTATGTTGGCGTTTTGTTGATGGGTCATAGCCGTGGCACCAACCATGTTCTGAGACATCATCAAATGTACTACAGTAGTATCACAGGCATGGGTTAATGATTAATATGGCCTGATTTTCTGTATTTTATTATACAGTAATTACAATATATGTTTTAAATTCAATTCAATTCAATTCGTTAAATACTTTGATTAAAAATGTTTATCAAACCAAGAACATTTGTTTCATGTAATTCAATGTGTGCTGTAATAGAGAGACTAAGAAGTCTATGGCTGAGAAGGACACTAGTGTAGACTAGTCTCAATGCCACAAGTGGAAACTGAGATCAGTATTGTGTGATCGAGGAATTTGAACAGTGCTGTGTACATGTAGGCCCAATACCCAGAACAGCTCAATGTGTAGTGTGTGTGGTGTAAGCTGAACACCAGTAGAAACTTATGTTTGAGTGCAAAGTGATTGTGACAGTGGTGTCAGGCTTACACTGAAAGCAACTTGAGGTGTTTAAAAATGTACATGTACTGGTATGTGGTGTAGGTTTAACACTAGTATGAGATGCATTTTTATGTATGTACTGTCCATTGAATATATTCAAGTAGATTTAAGCACTTCTCTAGTGATTGACCAGCCAAACAATGACACATTCATGAAATGTATCCATCCATTCATCAATCATTAATAAGCAATTGGTCAAAAGTTGAGCCAACCCAACACACTTGACATCAATCATGCTCAGCTTGTTTTCACCCATATTTCCAATATTGAATGGTTGGACATTTCATTTTGTTCATGGTTCTCAACACCCTACAGTCTGCTTCATCCATCGGTTCATGGAGTTATACATGTACATGTATGTCTATGCCCTGTAAAAGACCAGAGGCTCACTCTAGTAGCCAACTCTTGTTCTCTTTCCTTATTCCCATGCCAGCTAGTTCAGCCCATCATATAATCAATCAATCAATCAATCAATCAATCAAAATCAAACAATACGATCAGCCATTCAACATCTATCCTTCAAAAATACCAATCGCAGAACATGAGGCATAAGAAACAAAATTCATGATTTATCTATGGTTTATTAAGTCCTCAATGAGAGACTACAGAGATGGTATTTGACAATGTAATACAACTCATTGCAAGGTTGATGGGCAGGAAAATGAAAGGGGGGGGGGGGGGGGACTGAACATATCCCACGATACAAACACATTGTGCAGACGGACACATTCATTGTACATGCACCTTACTATCTTCTACGTACACCTACATGTACATAGTACACATGCAGTTATCATTGTGGCAATGAACACTCATGTGCACAAACAAATGCACACACATGATAGTTTGTAAGGAAGCAAGCTGCCTACTCACAAACACTTTGCCTAGCAAGCAGGTGCTATCCTTACAAATGTACAGGAACTACATGTAAGCCCTAATGTGTACTGTATGATGGGAGACCAGATACATGTATGTACACAAACACACCATTTGTACTGTATTGAAGAACATGATGTAGTTTATCCATTTTGCAAATCTTACAGAAGTCTGAAACATCATACATAAACCAAAAGAACAACATGTAACAAAGTTGAAATAATATTTCAACTTTATTACATGTTAAATATAAAATTTCAGTGTCGCAGGATTCACATTATGAATAAAAAATCTTCTTCTTCATAGTTTTCCTTTCGGGTTTAACTTCAGATGACATCTTAAGTCAACCTGGTTGCAATCTTAAACATGTTTATATAATTCTGAAATGGTCTTTTCTTCTATTCACCACTGCAATAAAACTTTATGAATGCCTGCAAAAGGGATGCATGACCCTTAATCTCTCCATGTATGATGCAAGTGAAGTGAATGAACCCAAACATGAGTGCACATGCACATGATCCCTTTCACTGAGACTGAATGGTAGACAGTCAATGCTAAGCTTGTCATACCAGATGGCTATTGGCTAAGGTGTCTAACTGAGCTATCAATGACAGCCAAGAGGGATTTTTAATATCCATGTATAATACTTGGATCATTTCAAAAGCAAACTGCTGTACTCAGCTTTTATGTGCAAAGAACAAAGTATTGCTACCATGGTTATACATGTAATAAAATGCCTTCGTTCTACGCCAGCAAATGACTTTTTGACTTCGGATGTTGATCTTTGACCTGAAGTATACCTGTCTCTGCTATTTCTCTTACAATTATGCAATGAATACAATGCAGTTCACATCTATCGGTATTGGGAGAACTATCCATACACTGTGCATGTGTGGTTCCAAATGATCACTCTTCAGACTGGCATGCAATATGCGGTGATCACCATCAACATACTATTCTCATTACTTTGGGAAATGTTTAAAAAGCCAGAATTAAAACATATAATTAAATGAACCGGTACCTAATATTTCTGCTTCATGCAACCTGTAATGTAACCCTAGAAACCATCATCATTCATGTTGACCCAAACATGACACACACTCCTTCATATTCATGTAGATTAAGAAACAGTGCTGGCTGATCTTACCCATGTGTTATACTCAACACCTCTCTTCCATTATTTACATGCACATGTACTACATGTAGTATATCATATGTATCTAATGTGGTACCTTCCTGTTTTTACATGCATGAATTTAAACATGATTACACGTATTGAGTCAATAAAGAACAATTAAATCATATTTTCACAAATCATTTCAGATAAGTTGTTGATAGTTATTTCTTATTTACATAGATACATAGACACATAAGTATTCACATTCATGCTGTTCTTGGTACAGTTCTTGCATGCTTTCTTTTCTATGCAGTTCATTGTATTGTACATTAATTGTCTTACATACTGCAGTGTTGATGGGAATCATCCCCTTCCATACATTCAAACGATATCTTATTATCAAAGAACAATAGCACCTATAAATCACAATCAATCAGTGATCAAAAATTAACCTTCATCACATGATACTGTAGTTATCTTTTAACTCTACTTACTGTACTGTACTGCATGTACATTTTGTGGACTTTTTGTAAATGGCATTTCTACAGAATGGTCAATATTTGTTCCAGGGTTTGAAGTTTGATCTCCAGGCACACTTGCACTACAGCTCAAAGGAATGGGCATAGGGAAAGGGAAAGAGAAGAAAGGGAAGGAGCCGCAGTTTTAAGTCGCAGTATATTTTGTCCAGTTCAGCATGAAATATGGTGCTTTTTAGGCTAAAGCATTGTGTTTCAAGCTGAACTGGACAAAATATACCGTGGTTTAAAAATGCGGCTCCTTCCCTTTCCCTTTCCCTTTGCGAAATTCCTTTGAGCTGTAGTGTACACAGTTTGTAAATACGGGCATGCCGAATGCTGTGCAAAGAAGACTTAAGAAAACATGACTCCGCCCATCACAACATTAGAAACTATCACAATGTGTACAGATACAGTATGTCTTATGGGAACATTTACATGTAATACTGTATACGCCATATATTTTGCGAGGTTTTTATTTTCGCGAAATTCGCGAGTCTGGACTATTTGTGAATTTAACAACATGCAAAATTATGAATACGACGTGCTCGTCTGCTTGAGCACATGCACTACTAGCATGGTACTCCATGATCGCGAATTTAACCACTTGTGAAATTGCTGAGAAGTCCTGATTTGCAAAAAATTAGACTTACAAAATATATGGCGTATACAGTACCTAGCTTTTCACTTCCTTATTTTTGACATTAAAGCAGTCTTTGAATATGAAGAACTACTGGTATGCTTTTATTTGTTTTCGTGTGCAAATCGAGGTCTTGCTTTTCATACCACTAAATCTGACAGATTGGACAGAATTAAGCCTCCTTAGTTGCGACTTACTGGTAATGTTTTCACCCCTAAATGATTACTAGTAACTACACTGTTGTTTAATCTACTGAGATTTCTGAAATGCATAAATTTCATTTTAAACACACACCAGTACATTATGTTTTATCGACCGTGAGGCAACATCTATAATGAACTTGTGAATGCTGCGGTGTTTTGAACTATTTGAAGCAATGAACATCAATTGACATGTACCACTATATAAACATTAAATGTATGCACAGCATGTTCACACAAGTTAAGACATGGCCCAGCCATCCACCTACACATGCCCATGTTTCATGTCACATTGCTCAACACTGTACAGGTAATGATTCCTAAGATTCAGATGACGACACTGCTACCTCAATGACACAGGAACATGTCCATTACACTGAAGCCAAACTGAAACTGTCAAAATACATGTACAGTATCTAGCTTGCGCATTGCATAAATGCATGGTCTTGCTTTGATCTAGATCAGACAATATCTAGCTGGTGCATTACATGAATGAGTAATGTCTTGCTTTGATTTACATCAGACAACATCTAGCTTGTGTATTTTATGAATGTGTATCTATCTAAAGCAGACAATATGTGGCTTGTGCATTACATGAATGTGTATTGTCTTGATCTAGATCAGAATGTTTAGTTGAGCTCCACTGAGTGCATTGCAGGAATTAGCAACTACACATGCTCTGCTCTTTGTAAACACATAAACAATTATATAAACTGATAACGCAACCCTCCCATCAGAGACTGGCAATGTCTTTGGTGGGTTTATGTGGGTCTGTCTACAGTAAAGGGATTTTTTTTTGGCACAACTGAATCATTTGAAATTATGACCACCTTGCAGCACCAAAATATGACAGAGTGTTGAATTACCTTTCTCCAAAATAACTTCAGCTAAAATCCTGCTCTGAATGTTCACTTATTATATATTTCTAAAATAAGCCTGTACAAATTTGCCATAGCATGTTGGTAACGGGACAGACGAGTGACAAACTTGTCTGTCCCGTTATCAACGTGCTATGGCAAATTTGTACAGGGCAACTTTTCTGAAGTGTACAAAACCTTGTAAAGTGCAAATCAATACATTTCTTTGATACTTTGATGATTATTGACTGGTTTATTTAAGAGAAAAAAAAAATTGGAATTTAAGAGATTTATGCATGTGTTACAGTAAATGTAACAGAAATGTACCCCATTACTGTAGACAGGCCCATATTAAAACTATGTGGTGAGTGCATACCTCTCACCTAATGAATGTTGTTCTCAAAGTAGCAAACACATGGTGTAATGAATGGCGCATGACATATCTTCTCTCCAGCCATCATATTAGCAACCTATCATGTCTTAAGTCCCACAGTGGCTACATGCCCTCTCAGGATAGATGTAGCTTCACCATAGCCCATGTACAGGTTTGTCCTCCAATCCATGACACATAGTTCTACAGCACAGGTTTGTCCTCCAATCCATGACACTTAGTTCTACAGCACAGGTTTGTCCTCCAATCCTTGACACATAGTTCTACAGCACAGGTTTGTCCCTGCCCTACTATGTGTGTCCTCTCCATACAATCATAGCAAAGTACATTCTCCCCAGTGCCAGCACAGCTCCACACACAGTGCACAGGATGCCTGTGAAGAAGAGTCCATAGGAGATGCCAGTCTTGGCACTGCTAGGCAGGAGAAAGCTCTCTCCTCCAATGAGTGGCAGGTTGAAGCCTGCAGGAAACATAACAATGGCAAGACAGAAGAGAGACCAGGAGGCCAGGCCTAGGTACTTGGGGTACCTCCTCAGCTGGGGGATCTTGTCTGACAGGGCAATCATGACCATGCCTATAGTAAGGGCTAGGACTCCTAACAGGATCAAGATAGCAGCAAAGATCCATGCTACAGGGCCATCTGGTGGGTAGCGGTAGCTGCACTGCATGGGGCGGCCGTGGATCTGCTGACAGTGCTGCAACAGACCCAGCCGCAAGTCTTCTCTCTCTGCAGACACCACCCACTCTGGCAGGGCCAGGCTCACAACCGCTAAGGCCACAGCCACAAAGTACAGCACGCCAGCTGCTTTCAGGAAGGAATCCATGCTGGGTGTGGCGCTGTCTTCAACTATCTAAGAATGTCTTCTTGGGACCATACCCATGCCAGGCTGGTTAACAGGAAGCTGACGTCACATTGCTTGCAGCCTCTCACTTCTGAACTTGGTGTCCGTCACTGCATGACATTCTGACCCTGGTGTAACAACAAGGGAAGAGAGAAAACAGAGGAGATTACTTTTCCACATGAAAACCATAGGATTTTTAAACTAGAGTCTAGTCAACACATTAATCATACAAGGAGTAATTTTGTTCTAAGACTGAACAATTTTCTATCTGCCACTTCTGTTTTGAGCGACATACTCCAGGTACTTGTAAGCAACACCACTTTGTTGGACAGCAAACATGCCCTTCTACCTTCGCTGTACTATCGCTTGTCTTTAACTTTACTTAAACCGCAAGTTTGAAGTCTAAATAGTAATTTTCCTTTCCACTGGCCTTGGAAAATAATACCCTTCTTTTAAAATCAGAGTTCAAACTTTTGTTACACAACATTTTGTAATGTAGACCCCACATGTAAAGTTCAGCTACATGTTACCACAACCTTTCACTGACCCCGAGCATTGGAGGTTTGATCAAACTGATCATGCATTGTTAGATTTAACAGTCTCATTTCTTATAGTTTCTGTATGCTTTTCTACAATGAAATGAGTAGGTGTGACTGGTCTTGTTGATGCGTGCAGGTGTTCATGGAGATGACACACTTGACTTAGCGTGCAACATTCTGTTTGAATGTCAATTGTACAATTCTGAAAATGTGATTTCTCTGAATGAATCTTTCCAACATTTAAATACAAAAACAGTTCTTCAATGTCAAATGTAACAATTGAAGTTTATTAGGGTATTATATACTTCAGCGGACAGTGATTTTCCTCGCTTTGATTCATTTTTTTTAAAAAAATTATAGCATGAACTCAACCACAAAAACAAAACAAATCTTTTTGATGGCACACATGACACAGCAACTCTCAGCTATAAACAACAGTCACAGGTTTCAAACTCAAAGGCTTTTCTATATGCACGCACACACTCAAGAGTACGCATCTCAAATTGAATATCCTCGTTATTGATATTCAAGTGAAATTTGAGTATTTTTGTTGATCATATTCGTGCAAATATATTAAACCAAGGTCAGAGGTCTTGACAAGGAAGACCGAATTTGAGGCACCCACAGCTTGTGATACTCAACATGCTCGATGAGATATGTCTTGTTTACTTTAGTTTTAGACTAAAAAAAAACCCTGACTGAAATTTGAAACAAGTGGAAAGGGAAGAAGTTAGAAAAACTTTATCTAACACTAGAAAAACTTTGTCTAACACTCTTAATTATGCTAGTCTACTATTATTGTATGTCAATGATTACGATTACCGTCTACCGCCAAATCCAGTTTTCAAAATTTGATCAGTCTGCAAATATGCAAATGGGGTAACGTTACTCGTTAGATAGACAGGAATAACCGTCTCATTCCGGGCATTCTTTAATCGAAATGACATTTTTGGACATACCCCCCGAATAGATAGGGCGTTCAAAGCAGCCAGATGCAATCTCAGCGGATCCAACGTCCGGCAATCCCGTACAATAGGGGACCAGGCAGTATCGCACATGTATAATGCACGCAAATGGGAACGCTGCAATACCGATTGTCGTCGGCAGAAAGTGACCTAGAAATCACTTTTTTGGACGAATTAAGCAGCGAAAATTTTGTCTAGGGTTAGGGTTAGGGTCAGTGTTAGGTTTAGAATTAGGTTTAGGGTTAGGGTTAGGGTCAGGGTTAGGTTTCGGGTTAAAATTCATAAAATTAGTGGGATACCCTGGTCCCCTATTATACGGGATTGCCCAACGTCCTAGCCTATAGCTGCATGCTACAGAGACTGATTTTTCGGTCTACTCGTTTGATAACCTTTAAAGTTTAAGTTTGGGGTTTATTCGAGTCTAAACAAGTAAGTTAGAATGGGCAAGATATTATTTCTCGCGGTCTAAATGTAATAAGAACAGTAAACATGTCGATCTAACTTGTCGGTACGATAACGTCGATTCCCACTGCGCCGTCGTACGGTATATTTAGTCATGTTTAGTCATGCACAGCGCTCAGTGTGTACGATGACAAGACAGTGCACAGCAGCGACGGCTTTCTTCTTCTTTTTTTTTATTCACGATCACATCACGCACGCAATCAAAGGCAAATTGAAGCACATAGATCGCCTAAATAATTAATAAATTACCGTTTGGTCCGTTGAGTCAGTCCATTTCGTGGCGTTGTTACTGGTTAAAAATGCACCGTTCTTGACTTTGACTCACACAAATCAGTTTAGAAAATCATAATACATGTACGTTTAATTCGCGTTCACACACAATGGACAATTGCTAGCTGTATATGCTATGCAGTGCAATATATAAAGCTGAAGTAGCGGACTTCATTTCCACTTAAGTGAAGTTAGTAGATTATAATAATTCTTAAGTTGTATGGTAGTCATTAAATAAATCGGCAAAGGCGTATTTCGGAGATCGAGGCAAAAGGTCGGCCCGATCCGAGACGTTGAATAATCAATCACATATGATTTGTAAGGCATAAGTTGGATACTGTTATGATCAAACTGACTGAAAGGCTAGGTAGCCTAGGTTAGATTGCATTTGTTTAATCTTTATTATGACATGCTTTATTTTGTTATAGTAAAAATAAAAACATAAATCATAAAGGAGCATTATATACGGATAAGCTTATATTCTCGGATGATCTTTATTTACATCTAATCATATGCAACCATTTCCTCCAATCCCCTACATGTTTTATCGTAATGATAGGCATACGTGTAATTAAGCTTCAGGCCTTTTGTGTGTTTTGCATAATATTGAGTATTGCATTGCCCTAGGGCAGGCCTATCTATCGAGTCTCGACTTCTTTCTCCGTCCTCCCATCTCTATGGTACTTTTGTGTGTGCATGTGCATGCGTTTCTCACCACCATTTCTCACATTTTAATGTGGTAATTTAATGGTATTTTTTTTGTAACTAAAATTTTGACTTGAACAACGTCCCTGTGTCACTAAACGATTAAAAAACAATACCCCGTTCAATTCATGCTTATTCAGGGGTTCTTCATCTTTTAACAATGAGAAATGGACAGAATGTACCAGTCTCCCACACTAGCTCTCTCCCTCCATCTCACCCCTTACCACCCCCTCTTTCTCTTTCTCCCTTTCTTTCTTTTCTTTCTTCTCTCTCTCTCTCTCTCTCCCCCCCCCCCCCTCTCTCTCTCTCTTCCTCTCTCTCTCTCTCTCTCTCTCTCTCTCTCTCTCTCTTCCTCTCTCTCTCTCTCTCTCTCTCTCTCTCTCTCTCTCTCCCTCTCTCTCTCTCTCTCTCCCTCTCTCAGATCTCACTCCTTTGGAACTAGTGTACCTTCCACCGAGTCCATTGTCACATATCAGACAGAGAAGTTGCTTTTTGTATAATCATTATTTTTATTTAGTAGCTCTCAAATGTATAAAAGTTCACAGAGCTCGTTCACACTGTGAGAGAATTGTTGGGCTGAGACAGAGTTTGCTGCTGCTGCTGAGGTCTGAGGCTATCAGTATGAACACACCCTGCAGGGGTTTCTCTATTCACACATCATTAATCAGAACACAAGGAGAGAGCTGGCAAACTGTGTCTCAGGCCAAGCCCAAATGGGAGACTTCTCTTACAATACAGAAAAACACAAATATCATGTCTCAAATACATGTATAATGACACCATAAACAACCATAAAATTTCATCATAATTGCATATACCGGTAAAAAAAATTTGCATCAATGGAAACAAGTTATCATATTTCATCATTATGTGATCAATAATGCCCTCAAATGTAATATTTGACAGTGTGAGACCAAGTGTTTAGTTGTCATGTATTTCTGAGTTGAAATATGTTTTGAATTTGGTCTGTGGATCACAAGATTGCAATCCATACCTCGGGATGAAGTACCAATCCACAATTGTAAGTTGGTACCTGCATCATCATCTATATTTCACAAGACAAGGCAGTGAAAGACCAGATAAGTTAGAGGGATCCTTCAGAATAGATGGGGGAATATTCACTGTGTGATATAGGAATGTATTAAGTGGAATGGGTCAGAATAAAAAATACAGGTATATCACTCCTGATGCTCAATAATTAAATAATTCAAAGTTTTTGAGTGATAAACTGTTTATTTCTGTGAAAAACTTGCTTTAATCACCAAAATTGGTTAATGAAAAAAAAATGAACAAAGAAACTCTGCTTATTTGGTAATGAGGAAAGTTTCCCATAAAAACTCATATTTGTCACCTGATTAACAGTATTTCTCTGAGAACTGATTTACTGGGCATTTAGATGTGCCATAAGTAAAATAAGATGTGTTGGGTGCGCTTATGATATGCCGTACATAGCCCTCTGCCTTTGGTTCATTATTTTTTATTGTGGACTTTTAGGCTTTGTGTAATTTTGTCACTTAAGTCATCTCATTAATCAGATAGAAGTAACAGTGAAATAAAAGACCATGGCTAGAGAATACTAAAACTAGAAGAAACTCAATATCAAGTTAAGACACAATAGTGTGGGCTGTGCCGATTCCACTGTGGGGCGCTAGTTTAAAGTATGTCACACACATCAATACCTCTACTTGAAACACAAATCATCAATAGTGAGAATACTGAGATGATGTTTTGAGTTTCCTCTTCTCTTTTATAGTTCTCATGCCGTTCATTTTAGTGTCATCTATTTTCCCTAACCACGCTCCTCTACTCAATTAAATCTACATAACATTGACTGAACATTTGTATAAATATAACTCTTTAACTATTCCAGCATCAAACAGACAGTCTGCACCAAAGCATGTATTGTCCCTGTTCATGAGATATTCTGTCCCCATCATAAGTCTGTTCATGAGACACTCTGTCCCCATCGTAAGTCCATTAAGATGCTAGATGGGGCATGTTCAGACACCATTTTATATCGCCTTGCAGACGTCCTCATTGCAGACGACTCCTTCAGCCCCGGCAGGCTGGGCGGGTGCGTCCTCACTCAAGCCAAAGGTGTCCAGCACTGTCTGCAGAGCGATGTGGTCTCCTGGGCCCTCCTGCTTGAAATGAAGCAGCACAGGGTCTCCTCCTGCAGAGTGGGAACACACCGGGAGAACAAATGCAGCATTAGCAAACAATGAGTACCTATAGCTCTACATAAACAGTATTTATATGTTCCTCTAAGGAAGGTTCTTGCATGGTTAGAAGTGTACAAGTACAATGAGTTTGAAGGTACACCATGTGTGTAATCCTTTAAACAGGCTGTGGGGGTATTCTTCTGGGATAGCTCTGAGAAGAGCTGCTCAGAGAGTGATTGAGGAGTGAGACAATATAGAGAAAAGAGGGTGAGAATCACAATATTGTTTCAGAGAGGTTAGCTCTGAAAAAAGCTGTTGGTTCAATGTTTTAATCTGGTAAACCAGGGCTCCGTAACATAAAGGTTTGCGATCAATCGCAAAATGCAAATGGCCAATCAACATCACTGTTGCATGCGCTCTTTGTACAAACAACTGACCAGTAACTAATCAGAATTTGTCTTTCAAATTTGCGATTGATTGCAAACCGTTATGTTACGGAGCCCTGGTTGCTATAAGGGCAGCTTGCCTCTAATCTAAGGTAACACATCAATGTTCTGTAGGAGATGAAGAGGTTAGGTTTACCTTTGCTGAGGAGCAGTGTTCCTCCAATCTGCAGAGCCTCCCCTTTCATATTACCCTTGATCTTCTTCTCATTCGCCTGAAAAACAAACAAGAAACAGAAAAAAACATGATTCGCATTGATCTTTGACCTCCAGGAACTCATAGCATACTTAATCAAGCATGTATGTCCTAACCATGCATATGACAACTTCATATGCATTCTACTTCATCGCAATAAACAATGTATTGAAACCCAGGAATTAAAAAGCAGGTGGTAATATATACATGACACATCAGGAAATGTGAATACATGTATTTTATCTTGAAAAGGTTTGATATCAAAGAGCGTCTCTAGCTGATGTGTTCAAGCAGATTGACAACTTGTACCACCTACAGACACCTGAGTCAGGGATTATGCATACCTTGTACATGTAGATAAGTGAAGAAGTGTTACTAAACTAAGGGGGCAATACATGAGATATTGCTGCTCTAATCTTTCCTTAATTGACCTCGCTTCCTCAGTCCGATTCCTCCTCACAAACCCTACTTCCTCTGTACACACTGACATGACCAGTGGTTCGCCCAAGGCCTACTCTTCTTTGCTTCTAATCTCTGTCCAAACACTAAGTACTGTATTAACTCAAACAAAGATAAGACTTTGTGATGTAACTTGTAAGGACAGAGACATGTACACTCCTTCACTTCCCTGCAAATTGTACAAAAGAATCCCTAATGCAATGTACAGGGTATAGGAGGGGGTTATATTTCTTTGCAACTTGTCCATGTACATGTAATACTGTCCATACATTTAAACAACACTTCTCACAATCTATGAGTAAAATTATTGTAAGAACTCAATATCACCAGGGTATCATCCCGTATCTCATGCAAATTTGAGTTGAATTGAATTGATATGATGTTCAATCACGTGTGCTACACCAATCTACAGTACACTTGTACAGAGGAGAATCCTCATTCCCATATCAGGTACACATATTGTCAAGCAGCTTCTAGAACCAGCACATATTCCTTTTGAATAGTTCAATGATCATCTGCTTTCAGCATTGTGGATCATGCCTTCATTTTGTCAGGATTTCATTGATTTGATGTTTCCTAGGTAACAGTCATGGAGTTTGTCAGAATGATCCCCCCCCCCCCCTCCCCCATCAAAATAGAGTTGAATAAATCAGTGCTAGCCTTGGCTGATAACGTTCTTTGTTCCTTTGATAAAGGTAGACGACTCACTCTGGATAAAGTGGCCCTAGACTTGGCTGACAAGGCTGCCTTGAGAATACTGAGCATGGAGAACCTCTTGAAACCAAGGGCTTGATATGTAGTGTGCTTCTGATCGATGAACAGCTCTGAAAGAAAAATAATCAAAGTAAAATCATCTCTTTTATATATAAAAGGTACTAGAGCAATTCGACTGCCAGTCAATAAATATGCCTCCGCCTCTTTGCTAGCTCTAGTTTTATTCTCAGAAAATCTGTATGTTTGGGGGGCAATGTACCATTGAATTCCTATGTGAAATGAAAATATCATATTGTTCTTCCATGTTAAGCCAAGTTTGGCAATGGTTATTGACCTTTGACCTCTTTTTTATTTGACTTCCAATCTAACCAGTCTGTCTAAATCCATCCTTGTATCAAGTTTAAAATTAGTAAATTTTGGCAAAGCTCATTGACCTTTGAGCTCTGACCTTTCAGGAATTTTACCCGAACTTTCACCAGTATACCTCCATGAAGCGATACATCTTTGTACCATATTTGGTTTTATTGAATCATTAAATTTTGATTCAATGTGAAAAATAGCAAATTTTGGCAAAGTTCTATGACCTTTGTCACCAGTCTACCCCCAAGTAGTGATCCATCTTTTCACTATGTTTGGCTGGTTGCGCTGTTGGATTTTAATTTATTGTGAAAAATATAAAGTTTGGGGCAGTTTTTATCCAATTTTGGCAAAGTTCATTGATCTTTGACCGCTGACCTTTCAAGAATTTTACCAAAAATGTCACCAGTCTACCCCCAAATAGTGATCCATCGTTGTACCATGTTTAATGAGAATTGCATGCTTGGATTTGGATTTAATGTGAAAATTGACCTTTGACCTTGACCTCAATCAGATTTGACCCCAAATTTACACACTTCATTAGTTTCATGCAATACACACATATACCAAGTTTGAAGCAAATCTAGTTAACAGTTCTCAAGATATTGCCTAAACGGATTCGGAACGGACAGACGGACGGACAGACAAGCTGAAAACATAATGCCTCAGGCCACTTTGTGGCGGAGGCATAAAAACACCTTATACAGGCAACATTGTGTACCCCTCCCTCTGCTAGTATGTTAATCTCCCCTTACCTCCTTGCCAGAAGCCCCCATCCATGAATTACTGCACCCTTCCTTTACCCCCCACCTACCCCTCCTCTCCCTCTGCTAGTATGTTAATCTCCCCTTACCTCCTTGCCAGAAGCCCCCATCCATGAATTACTGCACCCTTCCTTTACCCCCCACCTACCCCTCCTCTCCCTCTGCTAGCATGTTAATCTCCCCTTACCTCCTTGCCAGAAGCCCCCATCCATGAACTCCTTTGCCCCGAGGTCTTCCAGGCCTACAGCCACCATGCGGATGTTTGCCTGGTCTAGCTGGGGTTTAAGTGAGCTGAGCTCACTGGCACCCAGCCTGCATGAAGGTCATCCAAACCTCCGCAAGAAGTGGACCACACAAGCCTGCTGCTCCCATAGACTGGACAGCGCCACCATCTGAAAGAAGCACAAAGCACAGAGCCATATCAAAGGTGATATTCATAGAAAATCCACATTACGCTTCCTAATACCAATCATTGATAGTCCTACATGATCCACAACCACTCAGTCTCTTTCATCTGAAAGAAGCACGAAGCACAGAGCCACATTAAGCCTCTAAGTACCAATCATTGATAGTCCTATGTGATCAATAACCACACAGTCTCTTTCATCTAAAAGAAGCACATAGCACAGAGCCATAATACGCCTCTTAGTACCAATCATTGATAGTCCTACATGATCCACAACAACTCAGTCTCTTTCATCTAAAAGAAGCACAAAGCACAGAGCCACACTAAGCCTCTCAATACCAATCATTGATAGTCCCGCGTCCACAACAACTTAATCTCTCTTATGAGACTGAGAGAGTTATTAGTTGTTATAGATGTGTTGTTATAGATGGAGAGTCTTCAGAATGGGTACCAGTCACCTCTGGGGTACCACAAGGCACTGTCCTCGGGCCACTTCTCTTTATCTCTTTCATCAATGATATAGTAGATGGGATCTCCTCTAACATCCTGCTATTTGCTGACGACTGCCTACTTTACCGTCAAATCTCTGATGAAAAAGACAGCCTAACTCTACAACAAGATCTCAACCAGCTACATTTGTGGGCTAATACGTGGCAGATGAAATTCAACACAGAGAAATGCTACCATATCTCATTTTCTCTTCGTCGGAAAGCCATCACCACAATGTACACACTTGGAAATACTCCCCTTGCATCAGTTTCAGATCTCCGGTATCTTGGCCTGACCTTTTCATCAAACATGTCCTGGAATAATCATATAAACAACATCACATCACGAGCAAATCGACTCCTAGGACTTGTCAGCAGGAACCTCCGAAGAACCACCCAAAAGATCCGTCAACAAGCCTACTTCAGTCTTGTTAGACCACACCTGGAATACTGTAGCTCAATCTGGAACCCTCACACAAATAAGCACATCTCACAAATGGAAGCAGTACAAAGGCGAGCAGCAAGATTTACCCTCCAGAGATACCATCGTATGGACAGCGTCTCTGCCATGATCCACCAACTTAAATGGGAGAGCCTGGAGAGGAGGAGAAATGCTGCAAGCCTCTACCTCATGTACAAAATTCAACACAGGATGGTAGCAATCAATGCAGACCACTACACAGCTCCTATGATAGCCAGCAATACTCGGCATTATCATCCAAAGAAGTTGTTGGCTATTCCATGCCGCACCCAACTATACCAGAACTCCTATTTTCCCAGGACAGTGACTGCGTGGAATGCACTTCCCAAAACCATCCTTGATGCTCCTTCATTGGAGGCCTTCAGGGGGGCGCTTCCAACCAACATCTAAACCAAGGAATAGCTTTTTACTTGCACAAACAGCACAATGTTTTATAAGCACCAACAAGTATGCACTGCAGATGAGCACCCAAGGTATTTCCTTAGCACTACATCCTGACTTATGGATCCTGCTGAGTATCGTCGTAGAAGTAGAAGTAGAAGTAGAAGTTAAAGACAGGGTGTCCCATTTGCAAACTTAAGGCATGAAGCTTGACAGGAATCAACAGTTTACCTCACAATAACATGTCTGAAATCTCAGTCATACTCAAAGCTTCACAACCATTTTCAGAAAAAGTGAAACACTATCCTTGTTTACCTTTGAACCGCAGCGAGCATAGTCTACGTTCATTATCGTATTGCTCCTTTCCGCGCGCTATGCGGGCATAACTCCTATTCCCTCACAATATTTAACTGGAAAATAATCTTAACAAGACTTTATTCAAGAATGCTAAATATGTTACTCATTGCACATAAATCGCTAGTGATAATCCTTTGACTCGCAATGTATGGTCAACAAGGGATCTAAGATCATGACGTTTTGTGCGCTGCTTTGACAACACTTTGTCAGGTGTAATACAAAATTGTAGTGAGTATGGGTTTAAATACCCTTTGGTCAGTGCAGCCACTGACCTAAAACCTGCTCCTAAATGGTCAAAGGACAAAGCCTAGCATACATGGATGCTCGACCAAACAATAGGCCGTTGATACTTTGTTCTATGAGTTCTAGCAGCATGCTGATGGCAGGGTGATTCCAATGCTGCACGTACTGTGCTATGACTGGCACAGTAATCTTGGAAGTTAGAAATTTGTACCAGCAAGTCTGAAAAACTTATCAATTACAAATTGAGTCAATATGGGCTGCATTAAACTAGGAAAAATATGGATCATGAGTATGAATTGAAGAGTCTACTATTGTTACACTTACAGTTATCATTGTGATTATGGATTCAAGACATCCTTACCCTACCCTCATCCAGCGATTCTGGGTTTGAGGGATCTAAATTATTTTTGGCTGCTTATTTCAGCCTACATCATAGTACATGTAGGGTTAAGCCATCTTAACCATAACCTTCATGCAAACCTAACCCTTAAGTTGCTAAATGTGGCTAAACCTAATCGCAACCCTAAAGACTAAACTAAACACGAAATCAGCTCTAGTCTTAGAACCCTAACATGCTTAATCTAACTCTAGCCTAGACTGAAGTTAGTGACCAAAAAAATTTAGACCCCTAAACCCCATGTTGTCTAGTTAGCCACCTAAAATAATTTAGACTGCTCGGGTGCATTTCCCAAAACACAGACAACTCTAACCCAAGTTTTAAATCCAATAATTAGCACTGAGGTGATTCTCAATGCTATTAGTCTAACCTCAGCTCTAAATGCTGGAACTGCTTGGACCCTGTGGCATCTTTTGTTCTCGATCGAACGATCCTTGAGAACAATAGTGACTTATAGAAAGCTGAGAACTTTGTGTAATTAGGGCTGTGAAAAGTGAATAAATTTGCATTACGTGTGCTACAATAAAATTTCTGAACACTGCATTTTGTCTGGGGAAAGGGGTTTGCTTGCTTAAGATCACTTCACTAAAGGCAAAATTCATGAAAAAAGTTGACAAATACTGTATACGCCATATATTTCGTGTGGTTTTTATTTTTGCAAATTTTGTGAGTCGGATGCTATTCGCGAATTCAACAACACGCAAAACTATGAATATGACATTTTTGAGCACATATAGTACACATAGTTTACAATCGCGAATTTAACCACTCTCGAAATTGATGATGAGTCAAGATTCGTGAAATATATGGTGAGAGAGCTAGTCTAAGCATGTCAACATTTTAACACTGTTTGAATGTTGAAAATGTTGGTAGTTGAACTTGTGTTCACTTATTTATTTTGAGTGATTAATTCTATGTTTGATTGAGACTTTTGCATCAGTTGTGAATATCAACATGTCGTATGCATTTGATAATCCCCTTTTTCAATATTCAGACATTTACGAATGGCATGTTTGCCTACATGTAGACTCGTCATGGTATCTTTCAACACGGATGTGACCAAAATGGAAAGCATGGAATAAAATCGATGTATTGATTGAACAGAAGAAAATGAGAGCTTGACACCACAGCAATCTTCATGAAAATGATGTGTTATACATCAAGCCATGGAATAATCAATATTTCCAACAATACTTCAGCCCATGTTAAACAAATTTTTTACTATTTCAACCTGATATTGTGGAGTTTCATGATTAGAAAGGCTATCAATTTGTCTAAAAACTCAGGTCCGATATCGATACACGAGATGTCACTGATATCTGACTAAGCATTTTTTTGAGAAACGGTTTATACTAGTGTGAGTTCTAAGTGAGATGTCACTGGCAATCTAATGCAGAAACGGGACCCTAGCCCTCTGCCTCTGCCCATTTCCATCCGTGTTTAGCTTCACGCTTGGCGCAGCACGCCCGGCACCCACGCCCACAGCGCCGGCTGGGTTCACGGCAGGAAACGTAACGTTACCCCACAATGCTGGTCATGGATTATGTTACTGTAAACCAGGGACAGGGTAGTAGGTCGATAGAAAAGTGAAGACTGCTGTACTCACTTCCCCTGTGGCAAAATTTTTCACTAGATTGGCAGCTATCTTTGAGATGTCAAACGCCATGATGAGGTTTCTCTACGTTCACGTCGTTCCCCAGTTCTTTCCGCATCTCTTCTAACAATAACAAAATCATGTGATATGCTGCTGCCGCGCCCTGCGCGCGCTGGGCGTGAAGCTCGAAGCCAGCGTTAGAGATGTTATGTAAGAAATCCAAACCATAGAGGGCGCTCTTCAAAGCTCATCATTGTTCTCACAATGCAGTCATCCTCATTACTTTTCCTGAGCCTGAAAAGAATATGCTATTTGAACTCCTTGAAACACAAATAAACTGGGCTATCCTAAATAATGCTTTTTCATGTGTCAGAACAATTTTCTGAAACTTTTTTGGCGGTTCGTGGTAGTAGCGGCTGAGCTGAATCCGTTTTTGTGTCCAGTGTAAGTTATACCAGGGATGTGTGATGGAAGGATAGGGAGCAACTTTCTTTCTTTGAACCCATGTGCCAAGCCGCTTAAAAGTTATGGTGTTCTCAACAGGTGCTGTTCAGGTGTTTGAACAATTATGAACATGATTGTGTGTCAACGGTTTCTCAGAGAGAACAAAAGAAATGTACAGTCTCATTTCGCTTGTCCCGTTCTGTTAATGGCATTAATACTTCCATGAGCACAACAGGTATCAGCAAACACAAATAAACAAGTTTTTCAAGTAAAAAACTCTGGTTCACGCAAACACACACAAACGCCATTAATGATAACACACAGCTCAATATATCATTTTGAGGGTGGTTGAATCTCCCAAATGCACAAGTTGTTGGAAAGTGAAGAAATTGGTCAATTTTGTAATTAATACAAATAGCTTATATGACCGATTTTTAATGATTCCTCAATACTTTTCGAAACAAAAGCAGAGTATTAGGATCTGTCATTATCTGCCGTTAACTTCCTTGTAGTTTGCAAACGAATTTGTCAAAAACGAAACGTCTACAGATAAATGGGAAATTAAAGAAATTTCTTTTCAAGTTGACATTAGCTAAATGTCGGCTCGGCACATGGAACATCAAAGCATTGTCATGATTATGGAATTCTTTTGACATTCATGACCACGCTTTAGAACCCATACAGATGTTTGAATGTATTATGCTCGAGTTTCTACTCCTTCCTATAACACTTCCCTGGTTATACCCTCACACCATCTCTAAGGCCCTACTCTGACAAATCACTCAAATCTGGGTTATTGGTATTCGTAGATTATACCCAGCATTCCCTATATACGTACGGCTCCAACTGATGGCAATGCAAGTGAAAAAAACTTATTTTGCTAATTTACAAGAAAAGCCTCTTTTGTTAGTTGCTTCCTTTTGTCAGAGTAGGGCAATATTGTGTTGATTGAAGGGTGTGGGAAGGAGGGGGGGGGGGGGGGGGGAGGGGTGATGATTGGTGTTGGGAGTCCCCGGCAAAAGAACGGGGCGATCGAGGGGGGGGGGGGGGGGTGACGGTTGTCCCCTCCCACGGTACGTTTTATTTTTTTTTAATTAATGGATGAAAATCACATTTCAGGTCATACATTATAGATTATTAATGTACGCAGGTTAATTATTATAACTGTAACGAAACCGGGCTCTCTCTCTCGGTAGCAGGCTGCCAAGCAGTCTTTTTAGAGCCCGGTTCGCTTTATCGTCGGACTCATCTCCACATCATCATCCGCGGATTCTCACAAAAATATATTGTGCAACATGGAATCACTCACGCACTCACCCACTGCATCATCCACTCATCCAATACACACGCAATGACGGACACTTACAAGTATCGTACGGTCTTGATGTTTATTGGAGTACTAAGCCTAAGGCACAACCTTTCACTACGGCAGCTCTACACGTTCTCCCTCCCCATCCTTTCTCCCCGCCTCTTATACCCCCACCCGTCCCAATATCGGGTGACAGCGATCGCCCTCTTGTGGCAATCGGGGACCCATTTTCGTTACACTGCCCCGCCCCAAGTCTGGACAGTCCTCTGACCATATGGCATAACAAGAAAATAAACTGTACAGGTGGTTGACTTAACTAAAATAAAGGTCCTACCGACCAGATCTCCATCGTCTTTCAGCCCAATGGCAATCAATTCACGGTGTGAGATGGGGAATTCAAACTTCTTCTACTTAACATAAACTTACATATAAAATATAAACGTCTCTTTGTTACATGGCAACGTGTCTTTGGTTACAAAACAATCAGTATAAAATATAAATGTTTCTTTGGTTAAACACATGTTACGATACAAAAATCAGCTAAGATACTGTCAGTCATATAAAAACAATGGAAGGCATATGAAGTACTTTCTAAACATTGACATCTACTTACACACTTAAAGATTATCACTCATTTCTGTTCTGTCAAGGTGACTGACCACTCTATACAGGCTTACAAACATAATTTAACCTGATCGTGCTTCCTACCTGGAGAGCAAGGTATACAAAGTATATATGGCAAGCATCGTAGACTTATACGATTCATTTGTGTTTCCATTATATAACAGCTATCTCTATACTTACTTAACATAATACATGGTACATAGTTATTTACACTGGTAATCGTTGAGCATCAACGGTACTCAACTTTGACGCCTAATCAGCAAACGAGTGAAATACAAGCATCACAGACTAGTTGATAGAGAAGGAAGTGAAGGTAGGTAAAGCAATATACACGACACACATTAGGAAGAAGGAAAGGAACATCGGAAAATACTTGGTAGAGAAGGAAAACAAAAGCTGATGGCGATAAAATACATGTTGCGACAGTGAGATGGAATGGCATAAACGGCAAGAAAACGATAACTTTGCTTATAAAAATCAAGGTAAGGCATGTATGGCGAATACAATTGAGGCACTTTGAGCATTGGCGTGCTCCTCTCCTCTACCTTGACCAGACTTCCTGGCAGTACCTGGTGCACGTTGAGGCCGTGGAGAGGCTTCCCCACCTGCATCCTCTTGGCCTCCACGCATTTGTTGTTCTTCCCAGTCGCTTCGTCCTCCTCCGGCGCCTCCGATTCCTCCTCCGACTCCTCCTCAGATTCCTCCTTGGCCTCCTCCTGGTGCTCCAGCCTCAGCATGCTGAGGGGTTTTCCACCAGGGCCCGCTACACCCCAGGACGTCACCGCCGGGTCAACCGCCAGCTTGGTGGCTGGAGACACGTGTACTTCCAGCCCAGCCTCCACTGGCCCGACCCCCTCGGGACTGTCCCTTTTTCTGCGCTCCTGCGTCCCGGTCCGGCGCTCCGCAGGGACGGCCACCTCGCGATGACGAGAACGCTCCCCCTTCCGGGGTCTCTCGTCCGACCTGTCCCTCGGCCTTGCCGCTGACCTACTGACATGGTCTCTTCCATGCCGCATCCGGTAGTGGGCCGTAAGATTGTCCCTCCTGCTATACTCACTGGAGCAGTCCCCACAGGAGAAGGTCTTCCTGTTCCTGTGCTCATTTTCAATGTGCCGATGGAGGCTCCTCCGGTGGGCAAGGAAATGACCACACGTATAACACTTCAAAGGCTGCTCCTCGGAGGACACTCTGTGCTTCGTCATCTTTCGTTCTGCATATTGGGGGACACATACAATACATCAACTGTTAATTATGAGGTTTTCATTATTCGGGACTGCCTTAAAATATCGTTCCAATCATCTTATAAAGTTAATCTCTTGGGTGGATGCCTCGAACTTCTGGGGGGATTTCTCCGTGGAGCTGCCACTGCACCCTGTTTTGTTGCTACCGCAAGTGGCCCACCCCTTGTTGTGTGGATTGTGCCATATGTCCCTGGCTGTTCTCATCGCCCTTATCCTGCTGGGGCTCTAACCGACCGTGATCTTCATGCTCATTTGGATGAGCCTCACCGCCTTCGTTTTCCGTTACCCCTAGCCAGGATTCGATGGGTTCCCCTTCATAGGGCTTCAACCGGTCTACATATACTACCTTCATCTTCCCCTGCCTCTTCAGTTGTATTCGGCAGGTTACATCGGACAACCGATGTACAATGAGGTAGGGGCCCTCCCACCTCCTTTGTAGTTTGGGCGATAGGCCCTTGGTCTTGGCTTGGTTATGGAGCCAAGCGAAGTCACCCACCGCCAACGGCCGGCCTTCCACCTTCAGATCATAAGTCTTTTTCTGCCGCCTTGCACTCTCTGTGAAGTTGTTCCGGGCTCGTTGGTGAGCTGCTTGCATCCGTTGCCTCAGTGTGAGCGCATAGTCCGTCTCCAGGTCCTGCTCCTCTGGTTCATTAACCTTTAGTGCCTCCGTTGTCAAGTCAATTGGGAGGTGAACTTCACGTCCCAACATTAACATGTTGGGTGTCTCTCTGGTCGAGTCTTGAGGGGCCGATCGATACGCAAACATGGCCATGGCCAGTTTTTCATCCCAGTCTCGTTGTCGATTGAGGGGGTCAATCATTTTGGAGATCATGTTGATGAGCGTACCGTTGAACTTTTCGATTAGCCCATCAGACTTCGGGTTGTATGGAGTGGTACGCGTTTTGTGGATGCCGAGGGTGTCACACATCTCCTTAAAAACATGCGACTCGAAATTCCGACCTTGATCAGTGTGCAGTACTGCAGGTACTCCAAACCTACACACAAACTCGTTTACAAACTGGTTCGCCACAGTTTCCGCTGTTTGGTCAGGAATCGGGTAAGCTTCCATCCACTTGCTGAAGTAGTCGCCGACCACCAGAATGTACTTATTTCCTCTTTCCGTTTCTGGAAGCGGACCCACAATGTCCATTGCTACACGCTCCATCGGCATTCCTACCGAATCTTGTTGCAAGGGTGCTCTTCGCTTCTTCGCTGGCGCTTTCTTGGAGGCACAGATGTTACACTGTCGCACTATCGACCGGATGTCTGCATCCATCCCGACCCAGTAGAACCTTGTGCGAACCTTAGCTCTAGTCTTGTTCATCCCGAGATGTCCACTAGACCTTCCACCATGTAGCTCCTTCACCATACCTGCTCGAAGCTCAGCCGGTAAGACGACGTGCCAAGCAACCTCTGAACCCTGATCACACTCCCATTTCCTGTAGAGGACACCTTGTTTCACTTCTAGTTGTTCCCACATTCTCCAGTAGGACTTCTCCACACTAGATTTTGAAGTCATCGATGCCCAGTCGGGCCTGTCTCTTGAGTGTTGTTTTCTGTCTACAATCCACTTGATAGATGGGTCTGCGGCTTGTTTGTTACTCAGGTCTGAATTGCTCATACTTGGCTCAATGGTCACCGCATTCGCCTGGACTCTGTCCTCCGGCTCTGCTTGTTCTGGTGACCCTTCGACACTTGCTGGCTCCTTGTCATTTCTCTTGCACTGGGGACATGGTCGACGTGACAGGCTATCTGCATTGGCATGCGACCTCCCTGCACGGTGTATGATCTCAATGTCGTATTCTGCTATCACTTGAAGCCACCGGGCCATCTGGCCTTGAGGATCACGGAAATTCAGAAGCCAGCGGAGTGCTCCATGATCAGTCCTGACAATGATTTTCTGCCCATACAAGTACTGTCGGAATTGCTTCAGAAATACTACAACGGCCAGCAACTCCTTTCTGGTCACACAGTAGTTTTTCTCTGCCTTGTTCAGGGCTCTGCTAGCATACGAGATGACTCGTTCCGTCCCATCTACCACCTGGGATAAAACAGCTCCTATCCCTTCATTGCTGGCGTCTGTGTCTAAGATGTATTGCTGCTCTGGGTCTGGATACGCCAAGATTGGTGATTCCTGTAGTCGCTTCTTGAGCTCTTGGAAGGCATCGTCACACTCTGGTGTCCATGCGAAGGTATGTCCCTTCCCAGTCAGGCGATGGAGCGGACGGGCAATACTTGCAAAACCAGCGATAAACCTTCGGTAGTAAGAGGCGAGCCCCAGGAAACTCTGCACCTCCTTGACGCTAGTAGGGGTTGGCCATTCCTTCACCGCTCTGATCTTCTCTGGGTCTGTTGATACGCCTTGCCCAGAGACCACATGTCCCAGGTACAGGACGCGTTCTCGAAAGAGATGACACTTCTTGGCCTTCAGCTTCAAGCCTGCTTGTCGAAGGCGCTGAAAGACCATGCCAAGACGAATCAATTCATCTTCGATCGTTTTCGCAAATACGATGACGTCATCCAAATAGACCAACAGGACTTCCCAGTGCAGACCTGCAAGGACACGCTCCATCAGTCTTTCGAAAGTGGATGGTGCATTGCATAATCCGAAAGGCATGACTTTCCAGCTGTATAACCCTCCCCGAACGACGAAGGCTGATTTCTTCTTGGCTTCTTCATCAAGCTCCACCTGCCAATAGCCTGAGGCAAGGTCCAATGTAGAAAACCATCTTGCACCTCCAAGTGCGTCCAGTGAATCATCGATGCGAGGTATGGGGTACCCATCCTTGATTGTCAGCTGGTTCAATTTGCGATAATCCACGCAAAACCTCTTTGAGCCATCTTTCTTCTTAACAAGTACAACATTAGACGACCACGGGCTGTCTGAAGGTTCAATTCGGTCATGGCGCAACATGTCCTGGATTTGGCTGTCTATCTCCTCTTGCTCCTTCGCCGGAAACCTACGTGGTCTTTCCCGAATTGGAGGGTTATCTCCGGTATTGATGTGATGTCTTACCAGGTCAGTCTTTCCAATGTCACCTTCAGATTTGGAGAAAATGTCCTGATTATCGCAAAGGAGTTTGGCGATTCTTGGATGAAAAACCTTGTCTATCCCTTCCTTGCTTCTTCCAAACAGATCTTGGAGATGTTCTGGGACTACCGGAAGTTCGACTGTTGGTGAGGGGTGAACCTGGCACTCTTCTATGTCCGTCTCCTTGATGGGTGTGAGGTGGCCCGCCAGCGTTCCCCTGCGAATCACACATTCCCTTTTCCCAGGGTTAAAGACTCGGATAGGAAGGGTGTCTTTTGTAGTTTCTACCACTACCCGTGCGACAACAATCCCCTTGTGGATGATTTCGCTACTTTCCGAAGGCTCAATGAGGGCCAGCCCTGTCCCACCTTGCAGTCCTGTAGTGTGGCCGGGAATCACCACTTCATGACCAGGTGGCACCCTGGTAGTCGTCCTTACTACAACCCTGGAGCAAAATGCACCACCTCTTTGATCTGTGCATTTGATCCTTTCTCCCTTGAGCCGTAGTTCCTTAGTCTTTAGGTCCAGGTTAGCTTCGTTTTGGACTAGGAAATCTAGCCCCAGTAGTCCATCTATTTGGTCAGTATTACCAAAGACTACCTGAAGAGGGCAAATGCAATTTCCCACCCCAAGTTCAAGCCAGGCACTCCCAAGTGTCTCCATTGCGCTGCCATCTGCATTCCGGACATGAACATCAGTAAGGTTAGGCCTATTTGTTGAAGAAATTCGGTAGTACAAGGATGCTGATAGAATTGTGTCAGTAGCTCCGGAATCTACCAGTAGCCTCGCCTTTACTCCTCTTATTTCCACTTCCACAAAAAGGCCAGATCTTGCTTGATGGGATCTGTATCCAAATGTTGGTTTTTCTTCGGGAGACATTCCATTTACAGATTGCCTGCTGCCCCCATGCCCTGGTTGCCGTCCAGCCTCCCCTCGGGCCTCTGAGTTGGCTGAGCCTCGTTTCCCGAAGGTCTCCTGTTGTCACGTCCTTGAGGGCAGTCACGACTGAAATGCCCTTTTTCATGGCACTTGAAGCATTCGTCAGTTGCGGTTGCCGTCCTGCGCCTGTATGACCTGTCTTGCCTCGAATCTTCCATTCTGCGGGGTGTCTCCTGTTTGGTGATTTTGCCTTCGATTCTCTTGAGCTCTCTCCAGATGTCATTGATCGTTGCTGCAGAATCAGAGTCCACTGCCCTTGCCTGTTTTTGTCTTCTGCCAGACCTTTGTTCCTCCAACCTAAAGAAGTTGTCTGTTGCTAGGGCCGCCTGAATAGCTTCATCCATAGTTGTTGGCTTGGATCTGAAGACTCCTTCTCGGATGCATTGGTCTTCTATCGCCTCTGTGAAATGCGTCCTGGCTAAACGGTCCTGGGCCTCTTCGGTCAGCTCTGGGTATGCCAACATTGCCAACTCCCTGACAGCCTGACCCAACTCTTGCAGGGTTTCCCTGGGCCCTTGGCGCCTGTATCGTAATTCCAGGAGGAAGTTTTCTGCCAGCTGTCCTGGGCCAAATCTCTTCTCGAGTAGAACCATCAGTTCTTGATATGAGATATGAGAGGTGTCTGCTGCCTTGCTTCCCAGGATCTTCAGGGCTGGTCCCCTCAGGCTTGCTGCAAGAAATACCTTTGCCTGGTCGTTGCCCCAGTTATTAGCCATTCTGCAAGCTTCAAAATGACTAACGTAATCCCGCCAAGGAGTTCTTCCATCGAATTTGTCAGGTATGATGTTTGGCTTAGATAACCCTGCCGGATACTGTGGCTGAAACCCTCTATCTCCACCCTGCATCTCTCGCCCATGTCGTTGGGGATCTGGGTGTCCTCCCCTTGAGGTAGGAGCATCTGTGATATCTAAGTCATGTCTTTGAAGGAAGCTTGCTGCTGGTACCCCTTTATTCACGTGGTGTGCAGTTGTTGGTGTTGTCCTTGGAGCCCACCTGGCAGCATGTATCTCTTCGCCTTGAGCAGATGTCCTCTGCTCAGTTGTTCCTTTCCCCGGTGTCTGTCCACCAACCTCTCTGTAAGCCTGTATTGGGGCTTCACTTGTTCGGGTCCCGTATGGTGAGGAAGCTTTCCTCCTCATCGTTGCAGCATGAGTTTCCATCGACTCATGTTCCCGCCGAACCTCAGGGGGTGGTGTTTCACTCTGGAAGTTGTTTGGAAAGCTTATTGGAGACTGGTCGATTTGTAGTCTTTCCAGCTGCAATCTGAGAAGACGATTTTGTTCCATGAGTAGTTGATTTTCTGCCTTTGACCGACGGAGATCTTCGTCGCCTCTCTGCACCTCCCCTGCAAGTACTTCCATCTCCTGCTCCATGCTCACCTGTTCCGCAGCCATAAACCTAGCTCTTTCTATCTGTAAATATAGGCGCCGTAAACGCAGACGTCGGTTCTCAGTCTTCTTTTTTCTAGGCGCTACTTATCACGTGCATAGGCGCTACCTTTTCTATGCTGCCAGGCGCTAAAAGGCTCTATGCGTCTCCCCGTTGCTAGGCGCTATACCTGCTGAACATGCTATGGGCACTACACATGCTGTATCTAGGCGCTATAAATCATTACATGCCCTTTCTAGGCCTTTTTCATGCTGTACATGGGCGATATACATGTCGTAGGCGCTATGTGTAGGCTCCTTAGGCTCAGTGTGCAGGCGCCTTCTCGTAGGCTCTCTGTACAGGCGCTCTTTGTGCATAGGCGCCCCCCGTGGGCTCTGTGTGCAGGCGCCTTCTCGTAGGCTCTGTGTGTAGGCGCTACATGTACGTAGGCTCTCTGTGTAGGCGCTAACGTAGGCTCTGTGTGTAGGCGCTAACGTAGGCTCTCTGTGTAGGCGCTAACGTAGGCTCTCTGTGTAGGCGCTAACGCAGGCTCTCTGTGTAGGCGCTAACGTAGGCTCTGTGTGTAGGCGCTGTACGTAGGCTCTCTGTGTAGGCGCTAACGTAGGCTCTGCTGTGTGTAGGCGCTGTATCTATCTCGAGCTCTGTGTGTGGGCTACTCTCTTTTGTGCGTACGGGTTTCTGTGTACGTTGGCCATTACGTTGAGTACGTACACACTCTATCTTGCTCCTGTATTCCACGTTGTTTCATCCCACGACGCTGCCACCAGTGTAACGAAACCGGGCTCTCTCTCTCGGTAGCAGGCTGCCAAGCAGTCTTTTTAGAGCCCGGTTCGCTTTATCGTCGGACTCATCTCCACATCATCATCCGCGGATTCTCACAAAAATATATTGTGCAACATGGAATCACTCACGCACTCACCCACTGCATCATCCACTCATCCAATACACACGCAATGACGGACACTTACAAGTATCGTACGGTCTTGATGTTTATTGGAGTACTAAGCCTAAGGCACAACCTTTCACTACGGCAGCTCTACACGTTCTCCCTCCCCATCCTTTCTCCCCGCCTCTTATACCCCCACCCGTCCCAATATCGGGTGACAGCGATCGCCCTCTTGTGGCAATCGGGGACCCATTTTCGTTACATAACCATTAAACCCGACTTTATTGTTAGCCTTACTTTTCTAGCTGCTTATCTTTTCGTGAGCTAATAGGCCTACTAGGCCTAGCTGTTACAAAAAAAAAATCACTTTTGAAAAAAAAATAAAAATAGTTATACATCTCGAATTAACACATAAAGGGATGTCAATTTTTTTAGAAGCAGATAAGTTTTGTGACATTTCATTAATTACTATTTTATGTAATAATCCTGCGCAAATTGAGTGAAATCTTCACTTTTGGTCAGAGTTGGACTTAAAATGTGTGTGTACCAAATGATTAATTCAGATCACAACAATGTCACTCAGATCAAAGCACAACTTCTTTTCTACCTGAAGCATCATGCAATGACAAGAAATACATGTATGATGGATGTTGGTTTCACAAATGTGATGCACAATGGTCTGATACATCATAATTGTTAGGTCCTAATTTGTCCAAAAGTGAAACTCTCATTAAAAATGCAAAGGAATATTATGAAAATTATGTATATAAACGAAAACTGCTTTAAAAAAATGACATCTTTTGCCATTTTGATGAGTCCATTATAGCTTGATTCGTGTTGTAACTTTTAAGTTGTTTTTCAAAATTATTGCTAACATCTAGTATTGTCACTTATTGCATCAAGCAGGCAGTTGTAAGATTTATAATCAGCACGAAGGCTATTTGTTTTCCCTGTACAGTTGCAGTTGCAAAGGGGTATACATTTGAGAAAAACTCTTATAGCACATCATATTATTGAATAGAAGCGAGTGTACAAGGAAGTTTTAAGAAAAGGGGTATATAATTGAGAAAAAATATATATTACACCATATTGTTGAAAATAAGCAAGTGTACGTACAAGGAGGTTGTGAGAGAGACGGTCTCTCATACATAAATACATGGCATACGTAGCCTACATATGTGAAGAGGAAGCAAGTGCGAGGTAAGGAGGTTTTAAGAGAGAAGGTATATCGTACAGAAATACTTTTAAAAATGAAGCGAATGTACAAGTAGATTTTAGGAAAAGGGGTATAAAATTGAGAAAAACTCTTATAACATCATACTATTGATAAAAAGCGAGTGTACAAGGATTTTTTTTTAGGAAAAGGGGTAGATAATAAATGAAATAACTGTCATTTCAGAACATGATTGAAAAGAATCGAGTGTACAATCAGGTTTTGAGAGAGGAGGGATATCATACAGAAATATACGGCATACACGGAAAGGGGTATATAATAGAGACAAAAACTGTTATTAAAAATTGAAAATTGAAAAGAAGCGAGTGTAAAAGGAGGTCATACAGTTCATTTGCTATATAGGTTGTACATTTGCGTATGTTTAGAGAGCTTTATCATGAATATGACCAGTGCATTTTAACAACATTGACGTATGGAGCAGAAACCTGCTCAACAGTGAGAACAACACAAAGAGCTATGGAAAGAAGAATGTTTAATTAAACATTACTAGACAAAGTGAAGCACACTGACATACGGGAACAAACGAAGGTCAAAGATATTATAGTAAAAATTAAAGAGATGAAATGGAGATGGGCTGCAGGACTCTTATATAGAACACAAGACGACAGATGGACCAAGAAACTCACAGAGTGGCAACCAAGAACAGGAAAGCAAAGAAGGGGCTGACAATAGAGAAGGGAGAGAGATGAAATATCATCATACACAAACACAGCAACATGGAACAGAATGACAGCAAATAGAAGCAAATGGAAACTGATTGAGGAGGGCTTCATCCAACAATGGTTGAACAATGCCTGATGATGATGATGATGATGATGATGATGATGAAATGACCTCCTTATAATTATGTTCACTTTACATATCTGTAAGTTTGACTTATATTTACTTCAATGCCTCGCATTTGCATTCTTTATAATACAGAGGCATTATAATAGCTAGAATAACAATTTGAAGAACCACGCCATCTTGCCCCCCCCCCCCCTACACACACAAACAAACAAACATACACACACACACACACACACACACACACACACACACACACACACAAAACACACACACAAACACAAACACACATAAACACACACATACACACATTAACAGCGTAAATTAGCGACAAGGCAATGTAATAAAACATAGAAATAGGCCTACATGCAATATGATTTGAAGTGTGTTTTAATAAACGTATGCAAGAGGAAGGTTTTTCATGAATAAGATCTCTTAAAATTCACGCCTCTGCTATACAGTAACAAGAAACCGAGTAATAAAAGATGATTGTTTGGTTACCAACCTGCATTATACATGACGTTCTAATGTTTCATATGTCTAATTTATTTTTTTGTTATAAAATACCATGTTCATAGCTTATAAATAATTTCGGGTACGATACTTTCACAGCAGCTGCAGCACTGAGCAGCCGCAGCTTAGGGCCGCTAGTTTCGTTATCCGAGGAAGGATGCAAATATGTACAATGTAAATTCAGAAGTATAACCGACGCTCTGTATAGTGTATTTTGTCCTTATTTTTGGTTTAAGAGGTATATAAGGGGGAGTTATTTATGAGATACACTAAAATCTGTTTAAAAATAAGACACATATTTGATAATGGTGCATTATGTCATGATTATCTACTTCAACAAAATTGTGTTGTGGAATGTGGAAGAGAAGTCTTATTTGAAAATGAGAGAGAGAGAGAGAGAGAGAGAGAGAGAGAGAGAGGGGGGGGGGGGGAGGGGGGGGGGAGGGAGGGGCCGGGGGGTCGAGAGAGGGAAGGAATAAAGTAAATCATACATTCATTTTATTAAGTTTTCCACAAAATAACATTTGCAACATACACCTGGAGATCGAAGCAATATTACAAAAAATTAATACGCGCATGTATACATAAACTTATAGATAATACATGTATAAAATAACAATCTTACATGCAGAATGTATAAATTAATCTGCAGAATGTGCATTTAATTCATCAGAGGTTATATGATAAGTTATGTGGGGAAACCAATAGAAAAGCAGGAGCTGAAGGAAGGAGAAAATAAATTATAAAATACAACTGTATACTTAAAGTGCACATTTTATGCGTAGGGAGATTCCAATTGCTTGTTCCTTTGTATTTCAGTAAATATTTTCTGATCTGTTCAGTAATTTTTAGATTACATTAATGTGAACATTATACCACCGATCCATTTCATTGCAATATGACCCATTATGACGATGAGGAGTCGTCAGGGTGTGCGTTTCTGCATTGATTTCTTATTAGGTTAAATTCATATCATGGGTCTACCAAATACAATTTTGTTTATAATTTTGCTCTATAATGATGTATATTTGTCCCTGAACTGTACATGATATTTGTTTGTATTTATGTAAACCATGTTGTGTCAAATGTCAAAAAGCATACCCCTCCTCCCCCCCCCCCCCCCTTAAACGTGCCGCTTGTGGATCCTTTCAACATAAATACACATAAATCCCATGTAGCACTATTTTGTCTGGATCCAAAGGATGAAACCACTGCACTAATGACTAATCCATCATAAAGAGGGGAATGTTTTTATGATCTCACTCCGTCTGGAGTCCTTCACCAGCTTGAGCCGCCTGTCAAAGGAAGCGCATTGGATGCAGTTGCCATGGCGACGCAATTGCAGCAGGTGGACGCGGTGATTTATGCGAGGACGAGTCGTCATTCAAAAAAAAACAACACCCAGGTGAACATCGGCATGTCTCTCTTGCTTTCCCTTATTCCTTTTGCCATCCATCATGTAATAAATTACTACATGTTGTATGCCTAACGTTTCTTTGAAAAAAAATATTTTCGTTTGTTTGAATATATACTTCGTAGTAATTTATTTCTTTTGGGTATACAAATGTACATAGGAACAGTATCTTATTGAGTATTGAGATAGTAATGAAATTCAGAATTTTGTGACCTGGGCCATGTTGCATATAGGTTTTCAATTATTGTAACTTACCATAAATGGCAACTACTATGGCACCAGGTGCAAGGATAAGAGCTCATTGGCTATTGCCATGGTAGTTACCATAGATTGTAAGTTACAGTAATTGAAAACTTATGTGCAACATGGCCCTGGTGTGATAATAACTACCTCATTTTGAATCTAGAAAAGACAAAAGAAATGATTTTTGACTTTCGTCGTGCATCGACATATCACGACCCCTTGATTATTCACAATAAGGAGACTGAACAGGTGCTTGAATATACATCATGTAGGTACGATAGTAGATGATAAACTGAACTGGAATAGCAATTCACATGTTGTGTCGAGTAAAGCCAATCAAATGATGAATTTTTAAAGGAAACTCAAAGAATTTAGAGCCGATAGCACCAACTAGGTCTCATTCTATCAATCTATCATACAGAGTGTTTTTACGTTTAATTTTCTGTATACCTTTGGAAATCTGTCAAAAGAAAACATCAAGAAAATGGAAAGACCAGTTAAGAATGCCCGTCGTGTTATTCAAAGAGACCTTCCTTCCATCAGGGATGTGTTATGAGAAACGTTTGTTGTTAAAAGATCATTCTTTAATCTATAATGCCATTCTCATTAGGCTTAAAAGTCTAGAAATTAGAAAAATCTCGAAGTTAGTGGACAGGGACAATAAGACCATTCGGCTTTGGGTACGGTTGCTAGGCAACTTTCACCCTAATTTCGAGATTTTTCTTAACTTCGTATTTTTAAGCCCAATGAGAATGGCATTTACACTGCACGGTGCAACACATCCATTGCATAGCAGTTTTACATTTAATCGGTCAGGAGTTCGGCTTTGTGTTCCAAAAACTCTTCGTTGTCGTTTCAGACAGTCATTTTGTTCAAAATATCATACATGTATTTAATGGAAATGCTAGAAGATTGTAGGATAGTAAGCCATTTTCGTAACGTTTTCACAACTTTCCCCTAATTTCCTGGTGACTTGTTATTACATCCTTCTGTGTTATTACATCCACCTGTATTTCGTGATTCAGTTTTTAAATGGAATGCACTTTGAATATATTGGTAATTGTTGCTAATTGGACAGAATATTTAATGACCCGAACATTTGTTTGTATGAGGAAATTAATTCAGAACACAACACTGACCATTATGCTGCCCTGCTTTGACAATTTAGGAAGCAAGTGACCAAAGATACTTTTCTTATTAGCCTATTAGCAAAATGTGTCCGTGTCTTGAATTGGCATCAGCACAACACCACATCATGTTAGATTAAATATCTCGCAGCAGGACGAATATATCTTCTCCAGATTTTGTCTCTTATACCCTAGGGGCGGAATAAGCAGGAATGCCGTCGGAATGTAAATTCTTGGCACGTTCCTGGATATTCGACATGTTCGAAGTGCATTCTAAAAATTACTACTGCACTCTGAGTGCATTCTAAATATTCGGATCCATTCTTGTATCCGACCCGAATGTTTTGCTCATGCTCAAAACTTTCGCGGTGCATTCGAACTGGAAAAATATCGAACGGCATTCAAAGTGCAGTCCAACAGCACTCTGACTGCATTCCAAATATTCTGACGACATTTCAACAACATTCGAAACATTCCGATCGCATTCGTGGGAGAATCGAATCGCATAAAAGCACGGCTAGCTGTTGCTGCAACGTCAGTCAGCATTGAGGAGTCACTGAGGAGCATTGAGGTTATGCCGTATTCGAACGACATATTACATATTTAGATCAATTCGAAATTCCCTCCCGAATAATTTTGAAAAAAAATTCATCCCGGCTGGTTTTGCTTAATTGCTGCTGATTACGAATAAGTGTGACGGGGGATTAAGGAATGCAGAGTGCAATATAAAAGTACCAATAACTTAAATTGGAGTGATTCGTTACTTGCTTCCTTTTATCAAATTAGGGCAGTATGTATCACACCTATCAAATCCACTAGCAACTGCCATTATAGTGTTATTAATATTGCATGATGCTTCTGGCAGACAAGAAGTTGTGGGTTGCAATGTGTGATGCACAATGACCATTGTTGTATTCTGAATTAATGATCTCATACACACAAATTTTAAGATCTAAATTTATTCAAAAGTGAAAATCTTATTGAATGTTCCAAGGACTATTAAGAGTTCTATGAAATGTCACAAAACCTGTCTCTAATAAAAATGACATCCCTTGGCTTTATGATGCGTCAAATTCAGCTTGATGTGAGTCCAAATTGATTTGTAATTGCGTTTCAAGTGTCAAACGTTTTTTTTTTCTAACACCTAGTAGCCGAGACCCTGGGTTAGACCTAGCCAACATGGTGGAATGCCCTTCCTCCCTCTCAAACTCTTTGGGGTAAGCCATGCCCCTCCGTTGGGATGTCAACCCTGTGACTGTTTGCCTGGCTAACTGCTGCGGTGTAAAACGCATTTCATTTGCGCACATTTTCATCGATGGCGATTAAAGGATTAATCCTTTAAATGTCCCCTGTCATCAAAATGTATGTCGACTTATAGTGATGCAACATAATATATACATAACAAAATCACTAACTGTTCAATGGAATTATGTGTCCTATATTTCAAAACAATTTTTCTTTATTTTCTCTCAGCACTGATAAGCCCCGCCTCCAAAATATCCTCCAACTCAAGAATTCTCCCTGTGACATGATCAAAGGTAGAAATTAGCAGGATAATAAGTAGAATTTATGCACAAACTAAACATTGCAATGACTACCTCCACCTGCCCACAAGAGCATCACATGTCTTCACACAATACCATCTAACAACCTTTCATGTGTGAATAATCGCTTCCTTATGTCAGAAATGTGCTTGCTATGTGATGCTATTATAAGCACTTGCAGGTAGTCATTGCAATGGTTAGTTTTTGCATAAGTTATGTCTATTATCCTGCTAATTTATACCTTTGATGATGTCAAAGGGTGAATCTTGACTTGGAGAATATTTTGGTGGGGCTTATCAGTGCTGAGAAAAAAATATACAAAAATCATTTTAAAATAAAGGACACTTATTTCCATTGAGCAGTTAGTGATTTTATTATATACATATTATGTTGCATCAATAAGTCAACATTCATTTTGATGACAGGGGCCCCGTAAGCGCCTTTGATGCATTTTGTGATACGTAATACATATAAATCACATAGAGCAGTAGTTTGTCTGACACACAAAGAATTAAATGACTCAACATGTCAATCCACAACATCATTATGAGCCTGGTTCGTTTTTATGAATGATTTGGCCATAATCATATTTGATGCTTTGAAATAAAAATACAAGAGAACTACCCATTTCAAAAGTCAATAGATACCTCATTTAATTATATATATGAAAAAAAATTCAGGATATTACATGCGAGGATATTATATGCGAGAGTTCTCAACCTCGACATGACAAGCGGTTGCTCCAGAGTATATAATTGTAAATGAAGACAGAGAGTCTAGGAGCTGGGACGTAGCTGGACTTTGTAAGTTTATTCAAAGCTTTCGGCTGTTACGCCTTCTGGAACAGTCTTGCTTGGCTGTGGGTTGCTTGTGCTGTCGGTACGCTGGTTGGTTCAAACTTGCAAGGTCCAACTACGTCCCAGCTCCTAGACTCTCTTTCTTCATTTAAACTTATATATTGTATAATAAAGCTATCCGATAAAAACGTCATTAATCGCTAAAATGGATATTAGCTGAACAGCAAATCGATAAGCGGAAAGAAAAACAAATATACTATTTAAGCCGTGCCAATTCTATGCAGACATTATTGTAAGTCTTTTTCATAATGTTTCATTTGAAGACACAACTGAAAGACAATTGAAAGACTACAAGACAACTGAAAGACAAAGAAATTGAATGTCCGACAAACACGATGCAGAAATACAATGATATTAGTTTGTTACATTTAATGCAGAGTTTGGTACCAAGAGTTTTAGCATGGCTAAAATCGCACGATTTTACAATGATTCTACGCGCTACTTACGACAAGTCATGTCATGTCAAGGAGATATGGGAATAATAGAAACAGTATGTAAACGTTACTATTAACATTTGTGCGCCATGGAATTATGGAAAGTGTGTTTAGTAATGGTGAAATAATCTGCACGTGGCATTTTAGGGATCAAACTGAACACCAAGGTTTTCAATGAACAAAAGGAAACCAGAAAATGTTTTTAAAAAACCTCTTATCATGATTGCCGACACCTTCTTCGACCTTCTTTCGAGAGTAACTTAGCAAACTGCAACCACACATCCCCAAATATATATATATTTTTTTAAAATCCTTTTATTCAAATATATAGATATATAGAATACAAGGTAACACAGAGCCCAGGATAAATGTTTATCAACAAAATACAGGGCATAATTTACAAAGTACATTTACAAGAGAAAATTAACAAACGCTTGACAAACATAATACGAGGTAAAACTATCTTGGAGTACAGAATATAGATGGGATTATTGGGAATATAACATACCAGAATGATGACAAAGCTTCGTTATTGAACACAGTCCTGAATGTATATATTCATAAACATAATTAAATTTAACATCAACTTTATTTTCAAATTTATGGCAATTTTACGAGTGATATCTTTTTGTCTCACATTGAGCATATAGACATTTTTGGAAATATAAATTCACACTCTATAATTCTTAATCAGCTAATTGCATCGAATGCAAGTTTATTCTTAAATCGGGGAATAGTGGTACTGTAGTAAACAATATCAAGTGCTGATAAATTGCATAATGTCTTATATTCGTTGACCTAGTTGCATTAAACATTACCTATATTTCTAATATTTACAACATATATTAGACGAGTATTCCAAGTGGTTTATTGCCTTTGTTTTCAACTGACTATATAATCACTAAATAAATTGACAAACATAATTTCATATACTAAATAGTACTTAATCAAACCATTACAGAAAATCAAATGTAAGTTCACAATACAACGTAAACAAAATTGTCGCAATTTCAATTATAAATCATGGCGAACATGGGGTTTGTAATTATTAAGTAAGGACGCAGTAATTGTGTAGTTGATTATGACATGGGTATAGTGTGCAATTCCCGATTATTTCCAATATAGTACATACAGTATTTACAATATATGTTGAACATATCATTACAAATGGTTTATCACTTTTGTGTTCCCTTCGTTGAATTAGTTGACAAACGTAGTTTCATACTTAACAATTTTAATACATCATTGCAGAGAATCAAATGTGCGTACAACGTAATACAACTGTCGCAATAAGGATTTGCAATTCCAAAACTGGAAAAAATAGAAGTGGGGAACATTATATTAATCCAGTAATGTCATGTCTGTCCAGGCAGGGTCTGATCTTGAGTTAAATATTACATATGATCCAATGAGTGCTAATTGACTTAATTTTGTTATGATACCCTTGCATGATTTTTCACCCACGAATCGAAAGATCTTCTTAATTTGCTGTTTGTTTTCTTTTGAGATCACTCACCCCCCTATGATATTAATAATGCAGCTCCACAACCTCTTTAACTCTCTGAGTACCATGCACGAAATGTGTACTGAGTCAGCGGGCTTTTCCAGGTTTAGTATTTAGAGACTTAACATTTATATCTTGCTATTACGAAATGCAATAAAGCCCTGTCATGCCTAGGCTGTCCCATTCAGGAATGGGAGAAGGAATATTCAGAATTATCCAACAAATATACTCATAAAAATAGCAATGCTATCATAAACAAATGTATCAACATTGAAATGTTTCAAAAATAGGAAAACAAATATCCAATATTGAAAAGTAAAAAGCTGTTATCGCGATATATTTTCGTTTGTTTCATGCTCGCATGCTAAGACAAATTTTGTATAAACATGATTGTGAGCAGGAGAGCATAAAATTAACGGGAACAAAACTATGCACCACAAACACTTGCCACTCCGAATGTGAACGGATATTTTTAGAGCTCAGTAACAGAAAATGGTGTAATGAAAATTTTCGGATTAACCAACTCTATTTCTCTTTCGATTTAAAGTCCATATTCATTTTATGGCAATCGAATCTAAATAAAAAAAAAAATACAAAACGAAACGGCATAATGAGTCCTCAACTAATACATTGAAAATTGTTTTCATATCAAATATCCAAACTATTATGCACGTTGCGTTTGCAAAACGAAACTTCGGCATAACGAGTGCTCAACTAACTGACTAATACATTGATAAATTGTGTTCATGTATCAAATCTCCGCACTATCTTGCACGTTGGGTTTGCAGGTCTCACACTAACCACGTTAACCATCAGTTCAAGTCGAAGTTGAAGTTGAAGCAATTCATAATGATAAACCAAGCGTCTCATTGTCTCGCTTAACGTACTTATTAAGGTTTAAGGTCATGGTTATAGTCTCAATCAGTTGTAGATGTCTGGAATGACTAACCACACTTCTTGGGAGTTGAGCTTCTCCTGTCTTCTCGCTTGACATATTGATTGGCATTAAATGCCTCATTGTCATTGTTCTCCGGTGTCCATTCCCCTCGCATGTTCCTATAGATCAGAAGGTTTAGCGCTGACGAATCAAAGCGGTGGTTGCCCAGATTCGATCCTTTAGGAGCTATGCATTCTTTTTCAAGAGCACACCTTACCCACGGCTGAAGAAGTTTCTCATGGATATATGAACTGTTGACATACAGCTGTTGGCCAGCAATGACGTGCAGGGCTGAATCGGGCGAGCGCACGTACTCAGTCATGTTGACTCCGAGGGTTTTGTACAGGATCGGCATGGTATGATTGTGTTGGTGATGTATGCCTGGTGTGATATTAAATCTGTGAATTCGGGTCATATATCCATGGTGCTTGAGTGACACTGGCAGGAGATCGAACACTGACGATTTGAAGCGAACGGAAGCATCTCCATAATCGATGACGCCAAACTCGTACAAACTCATCTGGGTATAGCGAATGAGAATTACCAAAATGTAGTCGTCATACACGATATAGGAGGTTCATTTATACGATACCCATTGCCTGAATATCTTTTTTTTTTGGTAGATCTGAGATCTAAAATCCATTCAAGAGGAATTCCAGTCCTCTCAAGAGAAGCGGGAAAAGTTGAGAGTCAGAGCAAAAGATGATTAAGGAAGAGCAAACAGTTCATAAGAAAGTTATGAACATGTGAATGATACGAACCGAGACACTTCGGGCATGTCGGGTAGGCATAATGGCAACACGGTCATTAGATTGTGATGTCACATGCGCACTTTTGTGTCATACCGTAATTGTACATGTTTTGATAGACAACTTTTCCCCTCTCGAACATGATAAAGCAACGCTGCTCTATTGAAAATTAAACAAACATTTCCATTTACGTAGAAATACACTTCCATTGATTAGGATGGGCTTGAAGGCGTACGTATGAAATTTATTTATTTATTAACGTTTTATTTCAACAGGGTAGCCCTTTCAGTTAAACAACTGATCTATACCAAGGGGCCCTGCATACAATAAAACAAACAATACAATGCACATGTTTAACACAACAACACAAAGAAAACAAATACAAAGGAAAAGAAATTAATGCATAAACTTATACATCAATCAATGTCAGAGAAATCTAACCATGCTAACAACTACTTTCATGGAAAAAAAAAACAAGACATAACACTTTCGCTCAGATTAGACACTTAGATGTGATCAGTAAGTGATTATAGTTTACATCACCTTTAAAAAGAGCGAATTGATGTGGTATTTCTAATGCAAAGTGAGAGATTGTTCCACATCTTCGAACCAACATATTGAAAAGACCTTTTCATGTAGTCTTTGTTTGGTTCAAAAAATCACCAAACCCTTTAAATATTGCGGTGAAAGTCCATTTTTAACTTTAAAAATAAGCAAATAAAATTGATGAACTCTTTGTAAAACAGATTGCCAATTTAGCCGTTTCAACATTAACAAGCAAGGTGTAAGAAAATCCGCATTCAGAATCAGGAGAGCATAACGATTTTGAAGACGCTGTACTTTCAAAATTACAAACTTATCTTATCTGCTACACTTACATTGATTAGGATGGGCTTGAAGGCGTAGGTATGGAGGTTCTTGACGTGTGGCGGGTATCTCCCAAAGTGGAACGGTCTAATCTCTACATTGCACAGCTGGGAAAGCTAATGGTTAGCCAAAAAAAGAAACGAAAATTATAACTTCATACATAACCAATTTAAGATGTGTCGGGGAACGCCAATATTTGTATTATGAAAAGAGTACAGCTTTGACGCGTTAAAAATTATATCAAAGAATGATTGATGCAAGTACCGATAGGTGGTGCGACCCTATATTTGACCCATTTTCATGATATTTGACCTAATTAAGGTGCTAACTTACCCTCAATCCTTGCGTTAACACCCGACTTAAGATCAGTTCCTAATTGTGGCCCGGTCGATTCTTCACCCGACAAAAGTGCCAACTCCACCTCGGCCAGGATGACCCGATTGCTTATCTTCGACCCGGGAGCTGATATACCCGACCTCAACCTCAAATAGGGTGTTAACTAAAATAACTAAGTGTGCCAATTACCTCTTTCTTTTTCATTCCACTCAAGCCCAGGTCATAGACGATGATGGTGGTTTTGGGCATGAACTTCTGCACGGTTGCGATGAGAGGCTTAACCTCAAGAACATGGTTGTCAGAAACTGCCGTGATTATTCTCAGTTTCTTCTCTAGCTCGTACATTGGAGGGACGTATTGCTCGATGTCCAGAATGCCGTCGTTGTGTTCCAAAGTACTGGATGGCTGCGATAGGAGAGAAAGAAAACAGCACTCTCACGAGATCACACTGTACTTATCATGCTTCACGTATTGGGATAGTTTGTACATTTTGTACATTTTATTTGATGGGAGTATAGATTTAAACTCATTATGGCGTTCTGTATGAAAATCAAAACGGTGCCCACTAACTTCAAATCAGTAGTCTATTTGCGACTGAGTTAAACTATTAAAAAACAGTTTTGATTTATCGATTTCAGCGTACAACTTAATCCTTCTCAGCATTGGTAAACCTGAACAAATCGAATGATTCTCTATTTCATGGCCGTATCATCCACGTACAAGCCTCAGATAAGCTTGGGAGATAAAACAATTAGTGTATTGTTAGACGTTGATAAAACGTGAATAAATAATGAAAATGGTCAACTGACTCACCTTGAATGTTGAATTGATGTTTCCTTCTGTGAGTTGAGGTCTGGTGCATTTGGAACGTCTCAACGTTCCATTTCCTAAAAGTAGAAGGATAAGATTGTGTGTTATGTCTGTAAAGATTGTGGGTCTCAAAGCTTAATGCGTACTGCCATTATTGTTATAAATAACAAGATTGTTACATTAAAAAAAAATCAAATTAGCATTGCAAATATTTGCATGGGCTAAAGTTGCACTATTAGACAGCCCGGCAGTATGTCATGATTATGGAAGTAAATGTTCAGAAAATATCTTATTGGGATAGTTGGATCTAGGGATAATACTTGTTAGGGGAAAAGGGGTTCATTAGTGGCAACTTGCCCTTGGTTTGAAATCATCTAGAAAGTGGTTGTCCGGATAATATCAATGTGTGTTCTATGTATATGTTCTATATATGTGTTCTCATATATGTGTGTATGCATGATTGTGTGTATGCGATAAGGATGTCTGAGTATGGGTAATAGTAATTTACAGGATTTATCATAACATAAACGTTGGAAAATGACTGAAAGCCGGATATCAATCATGCGGTAGTATAATCGTAATAACATTTTATAATGGCACTTGACCTGGCTTCCATGCCTCCCCCCCCCCCCCCCCCCCTCTTCCTAGGATGGACTTAGAAAATAGAGGAATTATAGAGTTCCTGGTCTTCTGATGTCATTTTTTTTTCAGTTTGAATCAGAAATGTCCGAGGGTCTGGAAGCCAGGTTACGTAACATGATGTCGATCAGTCAACTCACCATCTATGGCATCCATCACTCTGTAATAGGTCGGAGACATCGGCTGGAACAGAATGAATACCAAGATGGCAGTAGCTACAGTGAAGAGCCCTGCGCTGTACACATACGCCGCATACTGACTGCGCATGGGCAACATCCTGACGCCCACTAGCTAGAGGAGAAAAAAAGATCGATTGATATGAATGGAGATATCTGGGCTGGTGTGCATCTCTGGACGTCTGGTTCAACATGTTCAAGGTAATACAAACAATGACACTGAATGCATGGAGAGAGGTTGTTTAGCCGTCGACAAGCCCTGCAGTACACGTCAAAGGCTTGAGTTTTATTTTCATTTCAATTATGTTAATTTCAAATAGGTTTTACTTAAAGATTGTCCCTTTTGCAAGCTTAAAATTTGAAATCGTCTATCACGATCGTAAATTGAAGAAAGTGTGATTCAAGACCATTTCTAAGAATATAGCATGTTGAAGCTTTCTGTATATGTAAAAAAATTCAGCCGTTAAATTTCAAAATTTCAAAATTTGTCACAGTCACTGGTGGTTATTATGCGTGTGTGAAATCCTAATTTTATGAGTAGTTACCAAATTTTGGAAAGATCTATAGAACAATTTTTTCATAATGCGTTTTAAAATTTAATAAACAGATTAATCAATAAAGCAGATAAAAAAATCAACACAAACCGCTAAGAGCCTGAGGTAAAGACTATTAATCAGGCGTTGTTTACGTGCATTATTTGAATTTTACACTACGTATCAGTTTCAAATTGTGAATATAGAGCTTGCCTACACTTCTCTATATGTTTTGCCAAAGTTTCGATGGTTTTGTGGTGATCTGAAAAAGGGACTGGCTGTCTTTAAGAGTCATATAATTTTTACATACATGAATTGTATATATACATATATATTTAAAAAATATAGAAAATGAAAATGGAAGCTGTAGAAATCGTAAGAGGATTGAGGGTGCAGCTCTCGTATAGACCGGTTTACTAACATATTCAAATTTTATGCATACCAGTTTAACAAAGGTTGCCCCTGACAACTGGAATGCATGCCCGAGGTTTGCCCGACATAGCAACCATTTATGTATGCAAAGTAGATTCCAAGTATTGAAATACCATTGCTAGGTACAGATTAATGGAATAACTCGTTACTACCCAGCTAGCAAACTGACGTCGCGCCAACATCGGGCCAATGTGGGAAATATGTTGGGAGCGATTGCAGTCAAATAATTCGGTATTTGGTTATAATTTTATGTCGGGCCGACATAATTTTTCCAACCTAATTACGATATCTCAATGCCAACGTCGTGCCGACATCGCGCGAATATCGTAAATGGTGACATTTAAACATATCGAGAAAAGATTCAAAATGTTACTTGGGGCTGCCGTTATTATTCCGACTTAATTTCGATATCTCAAAGCTGCCGTTGTGCTGACATCGCGCCAATGTCGTAAGTAGAGACATTTAAACATATCGGGAAATGGTTGAAAATGTGATGTCGGGCCGACATCAATATTTCAACCTTATTTCGATGTCTCAAAGTTTACTTCGTGACGACATCTCGTCAATGTCGTAACTAAAGACATTGAAACATATCGGGAAATGCTAAAAATATATCGGGCCGACGTTATCATTCCGACTTCATTTCTATCTCAAAAAACGACGTCGTAACAACATCGCCCCAATGTCGTAACTAATGACATTTAAAAATGTCGAGAAATGGTTGAAAATGTGATGTCGGACTGGAATTAATATATCGACCTAACTTCGAAAGCTCTAACCTGACGTCGTGCCGACATCGCGCCAATGTCGTAACTAGTGACCATGGTTACATCAGCATATCAGAAAATGCTTGAAAATGCGATGTCGATCCGATATCAATATTTCAGGCTAATTTTGATATCTTGAAGTTAACGTGACAATATCGCGCCAATTTTGTATCATGTGACATTCAAACATGTCTGGAATGGTTGAAAATGTGATGTCGGACCGACGTTATTATTATGACTTTTTTCTAGATCTCACACTGACGTCGTTGACGTCCTGCCGGCATCTCGCCAATATCATGACTAGTTACATTTAAACACGTCAGGAAGTGATTGAAAATAAGATGACGGGCCGGCGTAATTATTCCGACTTCATTTAAATATCTCAAAGCTTACGTTGTGCCAACATTGCGCCAATGTCTCAACTAGTAGAATTTAAACATATTGGGAAATGGTTGAAAATGTGATGTCGAGCCAACATTAATACTTTAAACTAAATTCGATATCTCGAAGATAACGTCATGCCGACATAGCGCCAGTATCGTGACTAGTGCCAATTAAACATATCGGTTACTTGTTGAAAATGTGATGCCGGGCCGACATCATTATCCCGACTCCTTTCAATATTATCAAGCTGTCGTCGTGCCGATTTCGCGCCAATGTCGTAAGTAGTGACATTTAAACACGATGGGAACTGACTGAAATATTGATGACGGGCTGATATTAATATCTGAGTGTAATTCCGTGTTATGTTCTTATGTTATGAGTTCTTGTGTGGACCACATAATAATGAGATAATCTGCACAGAGATCTTAAGTAGTGTCTGGTTTAATAAACGCCATGTTTGAACTCTCTCGCGCATGCGTACAAGGTGCCTTGAAGCTACAGCCTGTAGTCTTCATTCAATACTTCACATTCCTCCCCCTTTAATTGGGAGCACGCTCTGCTAAATTATACTGCTCTAAAATTAGCCATTTACACTACCAAAGTAATGCATGTTAAAACAAGAACACTGCATGCAAAGTACAATTATCCTTATGTAGCTATTGTAATAGGCAAAACCTTACATAACAATTTATTTGGTTAAATCATCAAAACCATTTTAACCTTGTGGCTATTTACAAATAACTTCTCATTTTGTTACACCGGTAAACTATCAATTGGCTGGAGTTTACATATTCTGTTTTCTCAAAGCTGGGCTTTCCTTTCGTGTCCTGCTTCTGTTTGTGATGCATTTTCTGATGCGATGAAGAAGACACGTTTGGTTTATGCTGGCTTCTGCCTTGCAGTTTCTGAACTGTAGGTGACTCGGTCCCTTTGCTCAATACTTTGAGCTTTTCAACATCCTGGTTTGCAACCTCCATGGCTGTGGCGGTTTCCAGTGCATGCTTGAAAGTTAGTGATGGGTCACTTAACAGTTTTCGTTGAATTGTGACATCTCGGCAACCTACAACCAAGCGATCCCTGATCATGTTGTCCAATTCTTTAAAGTTGCATCCTTCACTTAACTGGCGCAAATTTGCAACAAATTGCGGTATGGACTGATCTTGTTTTTGGATGCACATGTAAAATCTGTATCGCTGCACTATCTCTGTAGGCTTCGGTGCGAAGTGTGATTTCAGCGTGTCTTTACATACTGTGTATGTTTGATCTGTAGGTTTATTTGGCTGCAAGAGAGCGCGCAGGGTGTGGTAGCTCTTGCTCCCTAAATTCGTCAAAAATATTGCTCTCTTTTTTCCCTCATCCTGTATACTGTTAGCGTCAAACCATGCTTCTAACAGTTCTAGCCACTCATCAAAATTGTACCCATCTCCCAATTTGGGAACATTACCAATATGATGGCTTGCCATACTTCTGAGTTTTGGTATTGTACAAATTCAAACTACTTGACTGTGACTGTGCATATAAAGAACAAAGCTTATTTGCTCATAAAGTACAATGGGCGTCAGTACACTCAAAGCTAGATATACAAGCATCAACTGCATGTGTACACACAAAGTACATGTAGCTTGGACTAGCTGTAGTCCAATACTGTATCAACAATGAAAACTCTTCATGAGGGGCTACACTAAACTATAGTACAGTGTAAGGCTGTAACTATTCAACAGAATAGCAACAAAAGGGGTTTGGTCCTACCTGTATAGATCTGTTCCTAATTACGAAGTCTTGGACCAACTCAGACCTATCTTATCCTAGAACTGCTTGGACCTGGACCTGCAATTTGGTCCTATTAGTATTAAGATTTGGTCCTCTTTACTTGCTAGGCTTACACCTGTAACTCCTTGAGCTGGTCTTATACCTGCTTAGGCTTGGACTTGCATATGGTCCTGTAATTGCTTAGACCTAGTCCTACTTGGTTAGGCTTGGACCAGCTATGTGGTCTTATAACTGCTTAGACCTGGTCCTACTGGCTTAGGCTTGGACCAGCTATGTGGTCTTATAACTGCTTAGACCTGGTCCTACTGGCTTAAACTTGGCTTAGTTTATCTCGGGCCTGGTCCTGTGAAGGGTCTAGGGCTATCTAAACGACCTACTTGAACCAATACAAGAACAGTGTATGCTGTTACACTGCAGCAATCAACGAAGCGAGTAATGTATAATCATATGGCACATTACTTACAATGACATTGATCCGTGGCTTGGAACTCTCGATAGTCTGGGACCATTACTTAGTCTTAGACTATCAAGACCTGGACCTATTAAGGTTAGAACATAATGAGTATCATGCATAACTTCACCTGTACTTTAGGTCTGCTATTTATATAGACCACACACATCTACAACATTAATAAATTTCGCAAACTGGACCTGGACTAACTTTAGTCCTTCTTGCATTCATCAACTTAGAGTACAGTTCATAAGTCCAAATGATTAAAGTCTTTGTCCATATGTTTGTGTCTTTATTTATTTCATTGGGCTTGGGCTTGGGCTTGCTGATAGGCTGGGCGCTACAACTTCGTCCTTTCTTGTCGACTTGGAACTGGACTTGTTGCTTGGCTGGGCTTGGCTGAAACCCGATGCTGGATCCTCCGCTTGATCCTAGGCTTGTGTACAATATTCACACTGTCACTTGCTGCTCGGTTTGCTGGCGTGAAGACTTCGGCGTGAAGTCGGCTCCAATAAAGTAAAGATGTAGAACATCAACGACAGGCGGGGCTATTCATGAGCTGCAGACGCGTCTTAGACTTTCTAGTCTAGGTCTCAACAACATGAACAAGGGCTAGGCATGAACGGCGTGAGGCTTCTGCGAAGCGTCCATTTAATGATTTAGCTTCTCTCACCCGTCATAATTTTGTTGGCGTGAAAATCATTAACTTCGAGGTATCAGCGAAGCGTCCTTAAACTTAGGCCCCGTTTAGGCTGGTCTAGACTTGGCTTAGTCTAGAAACTATGCATCGATTACCATCGATATGTCAGTGGGAGGCTACAGCAAAGCGTTCATATTAAAACGAGCCTCTCTCACTTCACAAGTATGATAATTAGCCCTTTTCTTTTACAGCAAAGCGTCTTTTGAATTTGAGTGACTTTAACTGGCGTTATTCACTTACTCATGCACGTACGGCATAGCGTCCATTTCGTAAACGTGCGAACTATCGATGCAATGGCTGAGGCTTGGTTCTGGCACTGTGCTGTTTATACCAGATCTCCGTGACTGGGCTTGCGGCTGCGAGTGCTCCATCCACAGTGGACGTGCGTAATACTGCTGGCTTGCAGTGTGTTTACCATTGCATTGCGTTCTCTGTGCGGGCTGTGGTGTTGACCGTGTGTGCTAAGCTATGGCTGCTCAGCGGCTGATGATCCAATGTCCGCGGTCAACTTCCAAAGTTGTCCGAAGTGCAATTTAGTCACTGGACAGAAATTCCTAATTAATCTCATTTTGATGTATCCCATCCTCGTCGCCAAAATGTTATGTTCTTATGTTATGAGTTCTTGTGTGGACCACATAATAATGAGATAATCTGCACAGAGATCTTAAGTAGTGTCTGGTTTAATAAACGCCATGTTTGAACTCTCTCGCGCATGCGTACAAGGTGCCTTGAAGCTACAGCCTGTAGTCTTCATTCAATACTTAACATTCCGATATCGTGCAGCTGACGTCGTGCCCACATCGTGCGAAAGTCATAACTAGTGCCAATCAAACATGTCGGTTAATGGTTAAAAGTGTGATGTCGGGCCGTCGTCATTATTCAGACTTGATTTCGATATTTTAAAGCTGACGTCGTGCTGACATCGCGCCAATGTCGTAACTAGTAACATTTAAAAATGTCAGGAAGGCGTTGAAAATGTGATGTCGGACCGACATCAATGCTTCGAGCTCATTTCAATATCTCGAAGCTGGTGTCGTACCGACAATGTCGTATCTTCTGACATTTTAACATGGTGGGAAGTGGTTGAAAATGTGATGTCGGGCCGACATTGCTATTCCGACTTCATTAATTCCGAATTCTCAAAGCTCACGCCATGCCGACATCGCGTCAATTTCTTAACTGGTGATAATGAAATACACTCCAGCTCAAAGGAATTGGCATAGGCAAAGGACAGGGAAGAAAGGGAAGGAGCTGCAGTTTTAAACCGTGGTATATTTTGTCCAGTTCAGCATGAAACATGATTCTTTTTAGGATAAAGCATCGTGTTTCATGCTGAACTGGACAAAATATACCGCGGTATAAAACTGCAGCTCCTTCCCTTTCCCTTTCCCTATGCCAATTCCTGTGAGCTGGAGTGTATATCTTAACACGATTGAAAAATGGATGTTGGGATTGTGTCATTTTTAATTACCTTATAACGATATTTCAAAGCTGACTTCGTGCCCACATTGCGCCAATAGAGAATTTTACATGGAAACGATGTGGACGTGGACGACTGGACGTACGTGTTCTTTTTAAGTTTGGCAGGTACAACCCACTCTTGTCTATGTCAAATCACGCGTTATCATGGTTGTGATGTTATTCGTCATTGATCACATTAAAATAAATTGACAAAGGTGTTTGGAAGTGAGTTTAAAAAAGTGTTGCAGATAGAAAACAAACATCAAGGCTTCCCTTACAGGGCTACAGATCGAAACAAATTATTAAGTTCCCACCGTGGGTGCTATAGGGACAAGTGATTCTACACAAGGTCCGTTACCTAGGTCAGGGATGTGTTAGGAGAGAGGGACAACTCAACCATAATATATTCAAACATCTGTATGGATACTAAAGCGTGCTAATGAATGTCAAAAGCATTCCACAATCACTGCAATGCTTTGAAGTCCCATGCGCGGCACCGTCATTTTGCTATCGTCAACTTGGAAAGCAGTATCTTTAATTGCCTGTTTTGTTTCTCGAAGCTGTGTTTCTTATCACATTTTTTTGCAATTTTCAAGAAAGTTAAGGGGCAACACCTCTAAAGATCCTGTATTCGTTTTTCTTCTAAATAATTGTTGAATGATGCACAAACGGAGATATAAGATAATATTCTTACTTACATAATTAACAAATTTCTTCACTTTCCGGAGATTTCCGGAAATGTCGGATTCAATCATTATCAAAATCATATATTAAGCTGCTTACTTTCATTAACAGAGTTTGCGTGAATTTGCGTGCAAATGAGATATTTTACTTTAAAAAACTGTTAATTTTTGTTCGCTGATATCTCTTTTCCTCACAAAAGTATTGATGCAATCCAACAGAAGTGGACAAGCGAAATAAGACTCTACATTTCTTTTGTTCTCTCTGAGAAACCGTTGCTAGGCAATCGTGTTCGTTATTGTTAAAACACGTGAAAAGCACATGCTGAGACCACGCAATTTTTTGGCGGTGCCACGCATGGGCTCAAAGAAAGAATGTTGTTTCATATCCTTTCCTAACACATCCCTGCCTAGGTCATATTACGCTGGTATAGTGGTGATACCGTACTAGGAAAACTCCTCCCTGGAATTACCCTTTCTTCTACAGAAACATTTTTTATTAAAAAAATATATATTTTGTCTGTTTGCTTGTTTTCTATTGAGACTTTTCATTTCTCATCTTTTAGAGGATATATCAATTTGTGATATTTATCAAAATTTGATCTATCAAGTAATAATACAGAAAAGGGAGGTCATTCTCACTCTTGTTCCTGTTGAGGTATTGATTATATATACTCTTTCCAGATGATAAACAATAAACATGGTTCAGCTTTAGAAACGGAACACATGGGAGCACGATGTACGCACAATAAGGTGTACACAGTCGCTTTGCACGCAATCGGCTAACCGCCACCGCATGTGACAACGGCGAATGGAACGCACGAACGCCCATAAATGGGCCGTGTTTTCACCCAGAACTTGCTGGGGGAGGTATTGATTATATATACTCTTTTCAGATTATAAACAATAAACATGGTTCAGCTTTAGAAACGGAACGCACAATGAGTTCATTCAAATATCTATCTCTAGCCTATTTCTCTCCACTGCTGAAAGAAGGCCTCCTCATCGTTTTTCCATTTTTTGATCGACCTTGTGCCGCTCGTTTCCATGTCACACTACCATATTCTCTATTATCGTCAATCCACCTCCTACTTTGCCTGCCTCTTCTTCTGGTGTTAGCCCTGGGGGTACAGATGGTTAATTTATATGTCTATCTATCATCATATAACCAAAATTCAATTATGTTTGAAAATCTTAGTTATTACCAATCTTTTTGCAGTTTTTTTTCAGTTGAATTTTATTATTTTTGATAAGTCTGGGATTTGAGATCTTACAAACTGATAACTAACCATGGCTGTCTATGTAAATCGAACGACAAAAGTAAGTGTAACGTCAGTTACAAACATGGTCATGAAAAAAATATCATAGCCCTCAAAATACAATAACAATGCATTTAAATAAGTAACTTAGTAACAAAGGTATATTTACACATTGAACTCATCACTCTATCCAAGCAGGGACATGAGGTATTTCAATTTTACTGAACACCCTAAAATTGCATGTCCTTTTTGTGTAACGTCAGTTACCGACACATTTTTGCTCACTTAAGTGTAACAAATGCAGTTGTATTGAAAATATTAATATCGGTTTATACACCAAGGTTAACTTTATTGGCTGTATCAGCAACAAACTCCACTTATTTGTAGCAAGAGAGATACACACGTTGAAAGGTGTGTAAAATTGTGCCGTGTAATGAAAACGCCCATATATGAAAGTGTGTGAAAGAAAGAGTACGAAATAGGGTGCGAATATGATAGGATAGGATAGGATAGGATAGGATAGGATAGGATAACGTAAGAAAATATAGGATTAAGAAATTATTCAGATTATCCCAAGATAAATTAAAGTTCAAAAGGATCTATCAACGTTAGCAAAATGATGTTGGGCCGATGTCGCAAAATGATGTTGGGGGAATGACCTAAAAACGATGTTGGGCCAATGACCAAAGAATGATGTTGGGCCAATGCCTCCAAAATGATGTTGGGCCAATGACAAAAAAACGATGTTGAGCCAATGTTGGGCTGGTGAACATTTTGAAGTTGGGCCACGTCAGCTTTTGATGTTGGTCCAATAACTGAAGAACAACGTTGACCCGACGTCTCAAAATAGATGTTGGGCCAATGTTGGGCTGGGTGACATTGTAACGTCAGCTTTTGACGTTGACCTAATATCTCGAGTGACATTGGCCCAACATTGGCCCAAAGTCACACTGTTATCTGGGTAAGCCTCGAGGGAAGAAGCATCCATAAATTTGACTACATTAGTAAACCGGTCTATTGTTCACCAAAAATGAGTCAACATAATTGATTCACATATAATGAAAAAACATTCTCAAACATACGCACCGTTATATATTAGCACATTCACACATAAAACAAGTACAATGGTAATAAATCATTTGGACTTGCGTAGGTTACTCTGATTATTCAGGTAAAAATGTAGTTTTAAAGGGCCCCTGTCATCAAAATGTATGTCAACTTCTGTTGATGCAACTTAATATGTATATAACAACATCACTAACTGTGCAATGGAAATATGTGTCCTATATTGTAAAATATTTTTTCTATATTTTTTCTCAGCACTGATAAGCCCCGCCTCCAAAATATCCTCCAACTCAAGATTCCCCCTGTGACATCATCAAAGGTAGAAATTAGCAGGATAATAGGCATAATTTATGCACAAACTAAACATTGCAATGTCTACCTGCAAGTGCTTATAAAAGCATCAATTAGCTAGCACATTTCTGACATAAGGAAACGATTATTCCCACATGAAAGGTTATTAGATGGTATTGTGTGAAGACATGTGATGCGCTTGTGGGCAGGTAGAGGTAGTCATTGCAATGTTTAAAATGTGCATAAATTCTGCGTATTACCATTTTATTTTCTACCTTTGATGATGTCACAGGGGGAATCTTGAGTTGGAGGATTTTCTGGAGGCGGGGCTTATCAGTGTTGAGAAAAAATATAGAAAAATTATTTTAAAATATAGGACACATATTTCCCTTGAACAGCTAGTGATTTTGTTATTTACATAATTATGTTGCATCAACATAAGTCGACATACATTTTGATGACAGGGTACCCTTAAGTTGAGCATTAAAAGAGTTTGTAGGACTGGAAGATGTAGTATTTGCACTTATATTGAATATTAGACAAAATCAATGAATTATATAAATATGAAAAAAAATGAGTTTCAGGCAGCAGATATTGCAGTTTGAATAAACGTCGAAAACATGCTTGGATGTGTTATCACTAAATTCTCTTCTATGTCAAATAATAATTATACCCAAGAATCTCTTTTAAAAAATGAGAATGGAAAATTGACATTATCTGTACAGATTTCACTATTAAAAGCAATACATGACTTAGATTTTAAAAATATAAAAGATTTGTTTTTTTTCGCCATTTATAATCAGTTACCTTTGACAATTCATTATTAGTAATTTCATTTAGTTAATCTATATTTCCTGAAATCCTATTATTGTAGAATTCGTCGGCAAACATGGCAAACTGGAATAATCATGAAGATTTACACAAATCATGAATATACAGCAAAATCAATAATTGTCCTTGATCGGATTCTTGGGGAACTTCACAAGTCAATTGCGTCCAGTGATCTTAAAGGATTACATGAACAAATTGACAGAGTTTATACAAATATTCACTAAACCAAAATTACTCCGAAGAGTTATTCCCATAATATAGTACAGTGTCTCTTGTCCTTAACTTTCTCTATTTATTTCTGAATAGGGAAGTGAGCACAAAAGTGATGTACTGCAAATAAGGCTTCTACCGATACTCAGTAGACCATTCCCGTTATGTAGGCAAATTTAATGTACGTCTTTCAAACAATACTTCAATAATGGAAATCCCAACACTTGTCCGAGGTTTGTTCGGGTAGCAACAACTAATAGATTCAAAGTGTGTTCCCCCTATTTCATCTCAATGACTAGATACAGGTAAATGCGTTCATGTGTAATCATGGTAATTACGCAGTTAAGGGGTACCTACATACTATCGAAGATACCAGGAGGCGTTTCATGAAAGTTGTCAGCACTGACTAAATAGTCAGTGCCAACAATTTCAGTAAAATCCTCGGTTTTGATTGGCTGAGAGGCACTAGCTTCTGACTGTTACTATGGTAACTGTCGGAGAAAGACAACTTGTCAGTGCTGAAAACTTTCATGAAACGGTCCTCCTGCATGAGAACATGACGACACAATGCGGTCAATCTTCGACAAAGCCCATACATAACAGAGCAAAGCAATCTAATTACAGTTATACCCCTCCCCCTTTCTCCCCCTCTTCCCATGCATTTAGGACCATAATGTGCACCCTATCCCTTGCCCGTGTGACCCATTTTAGGGGAGTTGAGCAGTATTCATGAGATTGAGGTATCATTCTTGATTTCAATTGTTTTTTCTCATTTGTTCTTGTAACAGAAAAAGTAACACAAATGTAATTCTAACGATATCCAACTAAGACCATTGTGCTTATTTCATACATGTCGTTCAAATAATACGTTACTAATGGTAACCCCAAAGCTTGTCCGAGGTTTGTCTGAGTAGCAACATATAATAGATTCAGAGTGCGTATCATCCATTGAAACTGATAAAATTATAAAATACATGTACAGGTAAATGTTCACTGCGCAGTTTTTGGGGAAAGTTGCCAATACATGACGACAAGTGGGTATTCAAACACATGGGCCAACGGAATTGAATGATTTTCACAAGATCTTGAGAAAGTTTAAATGTTTGATGAAATCGAATTATCATTTACGTTTCTTCGGCTGGCAATTCTCGGCGATCGCTCGATCACTCGAATCGTTGCGTCGCATGCTATGTACACAAATTCGGGCTGATAAAAATGCGGCTAGAACCTAAACTAGCATGTATCGACGAAAGTACATGGATATCCAGCTGCCGTTCAATTAATGCAGATTCATTGCACTCTCCTTCTAGTCACAAAAGAACGCTTTACAAAGATTTTCTCTTTGATCCCCATGTTCGATACCGCTGATTCTCTGGATGATTTTTGCCTGGATTTGACGTATAAACAAAATCGGATGAACAGAAGAATTTGGTGAAATATCCTCATCCCATATGCTTGCGCAGTTGTGACATGTAATACCTACGATGCATCTATGAAGATTCAATCGAGGAATAGTGTTACAATATGGCAAAAAGGCTCTAAACGTGATATCAAGTTCCCGTATAAAAGTCTCAAAATCACAATGTTCTGCATCATACCTGCTTACAAAATTGCATGAAACGTTACTTTCAGATATTTCCCTTTCGGACAAGTAACATGAAAAACGTGGCCAACTGCGCCCAAGCTAGTATTTCCATCTCAAAAGGTATCAAATTTCGTATTCGCTTGTCCTTATTAACTACATAATAATCACTTAGTGACAAAATGAAAAGTTCAGCAGTGAAAGCTGAAATTTATGCATGTATGTGAATGCGTATGACCTATTATAAAAGGCAGGTGAACGTGACGCAATCGCGTATGCATCATATTGTTGAGAGCACTTGCTAGCATGAATAATAAATGGCGGCTCAAACCTTGTTCAAAGCGATGTATATCCATGTGCTTAAACATCCTTGCTTGTATCATGCAGGAGAGCATTTGCGTTTGTAGATTTTGCGCCAAGAGGGGGCTCCCCCCCCCCCCCCCGACCCCCTTCCCCGTACCCTCAATCGCATACAGCCCCAATTTGCAAATTACTCCGGAGAAATGGAATACAACCGCTTGTTTTGGAGCCTTTTGATGGCTCCTTGTTGAGAAGCCATTGGTCGGTGTCTGTAATCAAGAAATGCATTGTTGCCAGTGAATGAAATGACCTCATACTCGAAGAAAGCGGCGCAACATGAAAGGTGTCCACTGCTATTACGTAATGAAAGAAAGCCAAGATTGGTTTACTCTTTTGTGCATCTATTTTGAACAATGGGATCCACCTTGTCTATTAGGGCTGCTTGGTGAAGCGCACCATATCCCGTTGTGTGTGCGCTGTCTTCCCTTGCGCTCCTTGACGCCTGAGCACTGGGCGAGAGTAGCGGACTCCTAATCGATACGCAGAGCACACACACGGGAGCTTCGCACTTGCAATCTCCACCAGTAGCCAGTGACAAACAACAACCGCGTAACGAAGTAACGTTACGTGTTGGCGTAAGAACTTACACGTCTTACAGGGCTTTGAGGGGTAGGCAGCGGGTCGAAGGAGCTATAGACATATTTGCCTTTCCTATTTCACACACACCTCAACCCTTGCCAGCTAAAATGTGCGTGTCAAAAGTAAATAAATACCAAATTTATGAGTTTATTTTTAATAACAGTGAAAGACAACCATGAAAGATGGCGGCAACATTCGTGTTAGAATAAACGCGCCAGTAATCAACAAAATGCAAACAAACATACAAACATGTAAAGGACCTATGCCACTATGTAACAAACATCTTTGGGCGATAAACATGATAAAGGAATATTGTCATTGGTTATGAAGCCCAGTAGGCGCTGATCAGTCGCGACTGAAGTCGAATGTTTGCACAGTCGTTATACAGCAGATAATATACAGAGAGAGGCGTCTGTTTTCATACCTCAAATATACACTTACCTTATAGAGTTCCGCTGGAAAAAAAAATCACTAATTTGCTGGACTGATGAATCTGTCTGTCCTCAAACACAAGAACACATCGTCAGTATGTCCGGGCCTATATAACGTCCATCATTGAGTGGCCAACACATAACATAGCCTATGCTCCTTGGTTGATGAAGTATCGATTCCAATGCGTCAACAGACGACTGTCTCTGTCAACAGAGGGCTCACAATAGGCCGCATGCTTGGTGTATTGACAACTTCCCCCTTCACTGCGAAGTTAAATGCATGATTCAGTTTCAATGGGTGGAACGCACTCTGAATCTGTTATTTGTTGCTACTCGGACATACCTTGGACAAGCTTTGGGTCTTGGTTTAATTCAGAAAGTTTTAAATCATATTGGATTCTCGTTGCCAGGTCTCAGGATTAGCGCTTCACAACGATACAACCATCATATTGAATTTAAGATAAACGTCTGGGAGAATTAAGTTAATCGTACTGAGGATTTTAATTTCCATGAATGCGGATGTGAAGATCGATATCAAATATAAACAAAAGTAAAATTAAGACATTCGTGGAAGGATGCCATTTCTAGAATATGTATGTTTTAGGAAAGGGATGTTGTTACTGATTATTGGCGTTTTCATTGATATTTCGAATATTTAAGTAATTAAATTTACTTGTTTTTATGATCCGTGTTCTTCTAATGTGTCATCTAATTTAGCATTTATATGAAAGTATAACTAACACGTCTTTTAGTTTATCATATATCGGCACCATTAGTATCAGTATTCTAACTAGTATCGCCATAGCTAATGTGTTATCTAATTTGGTATTTGTATGTAAGTATAACAAGTCATTTAGTATATCATATATCGGCACCATTAGTATCAGTATTCTAACTAGTATCTCCATAGCTAATGTGTTATCTAATTTGGCATTTGTATGTAAGTATAACAAGTCATTTAGTATATCATATATCGGCACCATTAGTATCAGTATTCTAACTAGTATCTCCATAGCTAATGTGTTATCTAATTTGGTATTTGTATGTAAGTATAACAAGTCATTTAGTATATCATATATTAGCACCATTAGTTTAAATTCTAACTAGTATCTCCATAGCTAATGTGTTATCTAATTTGGTATTTGTATGTAAGTATAACAAGTCTTTTAGTATATCATATATCAGTACCATTCGTTTAAATTCTAGTATCGCCATAGCTACTTCAGAGATCATTACACCGCAACATAAAGAATAAAGGCACATTCTTACAAGGTCGGTGCAGGTCGGCTCTCCTTATGCCCGTCCTCCCCCTCCCCTGCCCCTAGATCCCTCCCAAACTCCTTCCCCCTCTTTTCGCCCTACTCTTCTCTATCACACTCTTTGTTCAAGCGGTACACTTGATATATTTTGATTTGATTACCACGACAACAATCACAGCGATTTTTTTGTTTATATTTCGGCACCTAATTTTATATGGTTTAGCTGTAAATTTGAAGAGAAAAAAGTGTAAATTAATTTTGTTATTGTTGTTTCTTCTCTATGTAACCCTATTTCCATTATGTTATGTTAAAGAAAATTGAATCTAATCATGAATCGCGATATTTTTTTTTTGTTTTGTCTGCTTGTTTGTTGTTTATGTATTTATTCAGTTTTATTTAAACAGGGTAGCCCTTTCAGTAAAATAAACTGCTCTACCAAGGGGCCCTGTACAATAAAAATCACATTACATATGAACAAATCAAATAAAATAACAAGTAATTATAATACATAGAAACAAGATAAATACAATAACAAATAGTCATGGTACATATAAACAAGATAAATACAATAACAAAATAGTAAAATAGTAAAATCAGACCGTTGCTGTTGAGGTTGAAAGAAAATCACTGTCCAGTGAAATGTTTAAGTTTTGCACATAGTACATAATTTCTATTTATGTTGATTCGGGGGTCCAATATACACAAGCACTGCTTCTTTTTGGACCCCTCCACAAAAAAAAAAAATATTTCTAATAATAATGATAATAATAGAGCACATTTATAACGCGCCTAATACTATGTTTCTAGGCGCTGTGTTGCTGCTGTCCCCGCAGTCATTCAGTGAAGTTCTGTCCTTATACCAAATGGAAAGCTGGGACAGCAGCACCACGATTAAATTTAAATTACGAGAGGCAAATCAATTCGACCTATACAGATTTAAATAAGTGGGACTTTAACATTGTTTTGAAAGTATGTAGCGATGGGGCGTTTTGAATGAAGGCAGGAAGGCTATTCCACAATTGGGGAGCAGCGACAGAAAGAGCTCTATATCGCCGTATCTTGTTTTCACACGGGGACCAGGCATTAACTGAATGTGAGAGGAAGTTGAATCTCTCAACCTGGAGGAGGGGGGTTTGGATTTTACAAGACTGGAAAGATACATGGGGCAATCACCATTACGAATTTTAAAGGCAAGGAGAAGAATTTTGAACTGAATACGTTGAATTATTGGAAGCCAATGGAGATTGGAGAGAATTGGAGCGATATGTTCATAAGGCTTAGAGCGGGTGACTATACGAGCTGCAGCATTTTGGATGCGCTGAAGAGGAACAAGATGGGAGGGTGGTAGATTAACAAGGAGGCTGTTGCAGTAGTCTAAATGGGAAGTGACAAAAGCATGTATGAGTCGTTCCGTAGTGGGTTTATCTAGAAATGTCCTAATTTTACCCATTCTGTGTATACCATACGATGCAGCCTTACATACTTTCGTTATGTGATTCTTCATATTAAGAGCAGAGTCTATGGTAACACCCAGGTTTTTTGCAGATTCAGAGGTATTTAACGCCTTGTCATCCACAATAAAATCTGGCAAGGGCAAGGATTTACGAAACTGAGATGTGATGTGAAGTACTTCTGATTTGTCACCATTGAGCATAAGATAGTTCTTCTGTGCCCAGCATTTTACACTACTTACACACTCTTCAAGATTTTTCAAGCTAACTGACCTGTTACGGGGTTCAAGAATCACATACAACTGCGTAACATCAGCATAAGTTACGTGATGTATGTTTCTATGAGCACTCACTACATCACTGAGTGGACTCGTATACAAAATGAACTCTAGCGGCCCGGGGACGGAACCCTGGGGCACACCATACAAGAGTGGGAAAGGATCAGATACATCGTTATTGATTACAACTCTTTGTTCTCTATTTTCAAGGTAGGATGTAAACCATTTCAATGCCATACCACCAATTCCAAAAGTGCGACAGAAGCGTTCTACTACTAAACGATGACTGATAGTGTCGAACGCTGCTGAATAGTCTAACATTACTAAGACTACCTCCTGACCCTTATCAACTGCTAGTAGTAAATCATTGTACACCTTGAGCAGTGCAGTTTCAGTAGAGTGAAACTGTCGGTAAGCTGACTGCATACCCGAGAACAGACGATTTTCCTCCAGATAAATTTTTAATTGATCAGCTACAATACGTTCCAGGATTTTAGCAAGAAACATAAGATTTGCAATAGGGCGATAATTCTTTAATTCATTGCGATCAAAGTGTGGCTTCTTCAAAAGAGGTGTTATATGAGATTTTTTAAACACACTTGGCACAATACCAGTACTTAGTGACCGATTAATAAGTTTAGTAATAAATGGAACTAGTTCATCAGTAGAGTCCTTAAGGAGAGTTGTTGGTATCGGATCAAGCCTGCATGACTTGGAAGGACTCTCAGTGATAGTTCTCTGTACAGTTGCCTCAGTTACTTGATAGAATTCGTTGAAAGAGTGGTCACATGGTGACGAGCTGTTAGCAACAGTACAATCACCATCGAAGGAAGACACAATGTCTTGAACTTTCTGGCGGAAGAATTGTCCAAAGTCATTAGCCAACTGCACGTCAGAAGCACGGTCAGGAAGGATGTGTTCCGATGCAGGTGCAGTGAGTTTATTCACAAATCTAAACACATCTAAATTTCTATAAATGAATTGTGTTCATTATTTCTTGTTTTGTTATAAGTGTATTTGAACTTTATACATGTATTTTGTTTGTTCTTTTTGTGGAAAAATTAAGTTAAAAGTTGAAAGTACGTCATGTACGTTGAGGAGTCATCTCAGCCATGTCACCCATTCTAAAATGAAAATATCCTTTCAAGGGAAAGAAAAATAAAACTGTGAATTATGATCAAGTGGGCTTAAAGAAACCAACATTCTAATGCGCATTTTAAAAATAGATAACAAGGTTTAGTGTTTAAAATGGAAACAAGATGGAAAAATATGTACATTGTGTTTTATTGCAATTAGGTTATTAGATGAACGTTATTTGTAATATCTTAAACAGATGAAATGCATTGGGACAATGAAAATCTCTTTAAAGGTCCCCTTGGGATGGAGGATATTTTGGAGGCGGGGCTTATCAGTGCTGAGAAAAAAAAATATTTTAGAATTAAGGACACTTATTTCCATTGAAGTGCTAGTGATTTTGTTATTATGTTGCATCAAATGAAGTCAACACATGTTCATGTCAGGGGACCTTTAATAACAGATGATGTCTTCTCTGCCTCTTTGCCTGTCTCGTCCTACTCCCTCTAACATGTCTAATCTCTCTCTAACTATCTATCTACTCACTCTCTCTGTCTCTCTCTCTCTGTCTCTCTCTCTCTCTCTCTCTCTCTCTCTCTCTCTCTCTTTCTCTCTCTCCATCTTTTGGAATGTATATCTATGTACCTGCACCCTCCCTTTCTATCTCGCTTCCGCATAGGAACAGACACGGGGCTCGCTCTATTTCATATGCCATGTATGCGGGTTGACTGACTCTTCCTTGTAATTGGATCCGACGATGCGTATTTCAGAGACGCTCAAGAGTCGAACAAGGACCATGGACATGTAATAGTATTCAGAGAGAGAGATAGAGAGAGAGAGAGAGACGCACCTATACATTATTTAGACAGAGATACAGACATATACAATTATTCATATTACATGTATTTCATTGTGTTCCCTTCTTTGCAAGTGAACCGTTATAATTTGTTCCCTTTAGCAGCTACATTTTTATTTTTATTTATCAGTTCATAAGCCAAAATATTTCATTTGAACAAAAGGAAGTACAGCTTTTATTCTAGAAGAATTCAAAGTCAACCTTTTCAAAGGAAATGACAAAATTACAACGTTTGATTCGATGCGCGATCTAACTGCCAATCCTTAAAAACATTTAATTCTATCATGTATATCCAGTCAAAACCTTTGTACATACACACATCCAAACACACACACTATCCCGTCTTCTTTCCCCATGGTAGCACCGTCAATGGGCAGAGCACTCTTTCACCGGGCGCCCTGGGAACATCGAACAACAAACTTAGCACAGACAATCGATACATTTTTGACGTTTTTTTTTATTAAATGATATGATAAATTACATGATATAACGACCCGCCCAAATCTATTGATCGTTTTAATTTCGCCTTAAGTTAGTTTTCAGTTCTTTTATTGGGAGTGTATTTGTTACACTGGGTATTCTTCCACTTTCCTTTTTTTTTTTTACAAAATGTTATTTTTCTGACCTACAAAAGGGACACCCTGTTTTTAAAAAAAAAAATCCAGAAAAGATGACAAAAGGATTAACAGAAAGAGTCACATTGACTCTATGTGACAGGATTGTAATTCGCTTTAAAATTTGGCTGAACTTATCTAAAATAATATGAAATAAGCACATATCTCTTAATCTTTATCTTATTTTTTTAAAGAGTTTTAAGCTGCCTGTTTGTGTATTATCGATCGCATCATTAAACAGTAAAATATCAGAATTTGAACCTGATGAAATGAATCGTATTTTCATACTTGGAACATGCACAATCGGTACAATGATCATGTCTTGAATGATTACTATTACAAGTTTGACAACAGTTGATAATGTAATGTATATATATTTATCATATATTATGTAAACAAATACAAATTTATGAAGACGCCGGGGAAGAAAAACCTTCATTAAGTTGTCTTCATTAATTTGTGTGTGTTTACATTTACATTTTCAGCGCCGTCGCAACCTCATATATTCTTCTTTTATTTATCTATCTATCTATCTATCTATCTATCTATCTATCTCTTTATCTATCTATATACATGTATATATACAAATGGAAGAGAGCCAAAATGAGACGTAAAGAGAAAATGCAGAGAGAGGGAGTGCACATACATGTGTGTATGTTTGTGTGTGTGCGTGTGTATGCGTGAGAGAGAGAGAGAGAGAAATAAGAGAAGGAGGGAGAGAGAGAGATGAGAGAAAGAGAGAGGGGGGGTAGAGAGAAAGAAAGAAAGAGAGAGAGGGAGAGGGGGGAAGAGAGAGAGAGAGAGATAGAGAGAGAGAGAGAGAGAAAGAGAGGGAGAGAGAGAGCGAGAGATATAGACCTTGAGAACGGAGAAATATCGTCGCCTTCACAGCCGCTAACAATAAATGCTTTCGGTGAGCTTTTTTTTCACGCAATGTCTGAATGGCTCTCCACTACGCATCAGTGGATACAATGAAAAGGAAAATGAGCAAGCTATTTCTGAATCTACGTACGCCACGGTCGCCAACCGTATACTACTGTCCACTGCAGTCCACGGACGAGAGTACATAGTGTACCACGTACTGAACTCAATCATACTCCTTTAAAACCTATTGTGTAGCGACCGTCAACATGACGTGTGTATCGTGTCGGTAATAACATTACACCTTGTTCAAATTACGTTGGAGACCCGTTCATGGATTATGTCATGTTATGTTGGATTCATGGAAAGATTGACAGGTGAGTGGACAGAACGATGGTCTATGAAGTTTTCACTCCAAAGATGTGGAAGGTTGAGTAACTGTTGCATGAATTGTGTTATCAGCTCTACTTCTGGCTGATGTCATAGTGATCGATCCTCTCCGTTTGGTTCCAAATTGAATGTTGAGGAGTATCTTAAAGAAAAAGAAAATTATGATGATAATTGGCTTGTGGATGTCTCTCCGCAGGTCCCCTTTAGCACCAGAGATTGGCCAACCAATTTAGTTTTGTCATTGTATTACATGGTCGTTATATTGTCCTGTATTATAAATTGTCGTCTTAATACCACGGACATTATATTTGAGTCGGACACAAACTGCTTCGCAAGCCTCATACTCGTCCTGATAGAGTCACGTTTGTTGACAACAGATCTACCTCTATGTGGGTTTCCTGTGTGGCGTTTTCAACAAACGTCACTGTGTAATTAGGCTTTTGGGGGTAATTCTTAAAGCACACCGAATCGGAAAGAGCAGAAAGTACCAATGGTTGAATTGCACATGTTTACAATATGAAAAGCATAATTATTCAAAAGACCCACAGAAACACCATGCTCTATTCCACATATCATAACATATCAATGCATGGCACTGTCAGCTACAGGTTGAACCATTTTCATACCATGATTTAATGTTGATATATTCAACGTGATCACGATAATTATACGTTTTTGGTAACGTCATACTAAATGGTATAGTTTAGAGGGGATATATAGAGAGTGCTCACATTGTACAAGTACTTGCTGCTCTTTTCAATTCTCACAATGTGTAATTGGTTGCGAAACGTGCTTTTAAGAAAACCTGTATTGAATTGAAATTTGAACCAAACCTACTGGGTTGACCTGTTATTGAAACTGACAACTCTTTTCTTCCTCTCTGTATCTATATTTCCAGCGTAGAGAGAAACCCGCGGTGATACGAATACGAATAATATACTATTGTTATTATAATTATCAATGATACGTACTCGCCGGCTAGTGGTATAGGTTTCTGACAATAGTGGGCGGGGTTGTAGGTCAGCGATCGAACAGTCATGGATTTACTGTGCAAAGGTCATCCGCGCAGTACACACGTGTGTAAACTGAGGTACGTGTTGTTGCAGCAGAGCACTGGATAGCATCTACGTCCAAACACTCTTCAATCATAATTTGGGGTTTCATCTGCCTTATCTCCCTTTCCTTCACGCGCTCTCTCTTTATATATATCTATCTCTTCCTATCCCCCCTCTCTCCCCCCACCCCCTCTTTCTTTGTTCCACTCTCTGTTCCTTTCCATCATACACCGTCTCCCTCTCGTTCTTTCATTATGCTATATCGCAATCTTTCTTTCCAGAGAACACACACTGATGATGACATCATAGGCTTCAGTTTTTCCAACCAGAATGGCTGAGATCCACATCATGACCGATATGCAACCTCGCCCAAAACTCGTTCATCGGCTGATGAGTTTCTGTGTCGTCATCGCCATCGTCTTCCTCGACTCAACGCACGCACAGTCCGACTGGCCTTGTAAGTTGAAGTGCGCCAGCTCGTGTCAATAGATTGACAGCTACTAGAGAGTGTTAGATTACGACTGTGACTGAGACTGAGACTGAGACTGTGACTGTGACTGTGACTGTGGCCTGGAGTCTGCATTTCCTATTGTAACTGTCAGGTGTACAAGACTGTGCATCGTATCATGAAGATCATCTGTCAGTCACAGTCACTATCATGACATTATAAAAATCTCGATCTGCTAGCCATGTCAGCAGTCAATTAGACCATTTTCGTTATATTCACATTTCTTGCATTTCATTCAAACAATCTGTTACTAATTGCACCCCAAAGCTTGTCCGAGTAGCAGCAACTAATAGACTCAGAGTACATTCTGCCAATTAAAACTGATCCCCTAGATAAAGGTGATTGTGATACTACGTTACTACGAGCTTGTGCTGTGAATACACTTCGAGCATGGCCTATAGATACGAGCTGCCATCTTTCACTGAGCTCCGTCTTCATGACACTTTACATGAAAAACGAATGTCAATAAGCACAATAATGGTTGAATCACCGTGTTTCCCTTATGACTCACGCACAATGTCGAGGTATATTTTTTTAAACTCTTTTATGCTGCAAAAATTGTTATACATCCTGGAACCTTCGTCAGGAAGAGGTAAAAGATTATTTCTAAAGCTCAGATTTTGGTGGGTATTTTTTTACGTGCCTCATTGGCTGCCACTCGTACTGATGTGTTTGTGTGTGTGTGTGTGGGGGGGGGGGGGTGGAAGGGGAGCGGTGGATGTAGCTCATTGTGAACAAGGAACATGAGGAATGCGTCTCTCACCAATCTCTCAAAGACATCCATAAACTGTTTTGTGCAATCGAAATACGCATATTGATTAAAATGTAGCAGCTCTAAGGAATGCTGAAATCTGTTCTGATAATATCCATGAGGGATACACGAGACATGTGGACTATATATTAATGCCGAATTTCACACATTTGGAGCCAAGGCGGTAGTCACGAAGAGCCTATAATAGAAGCTACAAGTTCTCGATTTTCTAACTTGAAAACCGCAAAGTATGCAGCTGTGCCGCGATGTAATGTAATCGGTAGCCACACTTTGAAATCGTGATGAACTAAACAACCAATATAATGTTGTGAGGCAATTCCTTCACTTTGCATCCATTCATAGTAAACCAATAATTTGATTGCGGGCCAAGTTGTGATGAGCCCCTTCACCCCCTGACCTCCCCCCCCCCCCCCTTCCCCACCCTTTCACCCTTCCCCACTCCCTCCATAATAACACTCCCAACTACAAGATCGAAGGGTGCGTGCTAGTTGTACTAAGTCAATGGGATTTTCCAGGCTTGTGACTGACATGACTGAGAGGGTTAAAACACGCTGAGCTAATAGTCCCACTGCATGTTATTGACGATGGTCGTTATTTGTTGGTCTGTCCGCTGCAGCTGCGGCTAGGTTCACTGGATCAGACCTATGGAAGGGGTCTCCCGAGGTAAGGCTGGACGGCTCGTGGTACAGAGTCTGCGCAGACCAGGCCTGGAACCAAGATGTGGCCGAAGCCTTCTGCCAACACAGAGGTAAGTCTCCAGACATTGCCAGCAGGGATCATAGAGTACCGAAGTGTGACGTCATATGGGCATGTTGTCAAGACATCTGGTTCTAAACAATCGTTAATCAGGTTGCCCGACACTAGCCCGCTAGACATGTCGGACCAGTGAAGCTCTCTCACTAGGTTGATGTTGTTTGGGACAAGAAGCTGGCAAACCAATGGATATGATGACGATACTTTTCACAACACCTACTTACAGTCTTCGAATCAGTATTGGTCAACCGCGAGTCACATGACATTCGCTAAAACTACTGAACTATCGAACGGAGAGTAATTTAATCCCCGCAATAACAAGAGAACCCCTATGAGAAAATGATGTTGAATGCACAACATAGTTCAGTTTGCCTGCTTCAATGTCGTTAGACTTGACAACTACCCCCGTTAGGAAGATATTTTTTTTCATACTGCTTTGTATTTGAGATACTAATAATATGGGATGCATACATCTAGGTGTATAATTGCACATGTCCTTAAAGGGAATATACCGTGCTGGGAAGACAAAAATCCTTCAAACAGGTGATCATGAGTAATCTTCTTGCTAATGGTCTTAAATTCATGTATTGTCCATTTTAGAAACTTGCTGAAAGTTATTTGCCCTCAAATGATCCACATTTGGAGTAATTAGTGATTTTATCACAAATCCTCAAATTGTTTGGCCCGAACATTTTAAAAAATTGAGATTTTAACACTGATTACTCCAAATGTGGATCGTTTGAGGGCAAATAACTTTCAGCAAGTTTCTAAAATGGACAATACATGAATTTAAGACCATTGGCAAGAAGATTGCTCAAGATCACCTGTTTAAAGGATTTTTGTCTTCCCAGTACAGTGTATTCCCTTTAATTTGAATATTGGTTATTGTGTGTTTGTGCAATTAAGATGTAACTGACTGTGATATAAGGAATCAACACGTGGTTAACGGTATAGATTATAATGATGACATTGTGACATGACCTTCAGCTTTCCAGGGCGTCATGCTGGTACGACAAGGCAGGGCTTACCTTGACAACTCGGCCACCTACGTGTCGTGTGCACTCGACTTCACGCAGACTCCGCCCTTTTTTTGCACACGGCTCTCTTCATCGTCCGAGTGCACCCAGGCACCACTGGTGTCCTGTCTATGTGAGTGAAGCTATCATTCGACCCCTTGCAATGTGACGTCATTCTTATATATAGATCATATATACATATTTATTGACCTTTTTGTAGTTATGGTCATGAATGGTTTAGTACGCACGAATCCCTAAAATGATTCATTACGCCGGGATATTTTGACACTCGACCTTTTGTGTTTCCAAAAAAACAATCATTTTTTATGTACTTTAATCAATTCCTACACGGTTCACTCTAATATAGGCAGTATAGCATAGTCGAGACATGGAACGTATATACTATCGATAGGCATAACGATATGTATTAACGTATACATGCATACTCGCACACAGCGAGGGATACAGAGATATAAGCTTGAGTCGTTGCCATACCTTTATAATCAAAAGAGAAAAAAAACATCAATAAGTGAAATAATACATATGGAGGGCGGGGACATACTGTATAAAAAAAGTGGGAGATGATACCATCACTGATTATATTATATAAGTTGATCGCAATATAAAATCAGAAGTTTCATTACAGCTTTTGAAAACTTGTCTTGTCTTGTTTTGTCATTTTGCTGTATGGTGTGAATCTTTTCTTCCTCTTCCCAGTGCCAGGCTACCATGGTTGCTATCACAGTAGTGATACTGACCCATTCTACACGGTCTTCCCGCCTCAGCTCACGGGCCAGGCTCTGTCCCTGGAGCGGTGTGGGCGGGACTGCTGGAATCGTGGCTACGCCCACTTCGGCATGGCGTATGGAGTCACATGTATGTGTAACGACACGCACGTCCCGCCCACCGCTGCCCTACCTAATGAAGACTGCGCGCTGACATGCGCAGGAGACACGGACCAGTTGTGTGGGGGCGGGTTAGCCATCAGCACCTATGACGGTACGATCATGGACTTTTCACATGGGCCGTCTGTAGAGGGGCGTGTCCTGTATAATATGAGGATTTCAATACAAACGAAACATCACACATAACGCTTAGATAAGAGTTTAAGAAATCGTACCAAACGCACGAGGTTGTACAGCTTCAAAATTAGAATCTTCTTAACACATATACTTTGTCGTACATTAAAAAGAGAAGGATGGTGCGTGCGTGAGCGCGTGTGTGTGTGTGTTTGTGTGTGTGTGTGTGTGTGTGTTTGTGTGTGTGTGTGTGTGTGTGTGTGTGTGCGCGCACTCGCGCGCGCGCGTGGGGGAGGGAGGGGTGAAGGAAGAGTAAGGAGTAAGAGGTACACGCCAAAAGAACTGAAAGTTCACGTCAGAACAGGACGGTTTTATCACTGTATCAGATATAAGTAATCGTCTGTGTATCTCTATCTGCAGCCTCACTGGGAGAGTGTGCAGGACAGACTTACTTAGCCGAAGACGACCTCGTCTACGTCACTTCCGAGGTAAGCATGGCGACCTGCATGATAGGCAATGGGCACCAGGAGACATTGTTAGGAGAAGAGAAAGGAAGAGATAAGATAATGATGAAGAAGTTTTAGCATGATTGGTGGTGGAGGAACTAGATAATGGATGAACAAGAAAATGGATATAAAGGGGAGCAGAAGAAGAAGAAGAAGAAGAAGAAGAAGAAGAAGAAGAAGAAGAAGAAGAAGAAGAAGAAGAAGAAGAAGAAGAAGAAGAAAAAGGAGAGGATGAAGTTAAATATAAAGAGGAAGAGAAGAAGAAGAAGAAGAAGAAGAAGAAGAAGAAGAAGAAGAACAAGAACAAGAAGAAAAAGGAGAGGATGAAGTTAAAGATAAAGAGGAAGAGAAGAAGAAGAAGAAGAAGAAGAAGAAGAAGAAGAAGAAGAAGAAGAAGAAGAAGAAGAAGAAGAAGAAGAGGAAGACGAAGGATAACAAGAACAAGAACAAGTAGAATTCAAAGAAAAAGAGGAAGAGAAGAAGAAGAAGAAGAAGAAAAAGAAGAAAAAGAAGAAGTAGTTTGTGTTACCAGACATAGTTGTTATCAGACTAAATTGTGTCTATGCACGTCACAGCTTATTTTCTAGGCTAGGCCGTGCGCTCCACATCTCAATACAAGCTTTGAATCGTAGTCATGATCGTTTCGTAGTTGGATGTATTTGACTCAGTTTCCGCTTTCTTTTTCTTTTTTATTTTCTTGCCTGTTATAATTTTCGTCATGCGGCAGAAATTTCCTGGGAAGTACCCACAGTATTCATCATGCGACCATGAAGTTTTCTTCAACATTACAGACACGTCAGACGTCGAGTTCGTCATCAACTACGACCTGGACGATAAGGACGAACTGTGGGTCATCACTGACTCTGGTTGGGTGAACATAACGTTGATGGGAGGGTCTGGTCGGAGACAGGAATTCATCCCGGCCTACTCTTGGTTCAATGACGTCCTTCACGTCTCTTTCTCATCAGACATTGACTCACGAGGCGGCCACTTCGTACTCTACGTCATGTCGACTGGTGAGTGGGCGGTCCTCCTACCTAAAACATGTCATGGCTCTTTGCACTCTTACCCCATATAGTAGTCAATATATCCCATCATTAATATTATCATCTCCTGTTGGCAGCCAATATGTTATTTGATTATCATCATCATCATCATCATCATCATCAACCTAATACATTTCAAGATGAAATGTTCATCATTATTTGAATATTGTTTTCTGGAGCCCCCTAAAGAACAGCTGTGCCACGTTAGCAGAGCCGAATGGGGCTATCCAGCCAGCCGTGTCCTCATATCTCATCTTGATTTACATCTATGTATTGTTATTTTATCGGAAATAAATTTAATTCAGTTCAATCATCATTTTTATTTTGTTTAAATATTTGTTCAGTCCTTCTCAAAGTCAACTATCTGAACAATATTGCACGGCGTGATTAGTGATGCATTATCAATTATTGATATGAATAGCCTACAAAGTAATAGACACACATACAAACTCACGGCGGCAAAACGTGTTGCTATTTTCATTACTATCATGATCCTCATTATCAATTATTTATCATTTCTTTCAGAAAACATCTCCTTTGAGTCGTCGGAAATCTCCTCATCCTTCTTCAGCTCAGATGCTCCCCCACCCCCTCCCCCTGACATGACCACGACAGCTCCCCCGCCCACCACCAACATTGGTAAGCCGTACGTCACGGTAAGGTGAGGTTGGTCAATAATAGTGTCAGCGCTCACTACAACTTGCTATGGGTATCACAACGTATTTGATTAAAACAATGTGAAGGCCGCCGCAGACGACAGAATTTTGCCAGGATTCTGGAATCGTAAGGGCGTAAGGCTGAAAATATGACGTCATGTTGTAACGTCACGTGGTGGTCTTTAGCTGTCCCATCACGTCTGGTATGAAAGTCCATTTTCTCCAAGAAAATGCAATAAAGCAGCAATGTTCAAAGTAGAAGAAAAGAATTAAAGACAAGACTTTGATGAAACAGTGTGTACGGGTGAAGCATGTCTAACAGCACACTGTCCTCTCCCTTCTCACAGCCCTGTATGCCGGCGTCGGGGCGGCAGCTGGTGTCATGCTCCTTCTCATCATCGTCCTCGTCTGCGTCATCGTGTGTGTGAGGAGGAAGAGGTAAGATGTAGAAACGTTTAATGCGCATTACTCGCTATCACGGCTATATAAGTTTAAAAAACAAAAACCCGTCATTACATAAAATTTCAATTAGGCCCGACGATTAATTTTCCTGTTATTCACCTCCATTACGTCTGGCTTACTATTTTCACTTTGAATCATTTTAATAAATATTTTGCCTCAGTGTGAAATGTCGCATTCATCGCTTTAAAACACCAGCTTGTCAAAAGGTATGTATTGTTTTGTGGAGGCCTAAATCTACAGTTGCGTAAATTCGATTTGATATATTAAGGTACCGCGTAAGAACTTCCCTCAGAAAGTTTCTACTGTTGGTTAAGAAAACATTTTGCGATAACTTGGCTTCAGACCATACGCGTCACAGAATTCAGAATTGACAAGTCTTATCCCCGTTGTGTCATACCAGCCCAAGGCCACCTCCACAGCAGCCAAAAGGTGACGTCACTGCTATCTCCAACGCCGCCTACTCACGTGAGGCAGACCACGTGACAGCCTACACTGCGAACCCCCAGGCCCCTGCTAAACACGACCCGGATGAGACGCATCGCTACGCAACCATTGAAGGCGAATACTACTACGCACCCACCAACGGCCCGAAACCGCCACTGCCGAAATCACGTGATGACCCGCGGTTAGCCAATCAGGATGCGCAGTACGAGGAGTTGCCCGGCGATGGACAGACCACGCCCTATCAGTCCCTGACGAAACCTGAGAGACAGGCGTACCAGGAGCTTGCTCGAAATGAGGCGCCCTCATACACAACTCTCCGACCAGGAGATGATGCGTATTTAGAACCTATGTGATTGGACACTATGATACGGTAGACGTCATGCTAACGTATTTTTGATAGGAATCATGTAGTAGCAACTCTTCAGCTATCCATAAATGTTAATCATGAGTCTGCCTTGCATGCACTACATGTACATCATTATTCTATGCATCGTATGTGTAAACAATCCAGTATGTGCTCTACATGTTGAGATTGATGCAGCAAATCATCTTTTAAATAACAACACTATTTAATGTTTTAATGAGTGTTAAATGTTTAGTATGTGTTAATGGCCGTTTTATCGGCATATTCACCAATGGTAATGAAGGTTTCCCTGGAATTGACGATATCTAAGAATTAGAATTTGACTTTTATATGTTTACCGACAATCATTGACTTTTGGCATTACAATATACACAATTGCACTTAATATGTGTTAGAAAAACACTAATGAGAGACGAAATACTATAACAATGAGATTGTTGATGTACCTTAGGATTTTTGTTATGGTCACGACTTGTATATAGGCAACTATCGCTGTAGTACAGTACTTCCATTGCTTCAATATCATTTTCAATATATTTTTCCAAAGGGTAGATAGCTCTGGGGAACCTTGATTTAAGCTACGCCTACCATTGATCTCTTCATCCATTTCTTTCACAAAATATTTAAATAAAAGAGTTGCCAAAGCTGTTGTATATGTATAATTTCACACATTTATATATATATATATATATATATATATATATATATATATATATATATATATATATATATATATATTTGTATACTGTTCTTGTAACCCTCATAAATAACTATTTTGATTCAAGAAAGTCATGATAGTGTTCTCAGGGAGTTCGTATAAGAGCATCCTGCACCCGGTAGACGGAGGTGACAATGAAATGTGGCAATTTTTGTATTGTTTCCCAAAAGGTTTTCATAGACTGTAAATATTTTAAGCTTATTCAAATACCGGCAACAGTAACGTGCTTGATGCGAATGAAAATCATATATATTCTCTATGCAACGCTGGCGTGCAGTATTAGTTGGTATTGGGGCATTATAGGCTGGTATTGTGTATATGTATACTGCATACTGTTTATACATTTCTATGTTCAGTTATCATCACTACATCTAATATGTTACTGGTATAAACATTTACATGCAATATAAACATAACGTATAATTCAGCCTAAAGACTAAAAAGAAAATTTGTAGACATGATAATGGGTCACATTTTCACAGTATTACCACGTGACAAATAATCACCTGTTCCTTATCTGATGTGAAGGGGAATGCGATGTGAGACGACCTTGGTTCTAAGCATAGCTTACACTGGGGAGAGGGACGACTTCTTTTGGCACACTTTTAATCACATTCCGGACTGGGAAATGTCATGCAAAGAGAATGTATTGGAATAGACTGCTTAATGTTAGCTGGTATCGTGTAGACGACATTACAACATGAGATTATACATCAGATTTCCACGACTGTGACGTGAAATATGGATGTCCTAATGTTGTATCAAAGAGATATCAATAGTTCCGTGGTAATACCATGGTAGACGTGACGCAATTGCGCATGCATCGTATTGTTAAGGGTGACTGTCAGTCAGTCACGGTCACAATCACAGTTACGTTACAGTCACAGTCAAAGTCACAGTCAAAGTCACAGTCAAAGTCACAGTCAAAGTCACAGTCAAAGACACAGTCAAAGTCACAGTCGTGGCAATCTAAAACTCTCTATTGTGTTTTATAAGGAGGTACAACGTGATGAGTCTTAGAGCTAGTTAAAGCTTCAAGAAAGAAAGAAATAAAATGACTATCGTCATTATTGACGTTTGCCCCTTTCATTACATCATTAATAATTTTGCTTACTTTCTTTCTTCACTTCAATTTGTCATGCATGCAAACGTACAAATCTTCTTTTCAGTCTCGCTTTTACATACACATTTCAATACAATATCTACGTCTAAATACGTACACATTACAAGCAATACTTCCAATACGTGTACCTACAATAACAAGCGAGAAATAATAACTATCAAACACGAATTGCATTGCGATATTAGATCCTTAATGTTCATATATGAGCACATTGTATTTGTGAATGCGTCTTAGTGTGAGGCTGCGAGTATGTGTGTTTGTATCTTTTTGAGTGTGTGTGAATGTGACTTTGTTGTGTACGGACTTTATCAAGGAATGTCTTCACGACTTCATGTTGTAATAATCATGATAGGTTACATGTTGACAATGTTCTTAAAGCAAAGACTGAGACTACTCATACTGCAAACCTCTCTACAAAGACCACTCGCTATACAGGCCAACTGTATGTAAAGACCACAAAACTTGAATCTACTCGGAGCAGTGTGCATGCAATTGCCCCTGTCTATAACGACCACACAGAGTCCACATGACCACATGACCACAAATGCGAGCACTTGAAAACTGAGTGAATGGCAATAAAGGACGATGGATATTTGTCTTTATAATTGTTGACATGGGATTGAAGTGTAAAATGAGCTCGCCACTCTACTACTTGTCTCTCTATTCGTAAAAGCAACTCGTGCATCAATCATGGACATAACATGATGGTAAAACAATACGCCCGGATTATTCCCAATCATTTGGTAATTAGAAGCTGAACAAATAAATGCACGAGAAATGAAGGGGATGTGCAAATATTATGCGGCGGGTCAATCGAGACACGGGAAGCGAGAGACAGGGAGAGAGGGCTGGATATTAAAGACAATTCAGGACGTCAAGAATAAAGTGATAAGCAAACTCGCATCTCATATGAGATGTGACATGAGTGAGGGTGTGAGATACGCCCTTGTTGGTTGTTTCTTATCTCCGCTTCGCACGAGGCTGCCGTCACCATTGCTCACTGAGTGACCGGCTGTGTGGACACGAGGAGGGCGAGTCTCTCTTGGTGATTGGGCTTACTAGATGTCAAGATGGGGATCGGACCTAGACTCCTGATTGGCGTGGCCTTGGGATTGGTAGCAGGGCTCCTGATACAACCTCTGGAAGGTAAACTCTAGTAATATGTCTTCATTTATGCACTGATAAGCATCATCAGTGATATACATTATAATGAGCCAGAGACATGAGAACCTATTTTTTCTAAAGATAGACCGAATTTATTTCTGACCATGATTTGAATTATACAGCATTATGCAACAGAAGTGCATGTAGGAGCTCTTACATTGCAGTAGAATATATAATTATAGTTTCTGCGCTCTATAAATGATTTATTATTATTATTATGAGAGAGGGAACAAAACTGGCAATCTTGAAATCTCGCGAGAAGGGGGTGGGAGTGTGGTGGAAATGGTGGTGGTGGTGGTGGTGGTGGTGGTGGTGGTGGAGGTGGTGGTGGTGGTGGAGGTGGTGGTGGTGGAAGGGGGAGGGGGTGTTTGTGTGTATTTGTAAGTGTGAAGGCACGAGAGAGAGGGAGTTTCTGTGTGTATGTATATTTGTATGTTTGTATGTCTGAGAGATCTACTCAGTAAGTGTGAGAGAGAGTGGCGCGGGGGGGGGGGGGAGGAGGATATAGTTATATTTAGAAAATAGTTTAAAACTACCGAGGAGTCCTCTGAACGTATTTGTGAACGTCATAACTTCTTAGCATTTGTTTTGCTCTCAAGTGGCAAGAAAATAGCATTATGAATGTAATAGTCAATCTAAGAAAGATATGAACTCATTTCATAATATACACCGCTTGTATCAAGATTATCCACGAACATGATGTTGTAGTCCAAACATCTTGTCAAATGTTTTTATTAAATCTGAAAATTAAAAAACATCAGCATCATTTCATCCATTACTTGTGGGGCTTTTGATATGTCAATAGAGAAGAATTTGTCAAACCCTGAACGAAAGAAAAAAAAGCAAATCTGAGCTTAGTCTGTGTTGTCGATTTAACCCTTTGTTCATCACGTCAATCCTCAATGTTTCCTCCACTCCGAGAAGTGGACATGTGACGTACTGTAACGTTTGTAAGAATGAGTGATTTCGGGAGACAAATATGTTGTATTCCCACTCAGCCAACCCGGACACTTGTCAGTCCGGAGCTCCGTGTGAACCCGACTGGCAGTGCTGGGCTGGAGATTCTAGCTACTTCTGTTTCTGTCAGTGGAGTGCCAGCGGGCTCAAGACGGTGTGCGAGTACTGGTCCTCTGGTGAGTCAGAACGAACGAGGTTTCTCAAACTATACCACCTTTGATTGGCTAGCAAGCTCACCATGTATCGTACCCATCCTTATTTCATCGCAATCATCCACCACGCTGCTGTCCTGCAAATAGCGCCAAACTCACTTTATGATCATAACACATCGATAAACATGACACAAATGGGTTTATTTGTCGTTGTCATATTTGCATCATCATCATCATCATCATCATCATCATCATCATCATCATCAGGCATTGTTCAGCCATTGTTGGATGAAGCCCTCCTCAATCAGTTTTCATTCACTTCTATTTGCTGTCATTCTGTTCCATGTTGCTGTGTTTGTGTAAGTTGATATTTCATTAATTTGTCATATTTGCGCTGTGATGTAAATCATTCATTACTGAATTAATGACCGGGTCCTGCTCACCATATTGAATTTCGTTTCCTACAATGATGTCTTATTAGAAGCCATGTAAACCATTGATAACAATGTATTCAACGGAAATATATCATTAATCTGGCAATCAGCACTATAATTCTCACTTTTTCCAACAATCTTGGTTAGCTAAGATCAGCAGAGGCCTTTCCGATACGCTTTACATAGTACTGCCTTGTTCATTAACATATCTTCTTCCATTTTATATTCGTTATATCCGTACCATGTACACGTTGTATGCATTTCACTTTCACAAAGATCATTAAGCATATCCGATGACTCCCATGCCTTTATGGAATGCACGATTGGGATATTGTCTGATCTAGATCGAAGCAAGACCATACGTGTTCATGCACTGAACGAGCTAGACATTGTCTGATCTAGATCAAAGCACCATATACGTTTATGCAATGTCCACGCTAGATATAGTCTGATCTACATCAAAACAATACCATACACGTTCATGCGACGCACGTACACGCTAGATATTTTGAATTCTGGTTGAGCTCCACTGTATATGACTACGTCGTGCTATCTATCTCTTCTGCTTCGTAGCTCCTGATGGATTCCCTACTATGACGTCACCAGTGGATACGAGTTCCCTGCAGATTCCGTACTGCCACTCAAGCCCTTGCCAGAATAGCGGAACATGCGTCTCAACATTGCATGGGTACACCTGCATTTGTTCTACTGGCTTCTTCGGTCCGAACTGCGAAGGTGGGAGCATACAAGCTTTTCTCGTGATCTCATATTTGTCATCACGGTTATTATTAAGTGTGTGTGTCATCATGGTCATGTGCATCTCTGTTAAGTGATTTGTGTTAGATCTCTGTCATCTCTGTTCAGTATACAAATGATGCACAGGTTTGAGTGGGTCGGTAGGAATTGTGTACACAAGTTACCTCTGAATTGCCTGAACCCACGAGGCGAAGCCGAGTGGGTTTCGGGCAAAATTCAGAGGTAACGAGTGTACACAATCCTACTGACCCACGAAATGAACCTGTGCATCATCTGTTTTATAGAATGGGCCCCAAAATCTGATAAAAAAGGGTAAAATCTCCATTAACATAATTTACCGGATGCATGGCTAGCCATGCGTCGGTAATTACCGATGCATGGCCAGAATTACCGACGCATGGCTGTGATTGACCAATCAGGTTGCAGAGATCCATCTTCATCATCAATCATCATCAATGATTGGAAAATCTGTCAAGACTAAAATTGTTGTCTTCTTTCACGTTGACAAGTGTCCAAATAACACAGCTAAAAATATGACATGATTTTCTCCATACACCATGTCAAGTGGACAAATAGAGTCTTTATGTTTAGAACTACCAAGTTCATCAAGCTTTGATTTGATAACAACCACTTCATATCAGGAAAGACAGATTTACTGCAATTTACTGCGATTGTCCAGAGTGGCGTCGAGTGCCCAAACGAACGTATTCGTAATGTACAGTGTACATGCTCTAGTAGGCAACTCACCGCAGCACACACTCTTACAGTGCTGCGACAACGTAGAATTCAGACCCGAGTTTGTCCACTTCTCCGTTAGAAATAACTTACGAATTTGTAAGTGTTTCACTCCTGCAGAGCGTTTGAATGTAGAAAATGAGTGTTCGAAGCTTTGGGATAAATTTATACTTACTGGCAACGTCTGAATCCTCCAAAATTTGTTTCAATCCTTCACCTAACTTTACCGAAGCTTCTCGAGTTTCGTGGGTGCCGCCATTTATGGTAAACAATATCGGTATCGATCATACTAAATCTCGATATCGATCATATTAATTCTCGGTATCGCGATATCGTCTTGATATCGCGTGCTGCCAGTAAAAAACAATGCATGGCAAATTACGGGTAATTAACCAATCAGATTGCAGAGATTCTGACACCCATTCTATAATGATGTTTGATGCATCTTTGCCACGCAATGTTTGTCTATGAAGAAGAAATGCATCTTGCATGAAATGTGATAGCCACGTGTATAACAATTATCCCATTCCTTTGTCAAATAAGAAAATACAATAAGTACATTCATGGATTCGAAGTATTTAGTTTTCTAAAATGTATATGCAGGTAAAGTTGTACAATCAATATATTTCTTATTTCTGGCTCTCGTACAAGACAGTTTATAGTTCAAATCTTCCCTTGACCAGATCAGTCATGTCAGCAGCTATGCAAGTGATGTTGGTTCTAATGTGTTTACTATGATAAGAATAATGTCTGAGAGATCTACTCAGTAAGTGTGAGATAGCTTGGCGCGGGGGGGGGGGGAGGAGGAGGATAGAGTTATATTTAGAAAATAATTTAAAGTACCGAGGAGTCCTCTGAACGTATTTGCGAACGTCATAACTTCTAAGCATTTGTTTTGATCACAAGTGGCAAGGAAATAGCATTATGAATGTAATAGACAATCTAAGGAAGAAATGAACTAATTTCATAATATACACCGCTTGTATCAAGATTATCCACGAACATGATGTTGTAGTCCAAACATCTTGTCAAATGTTTTTATTAAATCTGAAAATTAAAAAACATCGGCATCATTTCATCCATTACTTGTGGGGCTATTGATATGTCAATAGAGAAGAATTTGTCATACCCTGAACGAAAGAAAAAAAACCGAATCTGAGCTTAGTCTGTGTTGTCAATTCAACCCTTTGCTCATCACGTCAATCCTCAATGTTTCCTCCACTCCGAGAAGTGGACATGTGACGTACTGTAACGTTTGTAAGAATGAGTGATTTCGGGAGACAAATATGTTGTATTCCCACACAGCCAACCCGGACACTTGTCAGTCCGGAGCTCCGTGTGAACCCGACTGGCAGTGCTGGGCTGGAGATTCGAGCTACTTCTGTTTCTGTCAGTTGAGTGCCAGTGGGTTCAAGATGGTGTGCGAGTACTGGCCCTCTGGTGAGTCAGAACGAACGAGGTTCTCAAACTATATCACCTTTGATTGGCTAGCAAGCTCATCATGTATCGTACCCATCCTTATCTCATCGCAACCATCCACCACGCTGCTGTCCTTCAAATAGCGCCAAACTCACTTCATGATCATAAGACATCGATAAACATGACACAAAAGGGTTTATTTGTCGTTGTCATATTTGCATCATCATCATCATCATCATCATCATCATCATCATCATCATCAACATCAGGCATTGTTCAGCCATTGTTGGATGAAGCCCTCCTCAATCAGTTTCCATTCACTTCTATTTGGTGTCATTGTGTTCCATGTTGCTGCGTTTGTGTAAGTTGATATTTCATTAATTTGTCATATTTGCGCTGTGATGTAAATCACTCATTACTGAATTAATGACCGGGTCCTGCTCACCATATTGAATTTCGTTTCCTACAATGATGTCTTTTTAGAAGCCATGTAAACCATTGATAACAATGTATTCAACGGAAATATATCATTAATCTGGCAATCAGCACTATAATTCTCACTTTTTCCAACAATCTTGGTTAGCTAAGATCAGCAGAGGCCTTTCCGATACTCTTTACCATGTTTACATAGTACTGCCTTGTTCATTAACATATTATCTTCTTCCATTTTATATTCGTTATATCCATACCATGTATACGTTGTATGCATTTCACTTCCACAAAGATCATTAATCATATCCGATGACTCATATGATGTAACATGTTTTCTCTTGTGATGAATACTATGAAAAGTTCATGGAGAGAAGAAAAGGTGAGTGGGATATTGCGAGCAGAGCTGTTACACGTCGTCAGAAAGATACACACTGTTGGTGAGATGGTACCTGCAGTGTAGTCCAACCAACATGACTAAAACTCGTCTATTTTTGTATAGATTAAAGCAAGATCCCATGCCTTTATGGAATGCACAATTTAGATATTGTCTGATCTAGATCGAAGCAAGACCATACGTGTTCATGCACTGAACAAGCTAGACATTGTCTGATCTAGATCAAAGCACCATATACGTTTATGCAATGTACACGCTAGATATTGTATGTTATATCCTTTCTATGAATATTCATGAGTATTCTGGGAATGTGATTGGTCAATTGATGGTCGAAGAGCTCCGGATAGTATACAAATATTTCATGACCATGAGGGATCTTGTGGAATCTATTTGCACCGAGGTTAAGTGGAGGGCGTGCGGTACTATTTGATACTATTTGAAAATGATACCGCACGCCCTCCACTTCACCGAGGGGACCAATAGATTCCACAAAGTTCCCAAATAAAGATCATGAAATATTTGTTTTATATCCTTCATAATATATTCTTTGTTCATTAATTTAATCCTTACCATGGATTTTGTAAATAGTGCCCATGCTCTAAGCTCCGAACGCAGGAGCCCGAGTCAGATGTTTTGTTATTTCCTGCGGCTTGAGCAAACTGCACCTCGGCCGCAACACCGCGGGAGTTCCGGCAGCGCGCCCAATAATTTTCCGCTAAAACGTCAAAAGGCAGCTGGAAAGAAATGTATCGCGTAGATTTTGCGGGCCTCGCATTTACCTGGGATGAATCGATGAAAATTGTATCGATCACCGATAGCCCAGATATCGATAGTCCAGAGGGAAAAATAAGACTATTTTTGACATGACGTCACGAAATAGTACTTTTTTTCCCTCTGACGTCACGAAATAGTACTTTTCTTCCCTCTGAGCTCTCTTCCTTCAAATAGTTCATCTATTTGTGGTCATATGACACCCTTTCAACTAATCAACGAACTGGAATATATTAATGAGGGATATAAATAAGACTATTTTTGACATGACGTCACGAAATAGTACTTTTTTTCCCTCTGACGTCACGAAATAGTACTTTTCTTCCCTCTGAGCTCTCTTTCTTCAAATAGTTCATCTATTTGTGGTCATGTGACACCCTTTCAAGCAATCAACGAACTGGAATATATTAATGAGGGATATAATTTTCACTATTTTTTCCTGGGGAGGACTGCGCATGCTCTATTTACTATTTTCTTTCTTGGGACTACTGCGCATGCTCTCTGCCTGAGCACGCGTAAATTAGTGCACAGTGAATGCAGTGCGCGGCGTGTTGCGCATTTACCTGGGATGAACCGATATCGAGACAGAGAAAAAAAAGGCGACTATTTTTGTTCTGTTATTGTTTTACAAAAGGGATATAAAACAAATATACCAAGCATTGAGTTCGAAAGTATAGTGGAAATTATCCATCTTCGGAGGGACTGGCATAAGTTACTATTTTTTCCTCGGGGGCTTCGCCCCTCGGAAAAAATAGTTCTATGTCACTCCCTCCTCAGATAGATAATTTCCACTATACAATCTCACAGCTTGATATATTTGTATAATCTACATCAAAACAATACCATACACGTTTATGCAATGTCCACGCTAGATATTGTCTGATCTACATCAAAACAATACCATACACGTTCATGCGACGCACACGCTAGATATTTTGAATTCTGGTTGAGCTCCACTGTACATGACTACGTCGTGCTATCTAACTCTTCTGTTTCGTAGCTCCTGATGGTTTCCCTACTATGATGTCACCAGTGGATACGAGTTCCATGCAGTTTCCGTACTGCTATTCAAGCCCTTGCCAGAATAGCGGAATATGCGTCGCAACATTGCATGGGTACACCTGCATTTGTTCTACTGGCTTCTCCGGTCCGAACTGCGAAGGTGGGAGCATACAAGCTTTTCTCGTGATCTCATATTTGTCATCACGGTTATTATTAAGTGTGTGTGTCATCATGGTCATGTGCATCTCTGTTAAGTGATTTGTGTTAGATCTCTGTCATCTCTGTTCAGTGATGTTTGATGCATCTTTGCCACGCAATGTTCGTCTATGAAGAAGAAATGCATCTTGCATGAAATGTGATAGCCACGTGTATAACAATTATCCCATTCCTTTGTCAAATAAGAAAACACAATAAGTACATTCATTGATTCGAAGTATTTAGTTTTCTAAAATGTATATGCAGGTAAAGTTGTACAATCAATATATTTCTTATTTCTGGCTCTCGTACAAGACAGTTTATACTTCAAATCTTCTTTTGACCAGATCAGTCATGTCAGTGGCTATTCAAGTGATGTCGGTTCTAATGTGTTTACTATGATAAGAATAATGTCTGAGAGATCTACTCAGTAAGTGTGAGAGAGAGTGGCGGGGGGGGGGGGGGAGGAGGAGGATATAGTTATATTTAGAAAATAATTTAAAGTACCGAGGAGTCCTCTGAACGTATTTGCGAACATCATAACTTCTAAGCATTTGTTTTGATCACAAGTGGCAAGGAAATAGCATAATGAATGTAATAGATAATCTAAGGAAGAAATGAACTAATTTCATAATATAAACCGCTTGTATCAAGATTATCCACGAACATGATGTTGTAGTCCAAACATCTTGTTAAATGTTTTTACTAAATCTGAAAATTAAAAAACATCAGCATCATTTCATCCATTACTTGTGGGGCTATTGCTATGTCAGTAGAGAAGAATTTGTCAAACCCTGAACGAAAGAAAAAAAAAACGAATCTGAGCTTAGTCTGTGTTGTCAATTTAACCCTTTGTTCATCACGTCAATCCTCAATGTTTCCTCCACTCCGAGAAGTGGACATGTGACGTACTGTAACGTTTGTAAGAATGAGTGATTTCGGGAGACAAATATGCTGTATTCCCACACAGCCAACCCGGACACTTGTCAGTCCGGAGCTCCGTGTGAACCCGACTGGCAGTGCTGGGCTGGAGATTCTAGCTACTTCTGTTTCTGTCAGTTGAGTGCCAGCGGACTCAAGACGGTGTGCGAGTACTGGCCCTCTGGTGAGTCAGAACGAACGAGGTTTCTCAAACTATATCACCTTTGATTGGCTAGCAAGCTCATCATGTATCGTACCCATCCTTGTCTCATTGCAACCATCCACCACGCTGCTGTCCTGCAAATAGCGCCAAACTCACTTTATGATCATAACACATCGATAAACATGACACAAATGGGTTTATTTGTCGTTGTCATATTTGCATCATCATCATCATCATCATCATCATCATCATCATCATCAACATCATCATCATCATCATCATCAACATCAGGCATTGTTCAGCATTGTTGGATGAAGCCCGCCTCAATCAGTTTCCATTCACTTCTATTTGCTGTCATTCTGTTCCATGTTGCTGCGTTTGTGTAAGTTGATATTTCATTAATTTGTCATATTTGCGCTGTGATGTAAATCATTCATTACTGAATTAATGACCGGGTCCTACTCCCCATATTGAATTTCGTTTCCTACAATAATGTCTTTTTAGAAGCCGTGTAAACCATTGATAACAATGTATTCAACGGAAATATATCATTCATCTGGCAATCAGCACTATAATTCTCACTTTTTCCAACAATCTTGGTTAGCTAAGATCAGCAGAGGCCTTTCCGATACGCTTTACATAGTACTGCCTTGTTCATTAAGATATCCTCGTCCATTTAATATTCGTTATATCCATACCATGCATACGTTGTATGCATTTCACTTCCACAAAGATCATTAAGCATATCCGATGACTCACATGCCTTTATGGAATGCACAATTGAGATATTGTCTGATCTAGATCAAAGCACCATATACGTTTATGCAATGTCCACGCTAGATATTGTCTGATCTACATTAAAACAATACCATACACGTTCATGCGACGCACACGCTAGATATATTGAATTCTGGTTGAGCTCCACTGTACATGACTACGTCGTGCTATCTAACTCTTCTGCTTCGTAGCTTCTGCTGGTTTCCCTACTATGACGTCACCAGTGGATACGAGTTCCCTGCAGATTCCGTACTGCCACTCAAGCCCTTGCCAGAATAGCGGAATATGCGTCTCAACATTGCATGGGTACACCTGCATTTGTTCTACTGGCTTCTCCGGTCCGAACTGCGAAGGTGGGAGCATACAAGCTTTTCTCGTGATCTCATATCTGTCATCGCGGTTATTATTAAATGTGTGTGTCATCATGGTCATGTGCATCTCTGTTAAGTGATTTGTGTTACATCTCTGTCATCTCTGTTCAGTGATGTTTGATGCATCTTTGCCACGCAATGTTCGTCTATGAAGAAGAAATGCATCTTGCATGAAATGTGATAGCCACTTGTATAACAATTATCCCATTCCTTTGTCAAATAAGATATTCATGGGTTCCAAGTATTTAGTTTTCTAAAAATGTATATGCAGGTAAAATTGTACAATCAATATATTTTTGATTTCTGGCTCTCGTACAAGACAGTTTATAGTTCAAATCTTCTCCTCTTCTCTGACAGTCATGTCAGTGGCTATGCAAGTGATGTCGGTTCTAATGTGTTTACTATGATAAGAATATAGAGTTTAGGATAGAGAAGAATGCAGTGTACATAAGTCGCCTTTGGCAAAATGGTATGGTGACGTCACCTTTATCATTCTCTTTTTTTGACAACTTGCTGTCTTAGATGAGGCTATACTATTAGGCTCGTGGCTTGCAACTACATCAATCACAAATGTGTCCCAACCAAACAACACCGAGAAGATTACAACATACACGGAACTATCCTTAACAGACAACACTGAAGAGCTGAAAACAATATACACGGAACTGCACCGACCAAACTACACTGAAATGTCCACAGCGACATACACGACTATGTCCCGACCTGACAACACTGAAGTGTCTACACCAACATACACGAATATGTCCCAACCTAACAACACTGAAGTGTCTACACCGACATACATGAATATGTCCCAACCTGACAACACTGAAGTGTCTTCACTAACATACACGAATATGTCCCAACCTAACAACACTGAAGTGTCTTCACCAACATACACGAATATGTCCCAACCTAACAAGACTGAAATGTCTACACCAACATACACGAATATGTCCCAACCTAACAAGACTGAAATGTCTACACCAACATACACGACTATGTCCCGACCTAACAACACTGAAGGGTTTACAACAGCATACGCGACTATATCCCGACCTAACAACACTGAAGTATCTACACCAACATACACGAATATGTCACGACCAAACAACACTGAAGAGTTTACAACAGCATACACGAATATGTCCCGACCTAACAACACTGAAGTGTCTACACCAACATACATGAATATATCACGAACAAATAACACTGAAGAGTTTGCAACATACACTGAAATGTCCCGAATAAACAAGACTGCAGTGTCTACACCGACAAGCACGGAGACACCCGCACCATGCCCACCAAAACACACCGAAGAGGCTACTGTACTAGGTATGCATATATCCCTTATGAAATAACAAGTCGTTAAATAAATGTATGAACCTCTGGTAGCAACTATGAATGATACAATATCATATACAGTTTCAGTATCACCTGAAATGCGGCTAACAAAAAGTATTAAAGAAACGTGTAAGAATCGCTATAATTCAGCTTGAATTGAGTTTCTAGTTCTATCATTGGGAGGGACGTTCTTGTTCAGTATTTTTTTCTATTTTCCGTGCTTTTCTTTTACATTTTTTATTACCTGCATAATCCCCTTGTCTTTAAGCCTTTGTATGTGACGTGTGCATTTCGACAAACTGAATAGATATGGATTGAATCGAGCTCCATTTTATCTCGCTCACAAAAGAGTAATTCACCTGCTCTCTCCGGTGATTGTACTCAAGAAGAAGGGCCCGTATCACATAAAATTACCGTCGACATCGATCGTAACTTACTATTGGATTGTGTGGATTAATCCTAACTATACAATTGATGGTAAAATCATGCATAGGCTTGGACTTGCACTAGATAGAAGTGGCGGTTTGTGATACGGTGAATTGTAATAGATCGATCGCAAAGTTGCAATAGATAGCACCTCACTTTGTGATACAGGGCCCAGCTCTTAATTCTCATCGCTCTCGTTGACGTATTCACACGGGCCATGCATCATCATCATCCTCGTGCTCTCTTGACCTTTTCCCTCCAATTCATCCTTCCACGACAAGGCTCTACAAAATGTATAGACTCGTGTAATGAACCATTCATATACTCTTTCATGTATGATCAGTATGTCTCCATAATGTGCATTTATGATTTTGAATGGCTTACGTACTCCCGTCAGTGACAGACATGACAGGGCCGTGCCCGTCGGGGTGGGAGCTAGGGTGCACAGCGTGCTACAAGATTGAGAACAAGAGTCTAACTTGGGACAACGCCAAGATCTACTGCAGCACGCAAGTCAAGCAACAACGTCTCTCTCGTCAGTATAACCAGGGCATTACTGAAACTGCTCGTCGCCTGCTCACCTTCGACAGCACAGCGGAACTGGACGCTTTCACAAGGATTCTGTCCAAGAGGAATTGGGAGGTTGAGGTATCCATTTGGATAGGGTGCAAGGGAATACGCAAGAGTGCGGAAGGGGTCGTCATCAACTGCGAGTTGGACGCCGACGTCTCTTTTCTTTATGATAGCTTTCCGGGTGAGTCGATCACAGGATAACGCCTGCACGTTGTATCAGGACATTTTCCAATTCGTTTTTTCTTCTTAAAGAAAAGAGAAATTAAGATCATTATGACTGTGGCTGACAGGTGCTCTTTATTTTACGGTGCATATGCAATCGCCACATGGGTGTTACAAGAGAGAGGTTTAAACTGCCACATCACAGTCCCAGCCACAGTCGATCTATTAAAAGCTCTCTTTTATCCGGGCTGACGAGTTTTCTTTCGTCTTTGTAATCAAGTATTCTTATCTTTTACAATTCAGGTGTCCTGCTGAAATCAGAATTATATTTTTATATTTTTTTTTTCTAATAGGACGATGGCATGGTGTGTGGGGGGGGGGGGAATTATGATTTTGTTGTTTTTGTTGCTTTCATAGAGGGAAATAAATCACTGCGAAGGCTCATTGATAGTTTGAAAGGTCGGGCTTTGAAAGATTTTTACAAAAGTTAAGAAATTACAGCAAAAAAAGGAGTTGACACAGGAAACAACTAAAAATGTATATCCCAGTATTGAACTGAATCTAGTCTGATGGTGAATATATGTAAATACATAAAAAAAAAAATCGAAACGTCATGGTCCGTCTTTTTCACGGGTTCACCGATTTGTTTTCTATAATGTGTCTTACATTTGTTGATTTGAATTATTATACTCGGTTGTACAAATGTATTTAGAAATAAGAATTTATGGTGCCGGTGTATTGTTTTAATGTACAACATATTTGGATGCGTTGTGTCTTAGGTTGCGCTATTTTTCTGTACCTTCGGTTCGTTTTACACAGTATTTCAAGCAAGAACCAACCACTTAACTTACCTATTTTTTGAAATCTGCAGCCAAGTCTGAGGGCTATGAACTTTGTCTGACGTTGAGGGCGCAAAGCAAAGCGCTGAACTGGATACATTGCCACACAGATGAATCGGTGGTCGTCGCATGTCAAACATCTCTGAGTAAAAAAATGCTCTCCGTTCCTCACTCCTTCTATCTTCTACCTTTTGGATTCACCTCTCAGTTCGTAGACCAGTATATATGGTGTATGAGCACTCGACAATGGATCAGGCTGTTAGAACAAGAGTGTATGGAGTGAGGTTGCTTCAAAAATCCGTGGTTAGAATGGACCCGACCAAAACAAGCAAAGTGGCGTTGGGTATTCCCAGACGCGTATCTCTGAACCAGTAAAGTAGAGTGCTCACGGGATGAATGTGAAATATGAAAGTTTGTGTTATATTATCCAGTGAAAAGATATATTAAAATTACAAAAACAAATGATATAATCAATTTTAAGAAGAAAAGCAAGTTTAATTTATTAAACTTAATTGAGGAAGGTGGACAGAAAATAGAAAATGACATGTAAATGAGACTATGGAATCTGGTAATACCTACATGACAATGTGAAATATTAGTGCATACATATTATCGCCTTATCCTTATCATGGTGCTAACATGATGATCTAGCTTTCCTTACTTTGATAAGAAGTTGTCTTTTATAAATCACAAATTACAATGAAATACACAGTCAATGTATGATCTTGTCATGAATTAATTCTGTTCATCTTACTCCACATCCAGCCAAAACTATAATTGATGCATACCCGTCGTCATTTAACGAATGCTTGCCGAACACCACGCCACGTCCGTCTGGAGGTACGTATATCGCCAGCATGTTGCTCTCCGGCCGTATTCAGGGAGAAAGAAAGCTAAGAGATGGGTTCATTTGGATCACTTTTAGAAAAAGAATTATCAGATAGATCAATCGGACGACTGATAAGAGAGTTATCGATGTTGAACTAATATGTCCGGCATGTGCTCGTGATTGCGTTTGTCAAAGGATCCGAATTTCTCAAATCATTTATTTCATATATGATATATATATAGCTCATATCACACAACACATTGGCACACGATGTATCACATTAGATATATTAAAAGCTAAACTGATGTCCAACCAATTTCAGAAGACTGATGATTCCCTCGAGTCACCTAAGTATTGCCTATCCATGCAAATATGTTTCTTGACTCGAATTACAATAACGACTCGATTACGTCTAGTGAAAATGATCTCACTGTGTATGATAGCACTATGAATCTGAAAAATACAGATCGTCCTTTTGTAGTATCGTACCATTTGGCTCTCATATTTCCCAATTGGCTTCCCATAGACAGACAGAACATCGAATGGAAGTGCAGCAACAATGTAGCTTGATTATCCCATTATAGACAATGGCGATACAACTCAATATAATCCTCAAAAAAAGTTTGGAAAGGTTTCTGAGCCACATATTTCTCATTTATTTGATAATCGCATGCATCAAGCAATTAGCTAATATCTTCCTCTATAAAATAAAACAAATTTTGTGACAAACAGTTACTTCATGGCGGAGTACTTCCCATTAGTTTGCAGGTGGGTCTCAAACAGAATATGCCACCATGTAGAATCCTTAATCCTGTCCTCACACTTTGTTGTTATGCGGTAAACAACACTTAGTCATTCGTTCACACATTCATTAAATCATCCTGTAGCAACACAATCAATATGATTTGCACAGACTTTGGTCAATTTGGAACATTTTAATTTTTACGGAGGAGAATATAAGCGATTGGACTGATGCTTAAAATGAAACAAACATGACAAACAGGTCTCCAGAAATTAGAAATTGGTGGCTCAAAACACTTTCCAAACTTTTATTGATGAGTTTATTTTATCGCTCGAATGCTTATGCTTATGCTAGATGCTTAAAATGAAACAAACATGACAAACAGGTCTCCAGAAATTAGAAATTGGTGGCTCAAAACACTTTCCAAACTTTTATTGATGAGTTTATTTTATCGCTAGTTACTGGCGATACTACTACCACAATGATCAACATCTTTCAAAATCTTCCGTACTATTGAGTCTATTTTACTTCGTCATTTATTTTACTTCGTCATTTATGTCTCTACACTGAGAGTTCTCCTTAGAGTGAATCCATCTTACGTCTTCACTCGTATCTCTACACAATGCTTTCTCTTACATCTGCATCTATGTATTTTTACCGCTGATGTTTCTACACAGAGTTCTCCTTGGACTGAATGTATGTTACGTTATAACGGAAATATCTAAAAGATAACCACAAACGACGCAGTTTTGTCACGATTCTGTAGTCGTGATGGTCTACGACTGGAAAAGTGACATCACCTTTATGCAAAAAAAAAAAAAAACAATGATGGGTTCCTCGATTCAGCCACTCGCAGGTCGTGGTTGTACGACTGATCTGATCGTATTGTCGGCGATGGCCTTAACCCTGAATGTATCTTACTATGTCAGTGATCTTTATTTATTCTACGTTACTTACAGGATATACGCCAAGACCTACTAACACGACCATGGACAACAACGACATTGCAATGATTGGTCAGTACATGTATTGGGGGAGAATTGGGATATAACAAGATACTTATCCTCTCAACACTGTCTTGTAAGAGTGTCCCATAGTACGTCCTTTGCTTTAATCAACCTGTGGTGCTCTTATATTCTCCGACAATATATGCTTGCACATACGATCGAATACAACCACACTGTGTTGCTAAATATGTTGTAAACAACAGCCTACTATTGAAATATCCATAGAACATTAACACTTTGCATCCCTTAATTGCATTGTCTAGTTTTGAACTGAAGAAAACACTACCTGTTCTACCACCGCTCATTTATCGAGCAGTACAGTGTGTCCCAGAAAAAAGGAAACAGGGATTCTATGTTATTTCTCTAGTTGATTGAAAAAAATCATTGAATATTATACACAGCATTAGAATGAACTACTTTTCTTCTTTCATTTGACACCTAACATGGTAGATAAGAGTCATGCGTTGATGAGCAATAGGTGTTTAAAAAAAAATTGTCAAAATCAAGTTGCGCAGGACAACTTGGCAAGATTTGTTAGGAAGCATCAACGTAGTGCATAAAATGGATGGTTCACTAGCATTTCTTTTGTGTTCTTTGTTATGTTTCCTTTACAAATTCTCTCATTGAGAGTGAATCCGTCAGAAGAATGGATTTTCACTGCTTGCCTGACGATGCAGCTGACAAGAGAGCAAAGAGTTTTTCTTGTAACAGAATGGAATCGCACTGGAAGCCTGCAGCAAGTTGCTCAGGCTTTCCATCATCGGTTTCCTGAGAGAAATGTAGGCCTACCTTCAAAATCAACAATCTGGAAAAATGTCCGAAAATACCCAAATGAAGGCACAAGCCTGAAACCTGAATAAGGGTCGTTCTGATGGAAGACCCAGATAAATTCGTAACCCGGAGAACACTGCAGCCGTACAGCGGGAAGTGGAAAACAACCCCCATGTGTCGGCGGGGAGAAACGAACTGAGACTGACGAATTAAGTCGTCATTTCACAGGAAACAGAATACATGAATTTGAAAGAAAAAAAATGAAACTTACAAAGAGAAATCAATTAAAGACAGACCATTAAAAAACCCAAATAAACTGAACAAAAATAAAATAGCTGCAAAAGAAAAAATCTACAACATTCATTATTCTGCGCAAAACGTTTCTGACATTGAGTATTTGTAATTGCGTGAAATCAGTCAAGAGTAAACAATTCATCGTGAATTTGGTATCAAATGAAAGAAGATAATTTGCTCTCAATATTGCTGTCATTTTTATAATAATATGATATTTTATGATTATGTTTCCACCTCCTCAAATCTTACACATTATAGCATTCCAATTAGGCAACACCAGTGTAGTGAATGTGGTGATCATCAAGCCCTTTATGCACCAGAAACAATTGCAAGTCTATCATGTCTATGATATTTGTGTATATAAGTATGTACCATGTGTGGCACATAGTAGGTTGACAGTAGTCATCATGGTGTTGTACATTGTATGTCATCCATCTTGAGACCATACTTCACACTAACGCACTGTGCCCTGTGCTGTGCTTGCTGCAGGGATATATGTCGGGATACCTGCTGCAGGGCTGTGCGTCGTCGTCATCGGGCTGCTCTACCGCAAGAGGTTGGATCCCGTTTATATTGACTTCACTTATTTATTGATTGATATATTCAGTTTAATTTTCCCAGGGTAACCGTGTTAGTGATAGGGACACCGTTCTTACTAAGGGCCCTGCTTGAAACCAAATCCATCAATTCTACTCCATGTCATCATGGTCATACAAGACGTAGCTATTGTGTATTTTAGGCGGGCATCCATATGTTGCGGACCCCCCAAATGAAGAAAAAAAAACCGGCAAGGACACAAACAGAATAATGTATATTTTGCATGTTTTATTGGTGGACTAACGAAAATAGCGAATATGATGTTAAGCCTTTTAAACTTTTAAAGAAAAATACCCTCTGCTTTTGAAACTAGTAACACAAAAGTATAACAACAAGGTCAAGATAGATACTAGCTGTTAGTTGTAATATTTGACACTTCAGTCAACATTAACATTCGTGATGTATGATAGGTCACATACTGTGTCGAAACACGTATCTGACGCTAGCAGATCTATGAACAACGTATGTATATTTCAGTGAAAAGTATCTCAGTAAAAATGTTAATTTGTATCAGAAAAACAAAGATTTGTTCCCATTTTCAAATTACTATAAGGATAACCTTAACGTCAAATGAGGCTCTTGGTAATTTTTTCTTTTCCTGTCTTTCATGTATGACCATTTGCCCCAATTGTTCTATGCCTCAGATGGAGGCTGCGTCATCTGAAAGACATGTACCACGAGGAACATGAGATCGTGGCCCGGATGACGTCATCATCACACTTTGCCAACCCCGCCTACCAGGCAGAGGGCGTGAACAAAAGCTCGGACGTCCCTCCCCCTGTCACCCCGCGACCAATCATCTCGCTTCCCAACGGGAGCAGCGCGCAAGGAGATATTTACGCTGAATACATCTACGCAGACTGCTCCACGCAGGATAAAACGGGTTCCAGCTGCTCCGAACCTGCTGTCGCATGTGGCGTGGAAACCCATTACAACAGCGAGTACATCTACGTTGTGGAACCGGTCGGTCAAGATAATAGGCAGAGTGGACGGAGCAACATCAAACCAGCAAGTGACGCAGATCATCAAGCTGGGGAATACATCTATTTCGATGAGTCCGTTGTCAGCAATTACAAGATCGCCAATGAGAAGAGCGCATCGCCTCCTCTTCCGCCGAGCACAATGGCCCCGCCCATCACTGTCCCTTCAGTTCCGAATAGCGCCACCAAACCAACGGCCCCCGTGGCCAGCGTGCGCCCTCTCCCGGCCCAACCACAGCAGGCAACAGCACCCCCACCCGAGGAAGCCTTGTACGAGGAGTTAGCTGATGAGAAGCAGCGCGCGCATAACGTGTTTAAAGAGATCGGAGGAGTGTCCTTTGATTGTGATCTCTACCTTGCCCCCACCTACTGACAAATGGATATGGCTTTTAACGTAGGAAACGAAATCTTGTACACAGATAAAAGGTACCAGTGGCAAAGACAACGGATATAAATGGCTTGCCGTTGGGTCATGTTCCCGTTTGATTTCAAAATACCAGAATCCTCTGAAAATGATAAGAACCGTTGAAATGAAACGGAATTTAGACCTCGGTGATGAAGGCAGAACGGTTTTGCCATGGTAACGACCTTTAGGTCTAATCATTACCATATTTCATGTAAGGCCTACCTTTAAGGGTTTTAAACTTTCATCGTGCGAACATTATTGCGTAAGAAGAGCATTTATTATGCAACATAGTAAAGCTCAGATTCATAAGAAATACGAATCAAGAACATCATGTACACCTGAAGGGAAGATACGAGAAGAGATATATATAGATCAATAGCAACTGAAGGGAAGATACGAGAAGATATATAGATCAATAGCAAATGAAGGGAGAGAGACGCACGGAGAGAGTCAAGATTCTATGCTTTAAGTGTGGAATGAATTATTATTTGCAGAAAATATAAATGTAATTAGTCCACACTTTCGATCTTTTTGTTGAATGTGTGGTAGTTTGGTAGTCATTGATTGTAATGTTTAGTAGTGACTAGAATATTACGTAATCGAAGAATACCATACATGGCATTTATAAATTAACAAAACAATTATCTTGTGTAAAAAAAAGCCGATCTTTATATTTGTAAATATACACACATTTCATGATTATATAAAACGGTCAAAATTGTTTTAAATGATTATGTTACATTTGTTGCAGGTTCCTAAAGGCCAAAAGACAAGGACCATAACCCCTCCGAATAAAATGGAAGATTCCAGGTCTCATTACAATCATACGCACACGTGAAATCAGTGCGGGTCCTGAGGTCACGAGACTGCATTGGTTTGCATTGTGTACATAAGTTGAGATTCATGATATGACATTTGTGATTTAGGCTTGTGAAATGAATCCACCAAAGTTAGGTTGTCGTGTTTCACTGGTTTTGGGTGTACCATATTGTGTAATTGTTGTAATTATATTTGATGTGCTAGAAATGGATTAAAGAATATTATATTATGAGATTATGAGTGTAAACAGTTTCATAATATTTGCTTTTATTCAAGTACAGCATACAGTTCATGCAGTTAGGAGGAAAGAGAGCCATGTAAATCTAATAAGATGTATAGAAACGTTTACGAGAAGATGAATTGCGAGAGAAAGACGTGAGAAAAAACGAGGCGGCATAGACATTGGTAGGAGAGTGAGGCGAGAAGTGCGGCAACAAGGAAGGGGTGTACAACAATGTGGTATATAGAGACTTTACATAGAGGGTGTGAGTGGGGCGGATAGGGAAAACCAAGCTATTATTTGACTAAGGTGATTCGGAAGATGTGCACAAACCGTGTTTATTCGCCTGGTCCTATCGTGCCAAGTCCGAAGGTCGCGGCGACCCGAACTTTACGTAACAAATCGTTTAATAACATCGCGTCATACCCCGCGCCTCTCTGTGTGAAGGCACATTGGCAATTAGTTGATTATTAAGCTAATATGCGTGCATTACGGGACCATTTCACACGACGAACCCGGACGGAATTAATTCCTCGATGAATTCCTCGTTGAAATTGTTACTAAAATAACTAAAATCTGATAACCACGAGACGGGGATCCGACCCCTAGAACTTTTTACGAAAACCTTAGCATAAACAAACAAGGCGCCAAGTAAACTTGTGAAATGAATGGCGGCAAAGTATGTCACACTAGCTCTCCTATACCTCTCTGAATGGGTAATTCTGCTTGCATCTTTAAGTTGTACACATAAATCACATAAAACTGCACTTGGTTTGGTAGAGAAGGAGTTAAGGAGGAATCAGTCCTTTCCATTGACTGTATGCTATGTGTGACTCGGGGTTAATGACGTCATGTCACACTAACTACCGCGGAAACAAGTTCTTACCATGGTAACGGACACATCGACTGAAAGCCCATGCAAGCGTAAAGGTTCCCATATGTCATATTTAACTTGTCTTTGATAGAATGCATGGTTCAAATAGTAGCGTTCATAGAGTTGTGGATTATGGGTGGAATCGAAACAGTTCTCGTCTGGCTTATGTTTAAGTTCAAACCGGGTCTGGTGTCTAGAAGATTATAAAGATAGAAGGGAACTTTGTATCTTGTTATCATGTCAGACTCTGAGACACGGCTGTGGAGGCGGGTGCGGAATACCAACGACCTGAACACCATGATAACTGCGTTACATATCACACGTCACGCATTGCATACATTGGTCTCCGTTAAACGTGTTATATGGTTTATAAGGTTCCAGTTATATCATACAAGAAGTCCATGGAGCCATAATTGGAATACTCGTACTCTCACACACAGCCGTTTATTGCTACTGCTTGCCCGACATAGTGCCTTATAAGGTGAGTGGAATATGTATATTTGTTTTCAATTGCAATCCTGATCATAGTGGTGTTGTTAAACACTCTCAGTAGGCTACCACGTCATATAAATGACACTGATTTCGCACACACTTGGGTGCCAAAGATAGTTACGACAATTACATTTAAACTGCGTCATGTTCAATTATGTTGGAAGATATGTCTCTCATTCTCCGTACCTGCCATCATGACCATGCCTACAGGACATTGAGAGAGACATCTCCAACAAGATGGTTGCAAATACAGAACTTCACAAATTCGGTGTAATAATTGCATGATTCCTTCTAATATGCCTGTTAATAATAAATTTGGTTTCTTATTCCTTCAAAAAAACCAAGAGGTGTCCAATGTTTTTTAAACTCCTCATTAAGCATATCATGGTGTCATTACTTTTCACTAGCGATGTGTATTTAACGAACCGTACATCTGCAGCATGGGAATGCAATCAATGTGGCAATCCTAATCTATTGTTTTCATTGAGACATGCATTATTCATTATTCACTTCAAGGTTAATGCTTTTGGAACGTGTGACTATGGATTAGATGTTGATTGCCGAAGACTGGGATTGATGGTATTTGTCTTTCTGTTCATTTGATTTGTCGCTCGGTCGTCAATGTGTATTAACGATTATTTTTCATTCAAGCGATTCCATGTATTTATAATGCATGTCATGTAATCATACACACAACCTAACCCCTCCCCCCTCCCCCGCTGTACACACACACACACACACACACACACACACACCTACACATTAAAACAACCAAATGTACACACACACACACACATAAAAAACAACCAAATGTACACACACACACACACACACACACACACACACACACATAAAAACAACCTAATGTACACACACACACCCACACACACACACACATAAAAACAACCAAATATACACTCATACACATGCACACCCACACGCACACATAAAACAACCAAATGTACACTCTCACACACACACACTCACACACACACACACACACACACACACACACACACACACAACCCACACTGACGTACACAAAATACGCAGGCAAGCCTATCTGTATATCCGTCATTCTGAGGCTTCACTTTGTTCATTCCCTTTGCACACTCCATTGTTAGAGAACTGAAGGATGGACCCCGAAGACCCCGTCCCGTCCTCCGGGCCACCACAGCAGAACTTTAGTGTCACTTATGAGAGGGAGAGCGCCCCGGGAGCCGAAGAACCCCCGGTCCGAATGAACCTCCCACATCAACCCGAGTCAGCACCACACGTGGGCAACCACTCGCCGACAGAGAGCACACCTTTAGCAGTGACACTGCCATCGCACTACCACTCGACACCTTTAGTGAGTGCACCGCTACCACAGGTCAATGACTCGTATCCTCCAGAGCCTACCAGCTCACAACAGACAGGAAGCGGTTCGCCGAATGTGAACCCTGATACATATATGCATAGTCCCGATCGTCCAAAAAGCGCGTCGAACTCCGAGGAGCACATTCCGCTACACCCTGATGGACAGGACCACGAAGACTCAATAAATGTCCCTCATATCGTACCCACGGTACCTCCATCTGAACAACCGGTGCGTTTACCCTATCCTCCTACTCTACCGGACTCATCTTCCACGTCTGGACAGGTACCTTACCCCCCGTCAGAGCCGACAGGTGCGCCGCCACTACCCTACCCACCAGCACCCGTTCCTGAACCAATCGTTGTCGATGCATACCCGCCAGCAGGAACCACCGACCAACCACCCATGCCGTCCGGCCAAGCATGGGTACCTCCAGACGAGCCGGTGGCACCTCCAGTCGATCAGAACATAACGCAGGGGGACGGACAGGTGTTCAACCAGACACCTCATATAGGCATGCTAGCCAAGCTGCCATCATACGAGGGGGGCGGGGAGTACCCCTCCGAACCCCCTCCATCCTACGAGGAGTCCAACCCAGTACCCCTTCCTGAGACCATCGCTCCAAGGCAACCGTCACGAGCCCCGCAACCAAGCAATGTAGCACCCCGTAAGTATATTGACTATAGACTCATGTAGTCATGTATGTCCGGCTTGTAAACAACCCAGATCCATTAGCAGTTAGGCACATTAGACATTGTTCGATAGCACAAACATTCCAACATTTCACGGACAAAAACGGTGACGTTTGTCGAGTATATCCTATATGACGAGGAGGTCGAGTGTTTCTATGAAGCGCCCTCTGGGACAAAAAGTGTTATTAAGAAACATTTTATTATCGAAATAATATATTTCAAGAAACAACAGAGAGATTTTACAATTGGGTATGGAGACCTTTGAAGGAACCTTGGACATGTCTTCTAGGCTGTTGGGGATTTCTAACTCACACTAAATATGCATTAAAAGGTTCTGGCTGCAGTAGACTAGTCATTATCGGTTTCTTCTCCGGCACGCCCCAAAGAACTGAGAAAAGAACTGAGGAAAGAACTGAGAACTGAGATACAGTAATTAGTCATACAATGTTATACTTTTTTAGTTGGGATTAGAAATGTCAAACACCTTGGAATCCAGCCATTTGTGACTCGATATCACGCCCAAATCAGTCTTGAGTCCGGACTCGACTAGATGCTAAGCCATGATTAGTTGTGGTAGAAATCTGAACGTTTCCCGTAAACGCCTAACTCATTTTCCTGTGCCTCTTTCTATGTCACGCTCGTGCAGCCACGGAGATCATCAACCGGAACTTCGGCACGACGCCGATCCAAACGCGGTGCCCTGCGTGTGGGAACCAGGTGCGCACGGTCGTGGTGTACGTGCCCGGAGCGCTCACCTACCTCATGGTTTGCATCTTCCTCATGCTCGGGTAGGTCCTCGTGCACGCCCACAAAGTAGTATATTAATCAGCCCCCCCCCCCCCCTCCCAGGACTTCATCCACAAAGCAGCTGGCGATATGAGACTGGCAAGTTCAGTGTTCTATCCAGCCGTTTTGTTGAGTGTTGGAAGCCTAGCTAGAAAGTTAACCCACCTGGTATACACAGTCATACCTGTCTACAGAGACTGACCCAAGAGAGAGAGAGAGAGAGAAGAACATGTGTTCTCAATGAAAAGGTGTTTTAAAGACCTGTAATAACATTCAAACTGAAGGGATGCAAACACAGTCGTCGTAATAGACCGACGTCTTTGTAGACAGCTTTGACTGTACCAGTACATATATTAGAGAGCCATGAAATGGACACGATGTGATAGGATACTTCTGGCGAAGGCTAAAAGACCAAAACATCAACATCCTTAGTTTCAGTGTGTACATTTTTGTATGTTTTTGCGGAAAGAAGTTCATGCCCAAAACGAACACAACGTTATGGTAGAGCGTGACGATTGAATAGGTCTTTTAAATACTTATGTTTTCTATATCATAAACTTGTGCAAATCATCATTTTCTCTGCTCAGTTGGTGGTTCCTCTGCTGTCTAGTACCTTTCTGCGTGAACGGCTTCAAGGACGTGCACCACCTCTGCCCCAACTGCAAGCGGACCATCGGCACCTACGACCGCATCGGCCACTGAGCGCCAACCATGAAACCGGGACCTCCTCCATATCCTCCGGAGTACCAGCCTGTGACGTCATAATGCGCATGTTGTCAAGATAACTTTGGTATTATTCTGGAAACGTACTTAAAAAGTTTTGTTTTCAGTTTCGTCTAACGCCATTTACGATCCACTACTGACTGTGAATGGTAAATTGGCGCAATTTTTGTACTCAAGCCAGTTTTGATAATACCAAGAATACCAAGTGACCTAACTAAGACTGTACCATCCGTGCCTCTAAACTATGTGGATAAAGCATACAGAGGTGAATGTAGAGAAGTCTCCCATTGGAAGTGCCTGGCATCAGCCTTCTGGATAAGGACGGCCCAATGAAACTCTCACTTGAGTGATGTCGTTTAGAACCCGAAACCTGGAAACGATGGACACAACGACGCCACTTCGGTGCACTATAAGAACGGATGACCATGTTGTGTGCATACGTGTGTATTTGTATTATTGTCCTGATTTCCATTAATTGCTGCTATCTTGGTAGCGGCTAGAATCCTGAGAGACCTTTTTTTCCATCATCGACCACGATAGCTACCATTGACCATGTTGACGGTCAGCAACGAACAACTACCTTGTTTCTTTATTCATTGTCTATAAAAAATGATAATACTTGTTGGTCAAAACAGTCAAACTTTTTCATGGAACGACAACAGTTTATGGAAGCCATTGATGACTGGTGGCACATAATGTAATAAACACCGGACAACATTTATTCAGATTCCTGATCAGCGTGACGTCATGGTGATATATAGTACGAGCTTCTGCAATCAGACACGCGTGTATATGTATTTCGATTTATTCACTTAATGAATAAATTATGTAAAATTAAAACGATTATTACAGCTGTCTGGGAAGCATACAACCTAGGGCGTGCATGATCTCATTGTAAACAAGCATTGACACTGTTTCATTATCACAGCAATGTGAATTACTATTAACACCGAAGAGCATACTTTGAGCTAACTGTTATCCTGTTGTACTTAAAAAAAGAGAAAAAAAAAGAAAAACTTTCGTACGAATGATTGAAACCTGTTTCAAGACTAGCGCCCTCTATGCTTTGAGGAATCATCCGAAGCTACGTTAACTCTTTGCCACATGTGACTTTATTCACAAGAAATACACCCACTTTCCATTGAGCAACGGTTCGTATGGTACACAAAGGGTAAAAGGGGCTCAAAATCCATACCATCCCTTCTCTGGGACCAAATGCGTCACGGGAAAAATAGATTTGCTGGTATCAATTTTCATGAATGTCATAGCCTCATGATAAATGTACCAAAATAGAAGGGCTGAAATTATGTTTGTTATTGAGATATTTGAGTAAACTACCCCTCAATCATCAAAGTCATAGCTTTATGCGTTAAATAAATGTCTGCTTCCCTCTAGTGGCCAGTTAGAAGGCATGTCGCCAAACTCCGCAATATTTATGCATGACTCTACTCTTATAATGCACCGTGGGTGTTCACAAAGATACGTGACTATGGTTGAAGGATAGAAACGACACGCTATTTAGGCTAGTGTACGTAAAACCTATAATATCATATCTTCCACATCCCTAGGTTCGTTTAAAAAACAATCGACATTGGTCGCAACTTGACTTGTGGTTTATTTCAATCGTAACCATGTACTTCAGAGGTAGGGGATTGGACTTGTGATCTATCCAGGCCAATTGCAACTCGTTATAATACGGGGCACTGCATTGATGAATGACCACTGTATCACGAAAGAAATCTTTGGTTGTTTTTATGATATTTCGTGTTGCGCTTAACATGTTTTTGTTTGTGTGATCAAGTATGTCTACAGAGTTGAGCGGTCACACGTTCCAATTTGTTTTGTAACAAATGATATCTGCTTCTACATCGTTTGGAAGATGTTAATGTGACATAATTGATTATTGTCTCGTCCACAGATATTTGATATCTGCACGCAAAACGAAACAGCTTTGATGCAACTTTTACAAAGTCAGGACAAAGTGAGATTGTTATCCCTTCTCTGTCTTTACTATTCCATTCTTTATCTTCATCACTATGCCATGTATGCTATACATGCTATTCATATATGTCGAGTATAATGGCCTTCCTTGATTTGTAAGTTGTTAAAACGTTTATTAGCCATGTCGAGTATAATGGCCTTCCTTGATTTGTAAGTTGTTAAAACGTTTATTAGCCATGTTTCACCTGATCAATAATCAACCTTTACATATTATGGAATTAACGGCTTAGTTGGAGATTACCAATATGCATGTGCAATGTTGCAAATACTCCTCCAACACGATACAAATTAATTTATGGTTCATAGTGTAAACTGGCTTGTGAACTATAAACTGTACATTATACCTTATCATAGTAATACACTTGATAAATGTATACTTTGTTCAATCCGTATCGTTATTTCACCTTGTGATTCAATATGAAAGTAATCATAACGAGATGTTATTAACCCGGGTAGCCTAACCAGCGTGAGCTAAATGTTTATAGCATGTGTCTGGTTTGAAGGCTACAGCCTTACATGATGGTCGCCACACACTGTACAAACATACCCAATTAGTCTCTGCACATCAGACCCAATGATTGAACCTCGCTATACACCGCCTCATCAACCATGGAGCTATTGACAACTCAACAATGCATCAACCACGTCGACGTAAATCATATCAAATCAAAGATGAAATGAGATAACTTGTAGCGCGTGTATGTTTAATGACCACCAGCACCTATGATATACACACTGTCTCCGTGTGTTTACCATGGTAATAGCATGATTTATACTCACGCCCTCACTAAACTTGTCCTGATGACCGTTGGGAAACGTGTGTCTTTACTTTAATTGACAAGCATCGAACAGGATATCCTGAAATTAAGTTTAGTATACACTATGGTGTGTCTGATCGAGATAGAGAGAAATTTGGATTGACAGAATGACAGCGAGAGAAAGAGACAAATGGAGACATATGCACCGATAGGGACAGAGAGATGGAGACGAACAGAGAGACGGTGAAATAGAGAGAGAGAGATCGAGAGAGAGAGAGTTTGGGACACAGAACAGCATACACGACATAGTGTGAGAAACGGAGAGAGAGAGAGAGAGAGAGAGAGAGAGAGAGAGAGAGAGGGCGCTCTTTTCCCTTGTAATGCTCTGTCACCACTCACATTTCCACTTTCCCTATATTTGTTTCTCTCCTTATTTTTATCTTTACCTAATCACCTCCTCTCAATTCCACTTCATCATGTTCATATCTAATTCGATATACTATTTTTTCATCCCTCAATCAAGTCCCTATCTCCATCTCGTCTCTCTCTCTCTCTCCCTCTCTCTCTCTCTCTCTCTCTCTCTCTCTCTCTCTCTCTCTCTCATTTGTCTTCCCGTTTGTCTCCCCCTTCCCCCTCCCCTGTAAATCTCTATGACCAGCTGTCTCTACCCACCCCACCCCACCCATCTCTCTACATCTCTCCCTCACACCCGTACACGAGAGCGAGCGATGTGTCCATTCATTGGGACGTCACTCCAAGCCTGGATGAGGGCGTGATTCCTGCTCCAAGTAAACCCTTCTACAACCCCGACACCGGGTTCATCGGTTGACTTCTTGGCCTCCACCCTATCGGAGCAGAGTGTACTTTGGGCATCGTCGGACACGAGTGTGCTCTCGTCATCTCCTCGTCATTCTCCTTATCATTCTGATGCTCCTTCTCCTTGACCATCGACCAACCGGTTACTCGTGATCGTATAGATTGACATGTTATAATTTACCTGGTTAGATATAAGCTGTATTATTAAATATCGACAACTAGCAGGCATTTTCACATGTTTAAACCAGCAGTTATAGGATGGTAGGGAGGCCTCCAACAACATGACTGGCAGAGCTTGAATGACGTTCGTCGGAGTTCGGACCAGTTATTTGAGCTGGTTTAGTTTATTTGATAGACGGACATTGCACCAAGCACGTGTATTCACTGGTACGGGGCTGTGTGTTAGTGCTATCACTCTGTTTTCGTTATCCTTTCATGAAAGAGCGAATTGAATACAGGATGGTACATTCCACGCAGGAAAGCATTTGGATCTGATATGACAAAGTTTGTGAACACGCCTTGACACAGGATGCCGAAGATCATTTCATTTTTATTTAATTATTCCAAAGCGATTACATTGAGGCGACAAAACTATGATACATCTGTAATGTGATGTTAGATTTGCTCTTTTAGACAAGCGCTAACATATTGGGTTCGGATTATTCATAAGGAGAGCGAGAGCTTACAAAGGGCTGATCTTCACCACGCACCCAAGTGACGTAGCAAATCAGAGACACCAAACTTGATCAGGAGCCAGCGAGAGGAGCCAGCGGTCGGGAGCCAGCGAGAGGAGCCAGCGGTCGGGAGCCAGTGAACAGGGGGAAGACATGTCTGATTGTCGGCGGGAAGGCAGCGACGCCTATCTGGACGCGCTTGGCCTCGACTCTCCGTCCCTGGTCGTAGATAAGATGGACGACCTCGCACCCATCCTCGCCGAGCTTCAGCCGACCGCCAAATCAGCGACGAGCAAGCCAGCCAGACGGGGGCGAAAGCGAAATGCAGACAAGGCCGCTGCGTCGAAGACGGCACCGGGAGCAGGGGTGACGCATGATGACGCCAGCGGACCCAGCCCGGCAGTCGAGGCCAAACCGAAGCGCGGTCGCGGCCGGCCTGCAGGTAGTACAAACCGCGCCAGCAACAAACCGCCTTCCGTCACTGCTCCGGTGACGGGGATAGGCGCTTCCGTGGACGGACTGGATCAGAACGACCCCGCCAACGCAGCCAGGGAGCGATCACGCGTCAAGACGCTACGAGACGCCTTCCTAGAGTTGCAGCGATCACTACCGTCCGTCCCGCCCGACACAAAGCTCTCGAAGCTGGATGTGCTTGTGCTTGCTACAACCTACATCTCGCACCTCATGAGGACCCTCGATGACGACCAGCCCGCCCTGAGCTCTCCCGGGGATGAGCCACCAACATGCGCTCTCGGAGGCAGCCTCGACAAACACCACAGACTCAAGGCCAACGGCTATCTGCACCCGGTCAAGGTAGGCCCTGACGTGTAGTCATGCTTGATGTCGTTTCACACATTATTCAATACGTTTCTCAAAAAGTTTTCCAAGACGTTTCGCAAGACATTAGACCCTGTGACAGAAAAACACCAGTTCAACACCAACATCAACCGAGAAAATAATATAGATTGTGCATCCAATGTTTAGATTTTTTTCGTATAACCTACAATTGTGTGAATAAGTGTTTAGTACTTCCATGATAGGCCTACTATTTGAAAGGTTTAAGAAAACGCCATTTAAAACGATATAAAATATTCCAAAAAAATGTAAAGACATTGATGATAAAAGTAATAGTAATCAAAATATTAATAACAATAGTATACCCAATCACGTGACGTATATTGCCATCCTTAGATTAATATCCACGTACTGATCATGTCACGATTGAGAGTAATGATAGAGATGGCTTTAAGACTTCCTAATTTGACATGAGAAGTGTAAATACGCAAACCAGATTACATGTACTAGCAGGATTAGGGAAACAATAGAGAAAACCCAGTCTTTATTTAAATGTAGAATGTATGGAGAGAGATGTGTCTGCAAGGTCTCAAATGTCGAGTATTGAATGGTATTCTCGTTTTGTCGGGTTTCTTTCTTGGATTTTTTTTTATAACCGTTATATCTTTTAAGGAAAAAAAAACTACCGCGACAAGAAAAAGACTTTGGCAAATTATGATGAATATAAATATTATTTAAAACTTTCAAATCCAATATGTGCATGATTTAAGTCGAGACTACTCGACCTATATGTACTTATAAAACATAGTAACCCTAAACCTAGGTCCCCCTCACTCACTTCCCCCCTCTTTCACGATGCACTTGATATATATCCATTTACTTATCTACATCGTTAGTGGTTCCAAATGATGAATGTCCACGTGCCTTGTTCAGTAATTTCTTTGATTATTATCGTAACCATGGTAACTCTCTATGCGTATTTGTCATGTTTTATTTGTCAATAAGACGTCAGAAAAATGAGACCGCCGATATATCGGTCTCCTTTCTGTTTGTTCCTTTCTCAAGCGATGTCTATTTGTGATATGTTTATATTCATCGTATTCACTGGATTGATTTACATATAAGTACAGTAGTTCATTCCTCTCCTCTGTTTTCTCGATGACTTATATTCGATTTTCATCAAATATTATCAAGAAATGGTAAAAATTTAGTAATCACGGTAACACGTGGTTGTATACCTTGTGATAAATGACACACTAACGTATGTGGTGAAGACAGGATGCGTGAAGGAAGCGATAAGATCACTAAGTTGATGTATATTTATATTCTATATCAACCACTTATATCAAACACATTTTTGTTAGTGTTTTTTTTCACCGAAATATATGAGATAAGCATGGAAGGGAGAACGGTGAGAAAAAATTGTCAGCTAGTCATGGAAAGTCATTAAGAAAAAAAGGAAAATAAACAGTTTAATCTGAATAGAAAGTTTTGCAACAAGTTTGAGTTTATTACAAAATGAGAAGGACGTTTTGGACGTTTCGGGCAGTGTGCTCTGTCCGTCATCGGGAGCAAAAGACGAAGAAAATCTGAGCAATATAGATTGGATGTTACCCGGTTATGTTGTACTTATTTGAACACATTTATTCACTCTTCCATTATTTCTCTTATTTCTCCACTTTCAACTCACAACATTTCTTTCTAAAAACAGTGTTACCATGATCACTCAGTACATCTGAAAATATGATGAGGTTTATTTCCCGACTGTTCACACAATAATTAACTTAAAATGAAAAGAGAATTTATCAAATAATAATGTAGGCATACTGTATTTGTCTTTAAAACAAGATTTACGTTCGGTCAGTGCTCATTTCTATGTTCTTGTTTTTATTTTCGTGATTATTCAAGATGCGATCTTTTTTCCCACCAAAAACAGCAAGAACAACAATACATAAATTCAGTTACCTGATTTGCAAAAACAAAAAATAAACAAATAGGCTTATCCAGAGAAGTGCGATATTAACTGCGCCAGTTTTGTAATTAAGTTTTGATAGAAATACAATATAAAATGATAATACTGTGAAAGTAAAATTAACCAAGATCGAAAGCATAAATCTTTTATGGAGGGATACGAAAAGATGAACTAGAGATCAACCCTGTCTGGCGGCCCGGTGATCAAGATAGTCGATAGCAAGGCAAAAGTTAGAGAGACCGGCTTCGTGGAGTTTTGAGGAAAGGTCGACACACAAATCTTACAGGGCAGTCATGTCCATCACTTATTGAGTCGTTAATCCTCGACCCAGACTTTTCATTCGCAATATTAAATAGCAAACAGTTCCACAAATGTCCCCCATGTTTCAGAAATCAGTAGGAATTTGTTGTCATTCATAACAACTTCCTCTCGGTAAATTGGACTCGCGTGACTCGTGCGTGCTTGTGGTGTGTTTGGCGGCCGGAGCTGCCCCGTGCGAGTCGCTGCAAGGCCCGCTGGTCATCCAGTCTCCCTCAGGGTCGCACACATGGTGGCTTCAAAATGGTTCGAGTCATTTTCTGCTCAATGATTGAAATGGTCTTTCGTATTCAGAGTTATCATTCTTTGTAAAGCTTGTTCCATTTGTGTGAATGCGTACGGCCTTATATTCTACGAAAATATTGCTCTCTTAGCAAGTGATGCACTTCCTTCTGTTATTTTTTGTAATGTTTACGCATCATAATCAGCAATCCCATGCCATCAACACCTACGTATTCATAAATTATGACTTAACATAATGAATATATCATAAGTGACAAAAATTGTCAATGAATTTCACTATGATAAAGGCAAATGCAAAACTTTCGCAGAACTTGAAATTCAAATGTTTCTTCAGTGTGAAGTCTTGTATTCATTTTATGAGATACATGTACGTATAGATATAGGGGTATGCAGTTAGATTTGCCACAGTGTCTAGTCTAGAAAAGACACCTACGGATATTAAACCCCGCTCAATGGCGGGGTTGACCCGGGGAGTATCCGGGGGAGAGACTGAGGGAGACTGGGGGAGAAAGAGAACTCGTGAAGACTAGTGCACGTCCATATCTATATCGTGTCGACCTAAAACTCTAATGATTGCACGAGGGGACGGCTGGTTTGTTCTGCCAATTATCCCGGGTCAACTATTGCCTACACCTTACTAAAAGGAAATAATTGTCACCGATTAGGGGTTACTGCAGGTCACATTAAAAAGTATGACTGTCTGCACCGGATGTCAATCAAAATTATAAAAATATGATATTTCTTTCAATAATAAGCTCATGGTGATCAAGCAGGTATAAGCCTGGATACAGAGCTGTTTCATAAACATTTATTTAATTTAAAGGGATATTTCACCCTGAAATTAAGTTGCTTTCAATAGAAGCAGACACGTGAATGAAGCATATTAGTGAAGGTTTGATGGAAATACGTCAAAGGATAAGATCTTTTGAAGTTTAAATTTTGTGATGTCACATGCGAGGTGCTCTCCCATTATATTGTGTATAGTCTTCTTTTTAATGTCAATTTTCTCAAAAAGCTATGCATTTGTTTACCTGTGCATTTGATACATCATTAGAAACACGTTTTTACACACGCACCTCTATTAAAAATATTTATTCCGTTGTCAAAAACAGGAAAAGAGTTAATTCCACATTCTATTTGTATTTAAAAAAAAAGAAGAAGCTGTAAATCGTAGTTTGTTGTGCAACTGGTCATTGAAGGTAAAATAGAGTATGTGAAAATGAAACGTTTATCTTTTATAAACAATGTATGACAAGATAATGGTTAGATATGCCGAGATGCAGGACGAGCGAAATTACTTAAGAAATCTAAAAAACATGAAGGAAAGGCTCTCCATCAATAAATAACATATCGTAATCAATATACACAAATTTATGCGTGGTCGTACCTATTATGCAGTTGTGTGTATGCGGTTGTGTTTCGTTGAACGCAAATTCTGTAAACAATATTGCGAATACCTTGGAAATTATATTCTTTTTATGCTCCGTAATAACAGTAAACTAAACATAATGAACGTGAATAGACATGCATCATCAGTAATCACATTATTTCACGTTGAAGCCATATGACGCAATTCCTCTTTTTCCTCTTCCTTTTTTTTTGTATTTGGTAAAAGTTTGTATTTCAATATTGAAAGTTCGTGTGATAAGAGAAGTCATTGTGTGAACATGCATCAGTGAGAATGAAAACGAAACCTAGTTGGTGAGCTCGGTTTTTCATCACTCAATCGCGTCAAATTCAAGCAACGAGTTTGGAAAAGTATGCTACATTTTGTAAAAGCGAAAATAAATCACCAGCACTGACCAAAGCGATGAGTTGAATGGAGAAATTAAAAAAAAAAGCTAAATACCCGCATCACCAAAAGTGTAGTACAGTTGAAACTCAATTATTGTCAAGAAAGGAATTTGAGCAACAAACTGTCACGATTGAGCGGGAAAACCTGTACATTATTGGAGAAATATGGAGATATAAGATAGAGTATATAAGAAATGATTCGACGTGCTATAATCATACAAATTCAACATCGCAATTTAGGTGAATCCATTTCAGTTTTCATAAGATAAAATGGCAATGTATAAAAATATATGAAAGGTTATTTGAATTAGATTAGCACATGATGAAGATCTGTATAGGTGTGCCATAACTGTTGCATTGTCCTGATATGGATATGCCATCACAAACATAAATGAATACAATTTCACCTTGCCTTTGGACATGTTAAACTTCAATGAAGCTTTGTCATAAGATGTGATTATGTAGATAAATGAATTATTACATCAATAACTTCGCTTTGCCTTGAACTTGAAGCTGAGCTTGAAAGGCAAACTACAAAATAGGTTAATTTACATTCCGTACTCAATCATTCTCTGTCACTGATATCATATTTCATAAACTATAAACATAGGCCTATTGTGTACCTACTGCCAAAACTATGCTTTACATAATTTAAGTATGTCCGCAAATCATGAAAAGGGAGACACAAGTTTTGATAACTGATGAGATTGAAACATTGGCATGATTTGTGAAACCACGACATATTGCTAGCTCGGATATGATCATAGGTTGTCGAGAGAGAGAGTAGAGCACGGATGCGATCCCCCGCTGCTCTCCTCGCCGTGTCCGTCGGCCTGCACCCCACGCTCTCGCCCCTGGTCACTCGGCTAACCCCGATCACTCCCCTCAGTCACACTCCTATAATAGCAGCTCCTGATTTAGGCCCATTTTCTCGTCGTCCTTAGAGTTCTGCTTTGACCTAGTTCTCGTGATGAGTCATCGGTGGAACCCACTATTAACATGATTAACCCTCTCGATCTACCAATCTCCGGCCCGAGCTCAATCCTCTACTCATGAAACTAAGTCTTTGTCGGTTGTTCATTTTCTGTGCAAATATCCTTTGTCTTTCCTCTATTAATCTGACGAGGAATGGAGCACTGTATTTACAATGATTTTACATGGTCTATCAACCGATGTGCTCAATGAGCTGAAATCATAGTAATTCATCCAAGAAGTCATTGCCATTTATCATGCTTCACTTAATATACGCATCCGTAGGTTGTGTTTATCACCCCCCCCCCCCCTTCCCACCCTCTCTCTCTCCGTCTATTTTCCCTTCCTCGACCCCTGTTGATCTTTTTCTGCCCCTCTCTCCACTCACCAACCATGCCCACCACTCCAGCCCCCCCCCCCTCTCTCTCTCTCTCTCTCACTCTCTCTCTCTCTCTCTCTCTCTCTCTCTCTCTCTCTCTCTCTCACTCACTTCATCCATCATGCCCGTTGATATACTCTAGTCCGAATTCTTCGTCTTCTCTTCTCTCTGTCCATTCCCTATCTACTCCCCCCCCCCCCCCACTTTTCTCCTTCCTGTATATAATATGCAACCTTCTTCCAAGTTTAAGGAGTGTCTTGTTAAAGTTCTCCCTGTGTGATCGCTTGGTGCCAGGTTTAAACTTATTTTTCAACTTTTCAATATTTCATCCTGAATCTGTCGGTCTTGATCACCAAGCGGTAAGACAGAACGAACGCACAAACCTGTCAAAATACACAACCGAAAGGACGATTAATAAGAACTCAATTTATTTTTGCTAGAAGTGGGTGCACGTGTTGCAATCATTGGGTCTACCAGCCGACTCTCTTCTTGCGTGAGTAGCCTTACTTCCAGACGTTTTGCCTTTTCTAATTAAAACTCCACAATTAACAGGTCTGACAGCAGTAGACTACTAAGTCTATATACTTCTCCTCATGCTCACCCAATATGGACGGACTGAGAAAGGAGGGAAATTAGTCTTGGTAATACTATACCCGGGTGTAAAACTGTGATAGTTTCTTTAAAAATGTCCCCTAGCCTGGAAGCCAGGCTAGCATGAGGGTGTTTGGGGCGGCCTGGTGATCGAAACTCACTCTAAACTGAGTTCAAGTACGAGGCATGTAGTAAATAGATTGCCTGCTTCTTGGCTTGCGTGGAATCAGACATTCCTGCACGTGTATGTATGGTCAGAGATAGTGTATGGGACTCGCCTTGGAGACGGTGATACATGGCATGCATGGAGCAACGTATTATGGTTGTTACGAAATCGAATATCGAAACCGGTATCCCTTTTGTATTACAAGCCTTCAAGTGACTACGGGAGGTATGAAATCATTTATGGAGATGCAAACATTAATAATTAATTAGGTTGATTTGTTGTGTTTTTTTATTCATGCAGAGTTAGGAAGACGAATGTTTGGATAAATTATACATTATACAGATAGATAGATAGATTAGATAGATAGATATATAGATAGATAGATAGATAGATAGATAGATAGATAGATAGATAGATAGATAGATAGATCGATAAATAAATAAATAGATAGATAGATAGATGAATGAATAGAGGTAAACATTGGACACAATCATGTGTGAATGATGGATGAATCGAGATACATTGATAATCATCTGGGAAGGTCATTATAGATGGGGAAGGTGAAAAGCAAGAGATAAAGGAGATTATTTCGAAAGGGAAGGATAGGAAGAAAATAGACACCGTGTTGAATGTGATGTGCGAGATGAGGACGGGTGAAGGAATAGGAGGGAGATGGGGGGGGGGGGGGGGACGTTGCTAGGAACATAAAGGACAATCAATGAATGGATACTAGACATAATTTTGTATTAATATCGATAGATGAACAACTATGACGAGAGGGAGAAAGAAGCATTTAACTGGTATAAGGTAATCGAGAACCGTGTGGAAATAGATGAATAGAGAAAAATAGAGATACAGTGTATTAAGAAGACGAGAGATAATCATGATAAAAGTGGGAAATATAAGGTTATAAGAATGAAACACACAGCTAGAGGGAAAAGATACGTAGATTTCTAATACATTGGAGTACAGTATATGGATAGATATATAATACGGACATAGAAAGCTGGATAGAACGATATGCACATATACATATAAATAGACAGATAGATAAGTAGCTATGTAAATATATAAATATATATGGAGAAGTTGGATGATGGATGGTTGAGGAGTAATATATTTATCCTCGCTTCATCAGTCACTCCACACTGTCTTGTCAGGGAGAGCGGGGAAGCTGTGCTACCAGGTATGGAACCAGGAGACAGATAGAGATGTACGTCGTATCGTGTAGTTATTCGAATTACTACACGATGTATATAGCCATGTTATTGACAGTCTCCTGCTTCCATAACCATGGACCTATCATGGATGTACTGCGTTCAGAAAAAACTTCCTTTGATCTATGATGACCGCCGCCTCATCAAAATTCAAGACATTCAGATGTTTCAAACAATACGCTGTATTTCTAATGAGACAGTGTCTTCCTCTGAATAACAAAAAGAAAATCTGGTTTGAGAAATATGTCAAGCGTTCAGCCGTCGCTGGGAGTTCATAGCTGATCTTATTACACACACTGGAAATTAGATTGGGGGCTGAGCGAAGGGAAATTTTGATAAAATTATAGAAAGAATTTAGTCTGTAACTTTTTCGGACATCTCCGCACATTAAATCGAGGTTGTTTCCATGGAAAATGAAACACTCAAGAAACGATTTACAAGATATTTGTAAGGAAATATGATTGCCCAATGTGCGATATGGAGGCATTTCTCGGACATGTTTTCGACAGAATTCTCGATTTATATATAAAAAAAATATATATATAATCTGAAATTCACAGAATCGCATCATTATACGATGTTCTACTACTGCACATGCATTGAAGTACATGAACATGATGAAGTGGTTCTGAAATCTTCTGCGCATACAGAATATATATTCCTCAAAATGCATCGTATGCTTGTCTTGCTTGTTTGGCGGCGGATCTCCCTCGATCAAAGAGCCAAACGCGTTAAATATTCCATTGTGATATCAGTGCACGCGATTGTTGTAGGAATAATTTACACTTCGTGCTGACTTCATTCCTTACACCTCTTTGCCATAACCAAGGATATATAAAGAGTAGCTATCATCCTTGATGCTCCTCGCAGATTCTGAAGCTGCATCATCATGATCGTAGGTCACCTGTATGATAAGTGACTCAGCATACAGCATGGTAGGACGTTGATTGGCAGGGTCTGTGTATAGGATCAACATTTCTTTGAGAATTCCTCTTCGCAAAGCATAGCTCCAAGGTACTCTCTCCTTTCTAGGTGATTGTCATGCGGCCATTGCGGTTCACTTTCGAAAAAGAGCATCAAAACCCGGAATGTATTACCTTTTATTGAAATCATTAAAGCTTCGACCTTACTCACGTCATATGATAACTTAACAATTTAATTTTGACTGAATGTGCTTTTAACAATTACAAAGATTCATTTTTAACAACAACAAACAAAATAGAGTTTCAAGAAGCCAAATCTGAACTTGCTGCTACAATGACTACAGAACCTGAACAAAATTGATGAATGAGATATTTTACATTGTAAACAGCACCCATGATAACTAATGCTACGTTAGATCAGGCTTTATTGGGGAAAGGGGGGTGAGTATAGTGGAAACATGTATATCTTTTTATATTCGACACCATAGACACAGAGCACATTCCCAAACCTACATTTTTAACCACATGACTAATGTCGCCAGAAATTCACTCATAAAATCTTCGGGAAAGTACATGGCGGAGTGTATATGAATGGCATGATGGGTGGGCGGTGATGCGCTTGAAGGGAAGCCTGTGCTGCCGGGGAGCCTGGGTGCCAGGGAGCCGGGGAGCTGGGGAGCCGGGGAGCCGGGGACTGTGGTTTATGGATGCATGTCAATTAGCAGCGAGAAGACAGACTGGGGAAGGTGTGCACCGATTTACGAGTCGAGGGAGATGTAGGGGATCTCCCAGACATCTTTGATATTCTGACGAACGAGGGTCATTGAAGTTATATACCCCCTTATATGTAAGACAAACTAATGCTCTTTGGATATGTAGAGGTTATACATGCATATGTAGTAGGCCTACACGTGCCAAGATGCACCAATGGCCATACACTAAATGATTAAGCCGAAGGATCAATTTTCTCTAGCACATCTTAAATTGTTCATTTTGCTTTTGATACGCAGAACTTAGTCATATTACACGATGCAGAGAAATCATTTTATTAGTGAATTTGGTGAAGAACATGCAGTATGAGAAAATGGAAAAGGAACGGTGGTTACAAAATGATGCATATATAGATAAGTCACTTTAACCCTCTCAGTCTCACATGTGATAAGCTCTATTGTAATTTGTATTAGACTCTCATTGTGAGGTACTGAGTTAAGTTAGGATCTACTGCCAATATCAACTGACAAAGCTAAGAATGTCCTCACAAATAACACACAAAACATACCACGCGCAGCTCTGGGACAATGCGAATAGCTATGTAAAATGATTCCAACATTGAGGTGATATTTCTTAAGAACAAATTAATAGGAAATAAAGAAGAGTAGAGGGAAATGCCCTTATATCATCGGTGGTCGTCTACCGAGCTCGGGCTACCGGCAGGCTCCCCGCAATGAGGCGGCACAGAATTAGGTTAGTGAGCTACCGTCTGTGAGCCGCGAGTTTCCCGCGCGGCATGGGGCGAAAGCGCGCGCTTTTTGTCTCCTTCAATTCTCACTGCTCTCTGCTCAATTAGTGCCCACGTGGGGGGCAGCTAGGGCCCGCTGGGGTGATGGCGTGACTTTATGTCAACGGTAAGAGGCTAGAAAAAACAATGGCGTCGTCACTGCAGCGAGTTGATTGACCTCCAGGCTATTGACCTAAGAATACATGTATTATCGATGAAAATATCCCGTGCTTTCTTAAGAACATATCGTAAGTTAACACGGTAGAGGAGTAATGCAGTATAGCAGCGTCAGATCACACGGTTTAATATTAAATTAGATGGCCACCTTAAAGCTCAGTAAATGGAAATGGAAATTAAGTATTTTTCATGACTTAAGTAGGTATCATGAGTATTGTGACGAAAGGAACACAATGAGGTTATTTAGGGGACTGAGATAAAACGAAAGTTCGAAAACTTCAAAACAACTGCTGTCGTTGCATCTTTGCCATGTTTACCAGTCACTAAGTAATATAGTCAAACACGGCGTTACGCACCAGAAAGAAAATGGTTTGATTCAAAGGTCTGTTTATTAATAACATATGAACTCAAGTCACGGCCAAGGCTGAATTGCACTGAGTTTCATAATAAGTTAAGTATAATAGACATAAGCATATAATAGCTAACTTACAGATTTCTTGTATTATCATAAGCATTGTAAATATTATAAATGTGAAATGAGATCATACCACTATGATACTTCGGCTTACCTACATGGTATTCGTTTAACTAAATGACACTTACTTCATTGAGTATATGTATTTATCTATCAAGCTATAATTTTACAATAATTGTAATTGCCGAGAAAAACGAACTTGAGGAATCAGAGAGACTCGGGCGATTTCTCTCCGGTTCGCACATCAAAAACCCCACAGCAGAACTACGTCTTGAGGATTAGATAAGGGTACCGCTCATGATGTTGATATCAAAGTTGAGTCTGATCATTGTCTAAATATGAAGGCCCATTGATGATGAAGAGAATAAACACTTTAACTTCCCATGTTTCGTGAATTTCTCTCACCTGCTTCTTTAATTTTCTGCATTTCTTTAAAGTAACTTATTTGGTTGAAATGTTCATCATCATGCAGCCTACCGTTGATATAACGGGCTTATTAAGATCACTTAATTATTGCTGTAGGCATACAGCTGAGCAATTTCATTCTTGAGTCTACATACATTTCATGATATTTACATTTTGCAAACTTTTCATGATAATGAAGCTTCATTCATCATCTCGAAGTGACGTTTGTGAATGTGGAGATTCTTTCGGTTGTGGAGCTCCGATCATTGAACGTGAAACTTCGTTCTTTGATCGTGGAGCTTCGTTTTTATCGTGAAGCTTCGTTTTTTATCGTGAAGCTTCGTTTTTTTATCGTGGAGCTTCGTTTTTTGATCGTAGAGCTTCGTTTTTTGATCGTGAAGATTCGTTCTTTGATCGTGGAGCTTCGTTTTTTTATCGTGAAGCTTCTTTTTTATCGTGAAGCTTCGTTTTTTATCGTGGAGCTTCGTTTTTTATCGTGAGGCTTCTTTCTTTGATCGTGGAGCTTCGTTTTTTGATCGTGGAGCTTCCTCCTTTGATCGTAGAGCTTCGTTTTTTATCGTGAAGCTTCGTTCTTTGATCGTGGAGCTTCGTTTTTGATCGTGAAGCTTCGTTCTTTGATCGTGGAGCTTCGTTCTTTGATCGTGGAGCTTCGTTTTTTGATCGTGGAGTTTCCTTCTTTGATCGTGGAACATCGTTCTTTGATCGTGGAGCTGCAAATAGTCAACTTTTGTAATCAGTCTTTCAGAGACAGGTAGTCGCCGCTTTTCTTAGCCATAAGGCCACCTCAGACGCTACGATTATCAGTCATTAGGGTCTACGACTGAAGATGTGACGTCACTTTCTTGCATTCAAATCCGATGACCGGTCCTGCGATGCGCTCGCTCGCTCGCAAAGTCGTATGACTGATCGGATCGTGTCCTCTTCGGTGGCATTTAGATGCATGCAAAGTAAGTTATGATAATGTTAAAACACTCTTCTATATAGTCGCAAAACACTACTTACGACAACAATGCGTGTATCAGCAGTAGATATGCACAGTATTAAATTTATAAAGCCTTGACGAGTTCCTGTCATTCAAACTTAGAGCGCTAATTTCATAATGTATGTTTTTTTATATTTTCATCCGATCTTGCCCTTCTTAGACTTGAGGTCTGAACTAGCACAAGCGGGGCGTGATACATAATGCAGGCCTGATACATTTTAAGTTGTGCTCGGGAGCGTAGATGCTTAGATGCTACCACTTGTTCCGGGATGTAGTCCGGTTCGCGGTATCCTCTCAGATTTAGCAACAAACAAACAGCGCCGCTGCTGTCATCAGGAGAAGGGATCTCGGCAGTTTAACGATGACGCCGTGCCGCGACCCCAAACATCGTCCAGACCTCATCACGTCAACCTGGAGAGAACGTGCTTAGCTGGGGTCTCCGGGCCGCCCAGCCCGGCGCCCAGACGGGCACCGCCTCGCTCCACCTCCAGCTCAACACCTCAACCCAACTGCGCTCTGCCGTATGTGGTTGGCTCGATGCTTTCAGGGCGACTCGTAAATCTCGCCCAGGATGGGCAGAGAGAAAGGGAGAGGGCAGACGTCATCGCTATCGCAAATAAAAAGCCCTCGTAAATATTCAAGGTCATTATCAAAGACGACTTGTTAATAAACTCCCTTCAAACTCACCCACGCACGCACGCAGGATCCACACACGTACATACGTACGCACATACCGCCGCCTCCACCCAAACTCCACGCCGTTTTTCCCCATTTCTCGTCTAAATTTCAAAAGAAAGAACGACGTGACACAATTGAAATGAAACGCTAATGCTCCCGTGTCTCCCCTCTTTATCTATATCTCTTTGTCTCTCTGTCTTTCTGTCTCTCCTTCTGTGTCTCTCGCCAACTTTCAAAGTAAGACCAGCTTTGCTCCCACTACAGTATGTTCATCTTCACTCTGTCACTGTCTCTTTACCTCCGCTCTTTCTCCACAGCTCTCACATAATAATTGTATTTCTCTTTCCTCCTTTCTTTCTTCATCTCTCTCTCTCTCCCTGTCTCTCTCTCCCTGTCTCTCTCTCTCTGTCTCTCTCTGTCCATATATATACATCTATCTCTCTCCGCCTATCTCCCTCTCCCCCTCTCTCTCTCTCTCTCTCTCTCTCTCTCTCTCTCTCTATATATATATATTATATATATTTATATTTCTGTCTCTGTCCTTATATTTCTTTCTCTCTCTCTCTCCATCTCTCCATCTCATACCACTCCCCCCCCCCCTTTCTCTCTCTCTCTCTCTCTCTCTCTCTCTCTCTCTCGCTCTCTCTCTCTCTCTCTCTCTCTCTCTCTCTCTCTCTCTCTCCCTCACTGTCTCTGTAAACCCGGTGACCCATCCCAAGTCAAACACGGAAGCTATCCAGTGCGAACAGAGAAGAACAATTTCTCCATTAGAGCTCTTCTCCATAGAGTCATATCCTAACAACTTTTCGCCTTGATTTACTGCTCCAGCCCGTCTTGACACCCTGCCCTACCATTAACCAGGCCGACGGGGCGGGCGGGAGGCGTGTTAAGCGGCCCGAAGCACGCCCTAGCCCGATAAAGGCACCGGCGTGTTGATATCTCGTTACGACCCATATATTTCGATATTTGGATGAAATTGTCAGGACTCTAGCTTCAATTCGCCGCGCAGGGCATGCTGGGTATACCAAAGGAGGAGGTATACCAGTGACACGACACTTTCGTTATTGTGTATATGTACCTCTATGACATGCTTCAGTTGACGCCTGGTCTGTTGGACGGAGACATTGCGCTCAAACCGACAGGAGCATCCCACGGGTGACAATCATAATTCTGAGAAGGATGCGGGGAGGGGTAGGATGGAGGAGGGAGGAGGGAGGAGGGGGCGGGGAGGGGTAGGATGAAGGAGGGAGGAGGGAGGAGGGGGCGGGGAGGGGTAGGAGGGGGAGGAGGGGGCGGGGGGATAGAGGATCGTCACACTCTATGTGCCACTGTCATATCTTTGCCTTATTAATAAACATACATCTCAGAGATCAGCATTTTATCTGACACTCAGGTAGGGTTGATTAGACCTGTATGTACTCGAGGTATATATGGCTACCTTAGACATGATGGAACTATAGGGGCTGATGGTTCTTGTTTGATCACCATGGTTACTGATTATATTTTCCTTTCGTGTGCATCATCAATAACATGACATCAGACTTGTTCACTACTGTTTGTGATACTGAGAATCCATCAGGAGATATTTTTATGTGTAGGCGCCCACTTGATTTGAGTTAAAGTTTTCCTGTCCCTTTATCAGTCCGTAATACTGAACCCATTGCTTCAGATGCTAAGATTTCCTATCTTAATCCGATGTCATGACAGCGAGCCTCAATATGGTGTCATTCACCGCTCACACGCCGTCCATGGCTTGATGAACAGATTTACGACGGCTGAGCAAATAGGGAGCAACGATACCCTCTCCATCTTCTTTTCCTTCTTCTTCATTCCTTTTTCTGTTCCACTATTTCGGCTTGTCCCTTTTCTTCTTTTTCCTTTCTCTTCTGTTTTTTTCTTCATCTTCTTCGTCATCTTCCACTCGCTTTGTTCCGCCTCGGACTCCTTTTTCTTCTTTCCCCTTCTTCCTCTTCTCCTTCTCCTCCTTCGTCTTCTTCTTTTTCTTTTCCCGCTTTCCTTTGTCTTCTTCCATTCTGCTTTCTTCTTCGTCGTCGTCTGCTTCTTTCTTGACACCATTATCCTTTCTTCTTGTCTTTTTCTTTGTTCGTATTGTTCTTTTTCATTTTTTGTGTGTTTCTACTACTTCTCCTTCTTCTGGAAAACGTCAGAATTGTACATGATACGACAGTTCCTTTGATAATGGAATTACTAAGAAGAGTTCTGCCCCGCGACCCCCCCCCCCCCCCCCCCCCTCTTCCCCTCTGCCCGCGTAGAGAGGAGCAGCCGGCTACACCACCGGCTTCTTGCTCAGTGCTGGTGTAGACCCCTGATCTCGACTAATTGAGCTTCTGACGTGTCTGACAAGATATACGACTGGATTGACCGCATGAATCGTCCCGTAAACCCCCCTTTTATTAATTCTCCGTGATATTCTTCGTTAGCTCGCTGAATAATTAGCCCCTAGAGACCTCCGCTGAAGTGAATCGAAATATGAATGATGCGTCTCATACGTAGTAGGGTCCATGGTCTCATCTTTTTGTGAAATAAAATGAACAAAGGTAATCTGTCAAGACTGTTCAGACTGGGGAAGAAAAAGAAGAAAAACGATTTCATCCCCCCCCCCCCCCTCTCTCTCTCTCTCTCTCTCTCCCTATCCTAGTATTCCTGTCCACCTCAATTCCTTTTTAAGTTCTTTCTGGATGGTGGCAGTGAGAAAGAAAAGGAAAGGGAGTAAAGAGGATGTCTTTGTACCCCATTTCCCTTCCTTTCTCATTGCCAACATCCTGTACCTTTCTCTTTTCATCTCCCTCTGTCTCTCCATGTTTACATACTCGCACTGATACAATTTAAACCATATTTGCCTCAATATCATCACACGAAGAGCGAGATTGGATGAAAACGCCGTCGACATATCAGCCTTGTTCAAAATCAAACTTTAACTGAGGACTTCGATAGGTGAAAATGTGAAAAAAAAAAGATTGTTTCTACGGCGTTTCTTCCAATGTAGTTCTTAGTAACCATGGAAACCTTATACCTCATTTGAGTTCAGTCACCTAGATGAATACCAAACTGACTCATATATTGACCATACAATAAAACTAAGGAACGATTCATTACATGTAGGCCTATGTATGCCGCTTTGAGCAGTTTTTCCGAACTATTTGAATGACTTCCTTGAAATGTATCCCAAGTGAGCCCTCTGTCGGTGTTAAACGGTCACCAAGGTGCTGAGGTGCCTACACGAGTCCATAAACGTGAGCTAAATGAACTTTGGGGAGCAGCGAATCATATACCGATATCATGCACATGACTCGCCCAATCAAATAAAGAAAGCTTTAATAAATGCATCGCCACCTCTCTTTACGACTACATACGCGCAGCAATTGTTTATTTTGCTCCGCATAACGCTGTTTCATAAACTTTTAAACGACCTATTTTTTTGGAATTTCATGTATCACTTTGATTTTCTCTATTTCTTTGACACATATGCTTTCGAATATATTTGCCTTACGAAGCAAAGCAGATGGAAATTAAAAGTTATGACGAGTTTAAAACGGAGGTATGCCCATTTAAAAGAAAGGAAATCTTTTGATGTGTTGCTATCATTGTTTATCTTCAAATGTCTTGCTATTGACATCAGTTTTCAATTAATAGAGTGATTTTGTCCATATTTTTTAATATATTGCTTTGTCGATATATTCATTCGAGTATTGATAGGAAATATCATTTGAAATTTTAAATACTTGTTTACTCATATCATATACTGTTTGAACACCCAGTTGAATGACATGAAGAAAGTAATAAGAAATATTTTCATTTCCTCCCGTAATTGTGAATAAAGGCTATTTTCGAGATCATTATAAACTTTTCGCAGACGATAATTTGATGTTTGTCTGGAGTCACCAGATAAATACGTCATCGCATCGATACCAAAAACAGTTGTCCCGAGTGCAGGGTTGCCAAGGGAACCGTATACTTCTTTACGACCTGTATTGAGGTTGAGTCGTCTTCGGGAGGAGGGGGGAGGGGGGGGGGGTATTTGTTTGCTTGCTGGTATCATTCAACAACGTCATGACGACACAACTTTGTGCCCATTCTACTTAATGTACATATATGGTTTAATCAGCAACTGTATATGCATGTGATTGTATAACAAAAACGAATCTATGATTTATAAGACCGAAATCATTTGGGGTTATTGTTATGTTAATTATGTTTTTGATTGTAATTGATTATATTTGATTTGTGTTGATGTCCTTCCTCTCTTTGTCTCTTCTACCCGTCTTCAGAAATGGCCCATGCGATCGCGCCTCTATGCAGGAGCCACTGACTGTCTCCTTGAGGGCTCCTCCTAACAAGTCTTGGAGAAGCAACGTCGTCAAGACGCTGCTCAGATATCGCCGTAGACATGTTGGAAGCTCGGTGTCTGCTACTTTGGTGGTTTCTCACCTTACTGGACATCTGAAGACATGATCATTTCCGGTTTGTTTCCGGATTATGATAAGATGGATCCTTCTTCGGGATCGAGAACCGTGTGGTGTCGTGATAAAGATAAAGTTGCAGCATTGTTGCTGGCCGGGCAAATCTCAAACAATCTCTACAGACAGCACACATTTTAAGGGCGTCTGTACGTTAAAGTGTGTTGACTCATCCTGACCCAATAGAATCATGTATATGTATTTAAACAGAGAGTGCGGTACACGTAAAATATGCTTGTATTCAATTATCCGAAATAGGTTTTTGTCTTGATTTTGTATAAGAGTTTTAAATCTTGTGCGCAGTGGGTGAGTGAACATTATTAACAAACATTTATAAGATACATCGAGTGAAGTATTTCAATAGGACATGATAACCAAAGACGTGACAGCTAATGCCACAACACACATCGCCAAGCCATGCGTGTTGGTGGCTGAGATCAAGCCAAAACTAACAGTTCTTTCATGTATAATTCTAGTCTTCGTGATATTGTCTGTTCTTCCTGTGTTTGATATGACACTTAAAGGGAATGGTTGGTAGTCTAGCAGTAACCATTACGGGCCATTTTAAGGTAACGGGTATTAGTGGTAATCATGGTGACGATGTCGAAACCGTTCTGCTGTCAGTTCTGGTTCTAGGTTTCGTTTAATTTCAACGATTTTATCATTTTGAGATGATTCCTTCGTGGTATTCTGACATGTAATAAGAAAAGTACAATTTTTCATTGCAGAACTGCACTCCATTCATTGCGGGTCCGGGGTGGGTGTGTGTGGGGAGGGGGGGGGGGGGGGGGGGGTGGTTACCACTTCTATCCCGTATGTGTAATCAGTAATGCTTATGACGTTGCCAATATTTTAAACATTCTGCCTTTGAGAAAATTGCAGTGTGTAAACAACGTATGGGAATTTATTCCAAGCAACCCGATGATCATCTTTTTATCATCTTTACGAATCCCATTTCCGTATGTAATCACGTCAACTACCGCTGGAGTGGGGGGGGGGGGGGGGGGAGAGGTTGCGAACTTAGGAAAGTATGCATTCGTCTGATAAGAAAGACAAGCATGCAGTTTAAACACATTTTTGTTCCTATGTCGGGCAACTTCGCAAAGGCGTTTGGTTTGCTTTTCAAAGAAGTTGCCTATACATAAAAACTGAAGGTTGAAAAGCATTTTTTCCAATCAATCAATGGTTTAGACCGACATTTGTCTTTGTCTGGAAAGAGCTTAATAATGGGAAATTTGGTTTAGTAAATTTTATCAAAGTTGATTCCAAATTTCAACTGACTCTTTCAAAGACATTTTCAAACATTTTGTGTAACGCTGATAGTTGTATATTGATGATTATAAGCCAAAGCTCTATGTCACTTACTTTATTTAGTTTACTGAACAGTATTGAGATTGTGTGATTTGCGTACTCTTGAATTGTACATACCCCTTGACTGTATTTATTGATGAGCTTGGAGCTTGTAATATTTTATAGTTTTCCTCATTTCAAAATAATGTACGCTGTATTTACAAAGCTTTCAAATGTATGATTATAATTGCAGCCCACGTGTGCCACTTTTATGTATGTTGCTGATTAAAACTTTCCAAGTTCATCTCTTCTGTGGGATTTTCTCTTGCCATATCTTTATAAATGCCTGATGGATTGGTCTTCACAAAATGGGGGTAAATTCATTTCTTTTGTTGATTGGAACATTTCACTTTTCAGTACATGTAGTTAATATCACACAGACATGCATTACATGTTATTGCATGGATGACCCCAACCATCTATTTGCATATCTTGAAAATAATCCAAAATGATATTTTTATTTGCTGTATATCAATTCTGTGTCACTCTCACTTTTCAATACTCCCCACGTGTTTGACACAATTCAAAATTTTCTCTTTTTTTCTCTTTTTTTTTTTCATCTGACCTATATGACACCCGAGGCAGGCACGCTAATTAAAGCCGCCTCGCTGTCGCGTCAGTCTGTGGCGGCGGCGGTGTGGCTCCCTCTTGCGTTCACTAATGGCCAGAGGGCACTGACAGGGAACTCCGCGGAAGTTTACATGACTTTGTGTGGCGGTGGTATTGTAATAGCCCCGGGACGAGGCGGGTTAATGAACGCCTGGTGTCAACGCGCAACTGATAAAACAAGTGCTGTTACAGGTCGGTCTATTTTGATTGAGGTTTTGCAGGAAGGCAATATACAGGGTCCATACTTATGAGCGAATGAACATTATTACAACACACAGGAAAAACTAATCATGACATAGTCTGTTCACTTGAAATTCGCGGCTATTTGCATATCTTGGAAATATACAAAATCATGACATAGGCCTAGTATGTTCACTAACGACTACACAAGAATTAAAAACAAAATGTATTTGACAATATATCTCTCTCTTAACAAAATGATTTTGCCGTTAATATTTTCGTGCACTGTGTATAAGACAAACGTCTGTTTTATTGGGGTTGTGTGAATTAACTGCAAAAATACATCTGATGCAAAAAGAGTGTTTTCTCTTACCGGTATCATCATGGTTTTTCGTTTTGAGATTGGCAGTCATTTTATTATAGGTGTAAAAGTAAACATTTGTCTTAGTTCAGATAGTTGGTATTCTAAAAATGACTCGAGTCAAACTATGCACATTAAGCCAATTCCAGCATAGAAAATAAAGCCAACTGAGAACTTAGGCTCATTGTCAGAGTACCACCCCTAATCCTTAACACAGCCATGTCAGTATCAGCCCTCACTGGTCTTCTTGATAGGGTAATTGCGTAACGTCTTGTCCTTGAGCATTGATCACAATAATACCTCTTGTTTGGCCATTGAATCCTTTCAGTTTGCAAGAGACGAATATACTCACACTAGTTTCATAAAAAGTAGGTTCTGTGGCATGCAAAGGCTTGATACCTTTATAATTAACTTATAAGTGTTGATTACATGCATTACATGTTTGTTTTAAAACAATCTTGAATCTGTATATGCAACATGTCATTTTTTTATATGAATGATACACTCAGCATGCACCCATAGAGTGGCAATGTGTCTGGCAATTAAATGGTTATCATGCTACTGTCATTTTCCATTTTACCTGTTATATAGCTTCTGAATTCTTTGATATAATATATTGATATAAATTTATATATATATATATATATATAAATATATATAAATGTATATTAAAGAAACAAAAAAAACACTAAATGAATTCGTGGCTCAAGAGGACCTTACATATAATACGATAGACAGGCTGCACCACAGGCATGCTATAGGAAAACGAAATCACGTTGAACGTTCCTGAAAAAAAGAGTGTCTGCTTTCCTCTAAAAGTAAGTCATGGTACGTTAGACAGAAAGGAGCATCCAGGCGTTTTGTGCCGAGGTGTTTCGGTCTCGTTTGATGTGTCTTACCTCACAACACAGCGGGTTACAAACCCCGCTCATGCCGGGTTCACATTCTGCTAGTAAACGCCATCTACAGGGTAGATTATCATTATTCAAAGATATTTTCTTTCTATCAGAACCTTGCTTATCACTTCGTGCAATGGGCTTAGCACAGGGAGAAACTTCATTCCACCTAATCAGTCCGCGGTGTGAACGCGGGCTCCTCGATAGACTCTGAGCGTACTTTCGCTGCCCGATGTGAGCGCGACCTGATCTGAGCGCGCCCCCAGGCGGCCAGGGAGAACAAGGAGGGCGTGGTAGACTTGATGAGACCGCACACCAAGACACGACCAGGGGTACGAACTCGGTCCTCCTCATCAAAGGTCTTCTTCACCTTGTTTGCCTGAGGAGCTATCTGTTTCGATGGATGCTTGTCGAACCTCGAGAGACAGTTTTCACCAATCACTGAAACGAGTCAGTGTTATGGAGTACGATCGATCATTTCAAACATACAAATAATCCAAGAAATTCAAAATATCCCAGAAATATGCAGATGCCATGGACCGCAATGTCAAATGGTTCACACACAGTCAATACTTATTGTGCACACACAGAAGAATTGCAATGTTACAAAGTTGAAAAGTAAGAAAGTTACAAAGCAAAAACTACGTCCTAAAAGGTGCGTAAAGAAACGCAAATTTAATACACAAGTCAAGCAATAATAGTTCATAGTGTTAAAATATATCAAAACAAGCTTAAAACTAGCGAATTCGAAAATAAATTCACACACGCACACACACACAAGCAAACATACACACACACACACACACACGTACACACACACATTAACATATACACATAATCATACACACACACATGCACACACATATACGTGAAAGGTGCGTGTGCACACACTCCGTTTTGTCGACAGAACTTTGTCTGCTAAGATACTTAAAACCACGGAGGTGACATACATCTATCAATATTGATCGATTGGCGTTATCTCCTGATGGGAGAGAAAGATGATCCCATTGAGTGGTATACCGCCCCATGTTTCATTTTCATTTGAGTCTTCTTCATCTTCTTATTCCTCCTTCTTCTTCTTGTTCTCCTTCCTATCCATCAAAAGCCAACTCGATTCTCAAATTTCGCTAAATTGGCTAAACATGTTACCTTGCATCTGATGTAATGAGATAATGAGAATTGGTTGCATGGCTGTGGCTGTGTGTCGTGATACCGTGATGCAATTCAGTCAGCAACAACAGTACATGCATAGGCTTAATCATGCTAATCAAAATCAAGTAAGCCTGTACGATGTACATGATGTATATGCCATTGGTATGGGAGCATAAGTGAAATTTGTGATTGAGCAATTCGAAGGTTTTTTTTTTTCATTTCCGTAAAGTGTGTATAAGCATTATGACCGCTGCTTCATTGAAGAAGTGACACGCTTTTATACAGCATATGTTCTTAAGAGCAAGGGAGGGAGAGAACAAGAAAGAGAGAGAGAGATAGAAACAGACAGACAGACAGACAGACAGACAGACAGACAGAGATAGAGAGAGAGAGAGAGAGAGAGAGAGAGAGAGAGAGAGAGAGAGAAAGAGAGAGAGAGAAAGAGAGAGAGAGAACGGGGGGGGGGAGTCAGATGAAGATAGAATAATTAGGGCAAATAAAGATACAGAGAGAGAGAGAAAGAGAGAGAGAAAGAGAGAGAGGGAGAGAGAGAGAGAGAGAGAGAGAGAGAGAACGGGGGGGGGGGGAGTCAGATGAAGATAGAATAATTAGGGCAAATAAAGAAGATACAGAGAGAGAAAAAGAGAGAGAGAAAGAGAGAGGGAGAGAGAGAGAGAGAGAGAGAGAGAGAGAGAGAGAGAGAGAGAGAGAGAGAGAGAGAGAGAGAGAAAGAGAGACAGGGACAGAAAGAGAAAGATAGGGAGAGAGATCGGCGAAGGAGCAGAGCCCGTGGGGCATCGCCGGGTAAGCGCCAGGCGGCTAGTGTCGGGTGTCTGAGTGTCAGGGCACCGTACCTGCTTCACGTCATCTTATACAACAAGCAATCATCCGTTTTGTCATGCCATCACAACTCGCCTCGGGCTCGGGCTCGAGACCAGCTTCGCCTCGCAGAGACCAAGATGACGGAGTTCAAAAGGGAAAGATATTAGTTTCGTATTTACCCAACTGACTTCGAATCGAAAGTACTCCTTCTGAAGTCGTCAACTTCTCTCGTTGTACGGCCCCGCTCAGATCTTTGTTTTATATCAATGGATACTTTTCTTTATTAAACTCAACTTTACTTTTATAGTAGGGCTACACTTCATACGTTTGGAAAGAATATTACATGTACTAGCGATAATAAATTCGTATTGTATTTGTCTTTATCATGTTCATAAACTTAACCGAAATTGTTGCAGGCCTTTACTTTAACTGTTTGAAAACAAAATTATCTCTGTTACTAGCGATAATGAAATCAAATTATTTTTAAGGGCGCAAGTTTCCATTCAAGTCAACAACTAAATGATACGAGAGAAATTCCCGACATCTAGCTTTGAACTACTATCAACTTTAAATATAGTGTATCTCTTCGTCAGACAATCCTAACTATGTAAGACTTCGCATGCGCCACGAGAGCAACAACATTAGATCTATAGTATGGAGCTAATAATAGCTCAATGAACAAAAAGTTACTTTGTGAATAATAAGGACAGTGACATACACTCTATATCATACTAAAGCGATTTTTTTTTAAAACTCTATACATGTAATGTATGCGAGATTCTTCAACATTTTCTCCATAACATATATCCATTAACCGTTGTTACGATATTACCCAGCTTTAGTATAGGCCCTCGCCCCTCTTTGAAAAAATTCTCTATTTGAATGAATGAACTTAAAGGGCATATACTGTACTGGGAAGGCAAAAGAACCTTCAAAACGTAATTGTTAGGAATCTTCTTGCCAATAGTCTTAAATTCATGTATTGACCATTTTAGAAGCTTGCTGAAAGTTATTTGCCCTCAAATGATCCACATATGGAGTAATTAATGATTAATGATTAAATCCTCAAAATGTTCGGGCCGTACATTCTGAGGATTTGTCATTTAATCACTCATTTCTCCAAATGTAGACCATTTGAGGGCAAATAACTTTCAGCAAGCCTCTAAAATAGACAATACATGAATTTAAGACCATTGGCAAGAAGATTGCTCACGATCACCTTTTGAAGGCCTTTTTGCCTTCCCAGTACAGTATATGCCCTTTAAGCAAGATAATTGAAGAAGAAAATTATTATACATGTATTCATTTGCAAGTCTCTCTCTTTCCAGTTCTCCCTTTATCCCCGCCCACACCTCTCTCTCCAGCTCCCCCCCTCCCTCTCTCTCTCTCTCTCTCTCTCTCTCTCTCTCTCTCTCTCTCTCTCTCTCCCTCTCTCTCCCTCTCATCCCCTATTCTTGATGCTCTAGTCCTGCTTTCGTCCACTCTCCCTCTTTCTCTCTATCTCTCTTTAAAACAGGTCGCCTCATCCAAAGAAATCACACAATTCACACACAGATCAATAAAAAATATCATATAATTTATATCATATAATGTCATCATTATAAATGTAATTCCCACATCCCAATAGCATGACCCTCAGACTACCACCCTGTATAAAAGAACCCCTCACCAATAGAAATATAGTAACATGTGCCATACATCATTGTACATACATGTAGATCAAGATGTGCCATACATCATTGTACATACATGTAGATCAAGATGTGCCAGTCAGCCTCGTAATTACCACGACTGTGATTTTGACAATTATTAGTAGAAGTTTGAAAAGAATTAGGTACATGTTTAAAGATAGCCCGTCCCTTTTATAAACATCTGCAAACTTCATGAAAATTTGCACATACAGGTATTTAGCATGTATTTTTCGGATACCAACTGTGAAATTTTAAGGTCAGAGGTACTATAACTCCCGTAATATAAATGAAAATCTCACTGTTTTCACTGAAATTTGACTATTTTTGTGGTACGAAAAAAAAGAAAGCTTGATCAATTGACAAAGATTATTTCCTCAAACCCAAATATTAAGCTTTGATTCTAGGGAATGGTTATATAGCCACCCTCTCTGAAATGATGACAAACTCAGGGAACTTTCAGAATTAGGTCTCCAAAAGGGACAGGCTGCCTTTAGAGAGTTAAAGCAAGTGTTACAATTTTTCAGACATATTCAAATTCTCTACAATGTTGAATGAAGCAGAAGTAAAACATAAAGGTCCAGTTAAATAATAATAAAACATAATATTGCATTGCATGGACGTGTCTGGTCTTGCTTTGATCTAGATTAAACAGGTTTTAGTTGGACTCCACTGTTATTGTACTTCACAACAAAGTTACACAAATTCCTGTTCTCCTTTCCTTACGATTCATGGCAAAACAACCACCTAATGTACATGCACATTGGGTAAAGGAGAAGAATTCAGTATAAATGCATTAAAAAGTACATCTTCCACTCCCCCATGCCTTCATGCATGTGTTTGAGCTTGTGCTATAATACTGATTGAAGGAAACAATGCATCCATGAGAGAAATAAACAACACAACAAGCTTACATGACTGAAAGTATCAAACAAAAACTTGTTCATTCAAAAGTTAAGTACATGTAGTTGCCCAGTAAGTACAGCAATCTGAGATTTAACTGTATTGCATGGTCACTCTGCTAGATTTGGTCAAGAGTTGGTGCTGTATTATAAGTAATCAAGATGGCTAGAACACAAGGAGAAGCTCACATATCTAGTGACTCACAGATAGTACTCTGCTTGACAGCGGAATGTCTCATTGTACTACTTCCACAGTTTCACAAAAACATTCTGTTATTGCAAGGCAGCTGATTTTCAATCAAAGGGTTATTCAAATCAACAAAATGCTGAATTATTGGACTCAGATCAATTATTTGGTATTACAAAGGTATAAAGCAATTACATATCAGAAATATCAGCCATTTCCAATCAAATCAATGCAGTAATACAGCTACAGTGTATTGTGGTGTGCTGTTTTACGACTTACTGTATAATACATCAGCCTAAACAGTTAGTAGCATCATTACAGACACCTAGAACTAATGGTAGATAGGTCTCTAATAGACCGACAAGCAACTTGCTCATCAACAGATAAAAAGCAAGCTTCCCTGTGTCAACAGGAACGTGGCGTACACACATGCCTACTGACATGTCACGATACACCACAGATCACAAATTAATTCTCTGTTCCTCAGTAAAGTCAATGCTTTACAAACACATATGATTTGGCAAAATTACTTTGGCATATGGAAGCTAGCGTCCAGTCAAGTGAGAGGCTTGGAGCTCCAATGATAGGAGAGTCTGCACGAGCCCAAAGCTGACATGATATAATAGCCTGTAAATTTCCCATCAGGGGAATTCCCCTGAAGTTTGAATCATGTCGTTATTAGACCAAAACAAGCAAATAGCAAGCAAAAATGCAAGGCAGCTTTGAAGCAGTTACGCGAACTCAAGACGGACATCAAGCTAGCAAAAGAAACACCACAAAAAAGCAATCTATTTTGTCACCTGGGCCAGCAAAATTGGTCTCCCAAATAGTGCGTAATTTGAAACTTGGGATTGACGAGGATGCCTCTATAGAGCAACGAAGTGTTGTCGTCATATGAACATGTTGTCAAGACAATTGGCTCTGAACAAACTCACTCCAGGGAGAGGTTTAGCGGTCCGATATTGTCGATCGGGCTAGTGTCGGGCAATCCCAATTACAGTCCCCGCTGTGATTACCGCTACTTACTCTACCCGCATTGTTTAGAGCCAGTTGTCTTGACAATAATGCTCAAATGACGGTACTCTATTGGATAACCTGGCCAATGCATGCCAATGAACTCCCCTTGAAGGTCCCAGCTCTGACTAATGAGGATCATTCCATCTAAGTTACAATAAATAAATCTCATGACGTCACACACACATATTATTCCTCATGCACATTGTGTGCATTTGATTATCATACATTGAAGACTTTTGTTGGGAGAATGCAAGAAGTTATTTACATCCTTTAGTTACAGACATAACTTGAAATATACAATCTATTTCCATTTGCAGGAAATAAAATGTGATTCAAATTTTTAGTTCCTGACGCATTCCATATAGCACAACATCGCATCACATCTTGAGGCATTTAGTACTGCCAAGGATGCAAGTCATGTTACATACAGAGGAAACATACAAAATCAATTACCTTCATTACGATGAATAAATACTGCAACACATGTTTGAAAGAAAAGCTGTACTCATACAAACCAATTTGTCTTCATAGAAGAAGTAACCTTCATGAAAGCATCACAAGTCTAGTTCTAGAGATTACCAACATAATGCTGAATTAGACTAGCAAACACAAGCACACCAAGACAGCTCTTGCTGGTCTAAAATGGACCTTTGCCCGAGCACGGCCTGTAGCATGTGCAGCAAAGGAATCACACATGCATCCCAGCTGTGAGATCAATAGCAGTACAGAGGTATACCTAACATATCACCGGCCCGTTGTATGTGCAGCAAAGGAATCACACATGCATCCCAGCTGTGAGATCAATAGCAGTACAGAGGTATACCTAACATATCACCGGCCCGTTGTATGTGCAGCAAAGGAATCACACATGCATCCCAGCTGTGAGATCAATAGCAGTACAGAGGTATACCTAACATATCACCGGCCCGTTGTATGTGCAGCAAAGGAATCACACATGCATCCCAGCTGTGAGATCAATAGCAGTACAGAGGTATACCTAACATATCATCGGCCCTTTGTACTGCCTTCCACTTTGAACTACACAACTGTGCTTCCCCTGTGTCTCCTAGAATGGAATGTGTTTTAGCTCCCAGTGCCCAACAGCCCGACTGAAGATTAACAGGAAGACTGGTCAACAAATTGAGCGATTGTAATGAAGTATTTTACATACATGTAGGGGCTAAGCTTTGCTTCTAAAAATTGTAGGACTGAACTTTGATGATTACAATTTAAAATATTAATGGTGTCTCTGAAACATGGAGTATTCTTAAGTGACCATATGGCATCTTTCTGCAACCCAAGACCATCACATTGTTCCAATAGGATCCTAAGTCTTGTCAACATGTGCTTCTTAGAATAGTAGACATTGTTCCAATAGGATCCTAAGTCTTGTCTACATGAGCTTCTTAGAATAGTAGACATTGTTCCAATAGGATCCTAAGTCTTGTCTGCATGTGCTTCTTAGAATCGTAGACATTGTTCCAATAGGATCCTAAGTCTTGTCTACATGAGCTTCTTAGAATCGTAGACATTGTTCCAATAGGATCCTAAGTCTTGTCTACATGTGCTTCTTAGAATCGTAGACATTGTTCCCATAGGATCCTAAGTCTTGTCTGCATGTGCTTCTTAGAATCGTAGACATTGTTCCCATAGGATCCTAAGTCTTGTCTACATGTGCTTCTTAGAATCATAGACATTGTTCCCATAGGATCCTAAGTCTTGTCTACATGTGCTTCTTAGAATACCAGACACTGTCTGTTCATTGCATCTTGCATTGCAAATGCAAAGAGCTGATAGCTAGGTTGTCATCCGTACAGTTTCCTCATAGTACATCATGCTGCACAACCCTATTCGTTTCACATCACATACTGCTCTATGGGGGTTTGGTAGCTTTGGTGCAATAAGACAAGAATGGCACATACAGAATTAATGAACCTGCTCACAATAGAAGAGTGTTATGTCCATCCACTGAAATAGGAATAGGAACAGAGTGAGCAGGTATATCATGGCCATTCTCTTTCCATTTAGAATAAGTTGTGATGAAAAATGTGAATTGCCCTTAATTTGAAACAACCCCACACATATTTCCAGGGCTGCTGGTACAGGATTGTAGGAAAGCTCTGCAGTGGAGAATACGATCAGGTGATACGATGAACCTTCCTTCAAGAAACACATCAAGATTAGGTGAGCTATGATTGGTCCAACTTGAAGACATATTTCTTGCTACGACAGGACTCATACTGAAAGATCCATGCTCACATTCAACATTACAAAACAAGCTTGGATTTCGGCTAAGTATGAAGGCTTGCATTGTTTGTGACAAAATACTTCACTAGTATAGGTGTCATGTATGACCAGTTCTGACTGGCCTGATCTAGATGTGGTTGGTCTGATCTAGCTGTAACCAGTTTGAACCGGTGTCAGATGATGGGCGTGCCTACTGAGAAGAGAGTAAATGAGATCCAGCTAAGGAGGCAGACGCCAGCTGACATGTTGAAGACGGCCGACCAGCTCCCGGTGGAGTGCAGGATGCAGCCAGCGATGTACGTCCCTACAAAGCCCTGCACTGCTCCCATAGCATTGACGATACCTGGATAGGGGGAAACACAAGTATTATAAGCAGTTCATTTGTAGGGAATTAATGTGTCAACAAATCATCAAGGATGGTTGACTGGAAAAAACGCCATCACTAATAATGCCCTTTTCAAGATATCTCACTGCCATAAGAATGTACTGTAATTTTCCTTCAGCATTCAATATTCACATGACTTACTGTCTCGCACAGAGCCCAGCATATAAAAGTGATCAAAAGTGAGTGAGTATATAAATGTGTTACTGCATTTGAGATTTGTGGCAATATTGATAAATAACCTGCACCACAAATGGGCCAAAAACCCATCTTCACATTTCTAAGCACTGTAATTTCTCTCCTTGCAACTCTAGGGCAAAATCCTAAAAGACTAGAATGTCATTTTCTCATCAGTAAGAAATCTTATAAAAACACCATCAACCAAACAGGTTGATGAGGAGATACATTTTGGCTTACTCACAGTAGTAAAGATCTCATGCTTCATCTCGTAAATGAATGAAAAATGGGTAAGAAAATTCTTTGAAGCAGTAGGATTCAAACCTGTCATCTACTACTTGGCTTGCAGTGACTTAACATGTGGTGCACTCAATTATCACTTGACACACAATAACTTTCTAAACCAGTTGCACAGTGCATGCATAACGTTTCTATCACACGTTTTCTGCCCTGGGGACCAGCCTGTGTCCCTGAGGCCAGCTTACCAAAGACAGAGCCAGCATACTTGGGAGCAATGTCCTGTGCGTTGGGTGGGATGCTGCTATTGGTGGTAGCTTGACCCATGACCGCTAGGATCAGGAGAATCAGCGATGCATAGTAGCTGTCTGTTAGCCCCACCCCTATCAACGCTGCTGCCATGCCAACCATACCTATCGTCTGGGAGATCAATAGAGGAATGAAACCGTAATGTCTAATCAATCCATACAAACTGACAAGGTCAATATAAAGCCATTTAACATCAATTTCAAGTTCCTATATTCTGACCTTTTTTTTAACAGTATTTTCTTTTATATCTACATACTGTGGTGTTTATAAACTTTGTTTATGATTAGCTGACAGACGCAGGCCCCTTCAAACATTCAATTTTGATTGGTTGTGTCTCAACAAACGGGTGTTTGAAAGATAAAAGAGAGGTGGTCTGTACAGAGATACAATCATTCTTAGAAAACCAACTTACAACAATATTAGCACTCTATGATCTCATAAAGAAACAACAAGAGATAAGCCAATCTTTAGAATACCACCCTGATACTTACATGCATGATCTTCCTTGAGATTCCTACAGGCACTTTGTGAGCGATGAGGGAATCCCCCAGTATACCCCCTGCTATCGAGGCAGGCATGGCTGCCAGCCAGGGAAGCACGTTGTACACCCAGCCCTGGTCAGGGGAGAAAAAAACTGTCATTAGGAACACGCTTCATATCACAATATATGCACACACACACACATACATACTGTCATAGATTCTAGAGGGAGGGGAAGGGGGAGAGAAACAAGGCTGCAACGTACAGCAGAAAACACATATTGCCATAGTTTAAGGGGGGAGGGGAAGGGGGAAAGAAACAAATCTCTGTTCAGTAGGAACAGGCTCCATATCACAACATATGTACACATACAGTGCTAAAGATTTTAGAGAAATCACAAGTTTATAGAAATGTGGAGGACTATGTAAAGCATCAGAGGTGCCAGCCCCGGACTTGAACACAACTATGATGTCAAAGATAAATTAAATGTTGCCATGCTTAATCCTTTAAGAACCAAGTATAGAGAAGGGCTTTGACTTATTACACCTTTCATGCATCTATGGTACTCGAATGGTTACAAAGAATAACACCAAACAGTCCTTTTGAGGACTAGCACATGGTGGACTATGAAATATCATTGTATAAAAGAAATCATTTGTCATTGAATTCTCGTTTTAAATGACATCCATACTTTGTAAAAAAAAAATAATAAAAAAAAAAAAAATATATATATATATATATATATATGCAATGAAATATAACATAATATAATTTGAAGTGAAACATAACATGTACAATATATCATGCAATTTGTCTTAATATCACATGCAGTAAACCAACATCAAGACAGAAAGAAAGCTACCCTCTGAGACAAGAGGACCTTCAGCATACCAGAGATTTAATATGATGGATGTCAGGGTTTGAAAAAATGAGGTGACAAAAACAAGAAAAGAATGTAAAGAACCGGAAGAGTACAAGAAGGATAAGAAAAAGGATAAGTATCAAATGATTAGAAGAAGTATGCTAAACGTACTGAAAACAAAGAAAGCTTGATCTCAGATACTGTATTGTATTCAACTTGTTTTGGAATAAAGTATGGTGACTTTTTCAAAGTGCATACAAAAGTTTTTGAAAACAAGTTTATTTTGTTCTTAAAGAATAAGTGTTAATTAGGTATCAAGTGTTTGGCCAAATAATATTGTGTCATTTCACGAAAGAAACACATCTGACCATGCTGGGCATTAGATCCAAATACCTGATGATAAAAATACATTTTTCACAGGTTTTTTTTTCTTCTTTTTTTTTACTGTTTGGGCAAGGCACCTGGAGGAAACCATATCTGATTTCAGGACTGGACAGAATTTCAAATTACCCAATGAAACTTGTCATGCAAGATATTGCAACACCAGTATTGTGCAGATGAAAGATAAAGGATGGTAGTGGTGAAGGTCAAAACACTCATGATCATCACCGAGTCATTCTGCGATGACCCCAATCCCCATTGTCTTTTCATTTCATGATCATCACCGAGTCATTCTATGATAACCCCAATCCCCATTGTCTTTTCATTTCATGATCATGTGAATGAATCCTCTCACACTGATGCTGACATTGAAAGCAAACATGACCATGCCCTTGTGAGGGCAGCAAACAGAATCTGCCAAGATTAAATGTCTCCTACCAATTCCTCTACTCTCCACCACCTGTAGCCCTTGGTCTGCTTGAACAATAGCAGCCCTATGGAGTATTATGTCTAGTACTTGTCCAAAACTGCAATAATGGTGCACAAATGGTGAAGTGATCAGAATACTTGACATGCCTACATTAGTGCAATATACAAGTCCACTGCCTGACATTGGAGTTGGTAAGTTTTGTCTTGTTTTCCCAAAAGGCATCCCCCTTGAAAAAATCTGGCGACGGACGGCACTATATTTGCTTTTTCTTTTCTTTTTTTTAATGAAAATGAATTTGAATAGGGAAACAGCAAATTTGATTTTGAATGAATTTCACAATGGAAACATGAGCTTCTTATTACCTTGGCTGCAGGAAAGACCTCTTTGAAATATGTGGGCATCCACGACAGTATGAGCCACATCGTAAAATTCAGAGCATTGTGACCTATCAGAATACCCCTATAGACAGGGAGGAAAAGAAATGAAGGGATAGAGAGATAGAGAGACGGATAGAATAGATCGATAGATAGGGAGATAGATACATAGGGTAGATTGGAGGGGGGGATAGGATAATAGATGGAAAAAATGGATAGATAGGATAGATGGATAGATAGAGAGAAGGATGGATACAAAAGTAGATTGACAGATAAAAAGATGGATGGATAAGATGATAGATGGATAGACGGATAGAGAGATAGATGGATAGATAGTACATAGTTCATAGATTGTATATAGACATATTGTACATGAAGATTGTACATGGAAAGATGGAAAGAGACTTAGAGATAGAAGGGTGGATAGTAGAAAGACAGATGGAGAAAGACACATAAACAGATAAATGGATAGAGTGATAGGAAACATAGGAAAGCAATGATCAGAGAGCAAGCAAGGCAGCGATTTTCAGCCACAAAGGAAGCAAGATTGCAAATCATTGGAAGCATCGTAAGAATGAGAGACAGAAAGAGATGAGGCATGATAAACAGCAAACAAACACAGCAAAATAACAAGCAGGACAGATTAGGGCCACAGGAGGAGGGAACACCACAAACAAGCACAGCATGAAAACAAGATTAAGTGATATAGATACAAAGAGAAGGGAGGAATAGAAAGGAGAGAGGAAGGAGAAGGAGAGGAAGCAAAAGAGATTGCAGACAGAGAATGGGAGAGGAAGGAGAAGGAAGAGAAAAGAAGGCTAATGCAGGAGAAAGGAGAAGGGAACAGATGGACCAAAGCAGACAGGAACAGAGAGAGAAACCAAAAAAACGGGGAGGAAAGAGAAGATTCCATGATTAGTTGTTGAGCAGGATGCAAGGTGAGGACTCGGCACACTCACCTGGGCCTGAGGGTATACTTCTTTAAAGAATGTGGGCATCCAATTTATCAGAATAAAGAATGAAAAAATGACGCACAGGTGGCTAAATGCCATCGCCCTGTGAGGGAGTGAAGAGAGAAAGAGGAAGTTCAACTCTCCTCCTGATCGGGATAGATCTGGCCCCATCTTACAAAAAGTTGTGATTGATATGAATCGATTGCAAGTCCAAACCCCTATCTCTCATGTACAGTGAGCAAGTAAGCAGCATTCACCTGTGCTCGTGGCTACAGCCTGTAATGTAGCTCTAATGTAACGATTGGTATAAATCGCAAGTCAATTTCAATCAATCACAACTTATCATAAAACAGGGCCTTGGTGTTTGAAGCTAGTAACAAGACAACCTATATCGCGTAATACATGTATGATTAAATCAATTTGCCACACTCATAAACTTATTTATCATTATAAAGGTAAGCGCATTGACCTTTGATGTGACAGCACCGATGGATTTATTACAAAATGTAATCAATTTTTTCTCCCAGATGGTCTGTGCTGAAATGAAATAATTCAAAGATTTGACCTGTGATAGATCTTACCCTATATTTCATTAGCTAATCTCCATACAACGGTACATACATTGTTGTATTGTGTTCGGTTAAAATTTGATAATTGTTTACATTTCTTGCCTTTTTTGAAAACATTAATTGGCTTTGGGCACTGACACATTTGACGTAAATATCTGATGTGAAGAAATCCATATTTATATAATGCTTGGTTAATATTGATATTTAGATCAGCTTTATTTGACATTGGCTTATCCAGATATCTAGTTCTTTTGAAAAAGCTATTCTTCTGCAGAGTTCATTGACCTTTGCTACAGGTTGTTGACCTACCAGAAAGGCTTCTGGGTAATGAGCTTCATGACAGGCAGACTCTTCTTCTCATCATCCTCCTTCCTCGTCCCTGCTCGCCCGTTCTGGAAGGAGAAGAAGGTTTTCCTACGCTGCTTCTTGGAATGTGAGTTCATAATGGTTGCTATGACGAGGGCCACACCCCCAAAGAAGTAAAATACGTAGTGCCAGTTTGTGTGGTCCATGATGATGGAGCCTATCGCACCTGTTAGCAGGGTGCTGGAGGCAGGGAGAAAAGAAAGGCAAGAAAGAGTGCAATATAGATTAATATTACACAAGCATGAATGTCACACAAAACTTGTTAGATTCCCTTATTGGGATGACATATCAAACCAATATTGAGTGATATTTGTGGTACAGTTAAAATCATTGGCACTATGTGATCTCAAAAACATGTCTGACCCCCAGCTGCATCTTTCTTAGTTGTACAGGCCTTTCAAAAGGGACATAAACAAAGAAAATTTGTGACTTCAGGCAGAATCTGAGGACCACACGAATTGGCATTCAAGTTGGTTGCAAGATTACTGATTTATCACCCAAATCCCATATAAATGTCATCACACAATCTGTTGCAGCCCTTATGTATGCACGAGCTGAAATAAAGGATTACACTCTAGGGGAAAGTACTTTAATCTTATCATAGTGTTAGGCATAATTTTGTTCAGTAAGAAGACTTGTTCATAGGGTTAGGCAAGACCTTTATTCATGTGGTAGCTCGTCAATGCCAGGTAAGGTTCATAGAGTTAGGAAGAATTTTCATTCAATAACAAATCTTCATAGAGTTAGGCAGGATCCTTAATCATACAAAAGTTTGTCAGTGGTGACTTACCCAAGTGAGCTAGATGCAAAGACACAGGACATGACGTATGCTCTCTGATCAGCATGAACCTTCTGACTCAAGAGACTGGTGAGTGATGGGTAGTGCACACCTATACGAGGAAGGTAACAAAGAGTAAGGCAAAAATTAAATACACAAAGGGAAAAAAATTGTTCCCCTAAAAAAAAAAACTAGAGCAATTCGACTGCCGCGCAGTCGATAAATATGCCTCCGCCTCTTTGCTAGCTCTATTTACATTTATTCTCAGAAAACCTGTTTGTTGGGCAATGAACCATTTAATTCCTATGTGAAATGAAAATATCATATTCTGTTTTTCCATGTTTGGCCAAGTTTGGCAATGTTCATTGACCTTTGACTTCCAATCTAATCAGTCCGTCTAAAGCCATCCTTGTATCAAACTTGTGTAGAATTAGCCAATCTGGGGGTAAAGTTCATTGACCTTTGACCTTTCAGAAAGTTTACCCACACTTTCACCAGTCTACCTCCATAAAGTGATACATCTCTGTACCATGTTTGGTTCTAATTGAACCATTAGTTTTGCATTCAATGTGAAAATGTTAAATTTGGCACAATTTTTAGCTAACTTTGGCATAGTTCACTGACCTTTGACCTCTGACCTTTGAGAATTTTCACCAGAAATATCATCAGTCTACCCCCAAGTTGTGATCCATCTTTGCACCATGTTTGGTTGGTATTGCATGATTGGATCTTGATTTATTTTGAAAAATATTACTTTGGCTGCAATTTTTTAGCTATTTTTGGCAAAGTTCATTGACCTTTGACCTTTCAGGTATTTTACCCAAACTTCCATCAATATACCTCCATGAAGTGATACATCTCTGTACCATGTTTGGTTAATTGCACCATTGGATTTGGGTTTATTGTGAAAAATATCAATTTGGGGCCAATTTTTAGCAAATTGTTACAAAGTTCATTGATCTTTGACCTCTGGCCTTCCAGAAATTTCACCAAAAAATGTCACCAGTCTATTGCCAAGTAGTGATCCATCTTAGTACCACGTTTCATAAGAATTACATCCTTGGATTTGGATTTATTGTGAAAAATATAAAGCTTGGGGCAGTTTTTAGCCAATTTTGGCTAAGTTCATTGACCTTTGACCTCTGAACTTTCAGGAAATTTATCATAAATGTCACCAGTCTATTCCCAAGTAGTGATCCATCTTTGTACCATGTTTCATGAGAATTGGATCCTTGGATTTGGCTTTATTGTGAAAAAGGTCAATTTTGGGCAATGTTTCACAAAGTTCATTGACCTTTGACCTCTGAACTTTCAGGAAATGTATCATAAATGTCACCAGTCTATTCCCAAGTAGTGATCCATCTTTGTACCATGTTTCATGAGAATTGGATCCTTGGATTTGGCTTTATTGTGAAAAAGGTCAATTTTGGGCAATGTTTCACAAAGTTCATTGACCTTTGACCTTTGACCTCGATCAGAATTGACCCCTATTTTACACACTTCATTGGTTTCATGCAATACACACATGTACCAAGTTTGAAGCAAATCTGGTTAATGGTTCTCAAGATATTGCCTTAACGGATTCGGGACGGACGGACGGACGGACGTACGGACGGACATACGGACGGACGGACGGACGGACGGACGGACGGACGGACAACCCGAAAACATAATGCCTCCGGGAGGCATAAAAACATACTTACAGATTGTCAGCCTACTTTCTAAGTCTAGGCTCTAAACACAATTTGTAACAGTTGTAATGAGCCAAAGCAAAGTGGGAATGATGGTGGAAAAAAAACTAGCTTTGACAGTAGCAACAAATGATAATGGAACTTCTTTTAGGATGTAGCACCTCCGAATTAAGTTAGAAGCATTCATGCAAGTGAATAATTTTCTCCAGTATATAGTGTTTGTTTGGAATACGTTCCCTCACTCTCAGGGTTTAAATGTTTAGGGGCCTTAACCCTATATAGCCCGGGGGATTAAACAAGGCATTAGCAATATTGTGTCTCGCCCACTTGCGAAAATAACCAGAAATATCGCGATCTCCGTTGCTACGCAAAAGAATTGTATCCCTGACCTCAAATGACCTTTGACCTTATCCTGTGACCTCCAACAGTACCATAACATGAAGGTACCCCCAGTGCATCTATGACCCAAGTTAGGTTGTAATCCAAGCAACCTATGTGAAGTTATTTGTCAAAAGAGAGTCTTGCAGGTAAACTTTAACGTATGACCTCAAATGACCTTTGACCTTATCCTGTGACCTCCAACAGCATCATAACATGAAGGTACCCCTAGTGCATCTATGACCCAAGTTAGGTTGTAATCCAAGCAACCTATGTGAAGTTATTTGTCAAAAGAGAGTCTTGCAGGTAAACTTTAATGTATGACCTCAAATGACCTTTGACCTTATCCTGTGACCTCCAACGGCACCATAACATGAAGGTACCCCCAGTGCATCTATGACCCAAGTTAGGTTGTAATCCAAGCAACCCATGTGAAGTTATTTGTCAAAAGAGAGTCTTGCAGGTAAACTTTAACGTATGACCTCAAATGACCTTTGACCTTATCCTGTGACCTCCAACGGTACCATAACATGAAGGTACCCCCAGTGCATCTGTGACCCAAGTTAGGTTGTAATCCAAGCAACCCATGTGAAGTTATTTGTCAAAAGAGAGTCTTGCAGGTAAACTTTAACGTATGACCTCAAATGACCTTTGACCTTATCCTGTGACCTCCAACGGTACCATAACATGAAGGTACCCCCAGTGCATCTATGACCCAAGTTAGGTTGTAATCCAAGCAACCCATGTGAAGTTATTTGTCAAAAGAGAGTCTTGCAGGTAAACTTTAACGTATGACCTCAAATGACCTTTGACCTTATCCTGTGACCTCCAACGGCACCATAACATGAAGGTACCCCCAGTGCATCTATGACCCAAGTTAGGTTGTAATCCAAGCAACCTATGTGAAGTTATTTGTCAAAAGAGAGTCTTGCAGGTAAACTTTAACGTATGACCTCAAATGACCTTTGACCTTATCCTGTGACCTCCAACGGCACCATAACATGAAGGTACCCCCAGTGCATCTATGACCCAAGTTAGGTTGTAATCCAAGCAACCCATGTGAAGTTATTTGTCAAAAGAGAGTCTTGCAGGTAAACTTTAACGTATGACCTCAAATGACCTTTGACCTTATCCTGTGACCTCCAACGGTACCATAACATGAAGGTACCCCCAGTGCATCTATGACCCAAGTTAGGTTGTAATCCAAGCAACCCATGTGAAGTTATTTGTCAAAAGAGAGTCTTGCAGGTAAACTTTAACATTTGTGACGGACGACGGACGACGGACGGACGACGGACGGACGACGGACGGACGCCATTTGGATCCCTTAGTCTCGCCTTCACCTCCGGTGGGCGAGACAAAAATGGCAATATCAAAGTTTTTCTATCAATGCAGTCCTGTCTTACAAGAGGAAAGTGGAGTTAAAGGGTTGACCAATGTCTTATAAGAAAGAGGTCACCATGAATAACAGAACTAAACAATGTACCATCAATGCAGTCAAAGGGTTAAGCAATGTGTTACAAGAGGAAAGTCACCCTGAATACCACAGCTAAACAGTGGAGTCAAATAGTTAAACAATGTCTTATACAGAGAAAAGTCACACAAATAACAGAGCTAAACAATGTACCATCAAAGGGTTAAATAATGTTTTACAAGAGGAAAGTCACCCTGAATACCACAGCTAATAAGAAGTCAAAGGGTTAAACAAATTCTTACAAGAGGAAAGTCACCCTGAATACCACAGCTAAACAGCGGGGTAAAAAGGTTAAACAATGTCTTATAAGAGAAAAGTCACCATGCATAACAGAGCTAAACAATGTACCAGCAATGTAGTCAAAGGGTTAAACAATGTGTTACAAGAGGAAAGTCACCCTGAATACCACAGCTAAACAGTGGAGTCAAATAGTTAAACAATGTCTTATACAGAGAAAAGTCACACAAATAACAGAGCTAAACAATGTACCATCAAAGGGTTAAATAATGTCTTACAAGAGGAAAGTCACCCTGAATACCACAGCTAATAAGAAGTCAAAGGGTTAAACAAATTCTTACAAGAGGAAAGTCACCCTGAATACCACAGCTAAACAGCGGAGTAAAAAGGTTAAACAATGTCTTATAAGAGAAAAGTCACCATGCATAACAGAGCTAAACAATGTACCAGCAATGTAGTCAAAGGGTTAAACAATGTGTTACAAGAGGAAAGTCACCCTGAATACCACAGCTAAACAGTACAATCAAAGGGTTAAACAATGTCTTATACAGTAAAAAGTCACCATGAATAACAGAGCTAAACAATGAACTATAAATGCAGTCTAAGGGTTAAACAATGTGTTACAAGAGGAAAGTCACCCTGAATACCACAGCTAATACAATGGAGTCAAGGGGTTAAACAATGTCTTACAAGATTAAAGTCACCCTGAATACCACAGCTAAACAGTACAATCAAAGGGTTAAACAATGTCTTATACAGTAAAAAGTTACCATAAATAACAAAGCTAAACAATGAACTATCAATGCAGTCTAAGGGTTAAACAATGTGTTACAAGAGGAAAGTCACCCTGAATACCACAGCTAAACAGTACAATCAAAGGGTTAAACAATGTCTTATACAGTAAAAAGTTACCATGAATAACAGAGCTAAACAATGAACTATCAATGCAGTCTAAGGGTTAAACAATGTCTTATACAGAGAAAAGTCACCCTGAATACCACAGCTAAACAGTGGAGTCAAATGGTTAAACAATGTCTTATACAGAGAAAGGTTACTTCGTGGCGGAGGCATAAATATGTCGAGGGGGGGGGGCTGTTTTTGTCCCCCCCCCCCCTCCCCTGAGCTAGATAGGGTTAAGACAAGTTCAACCTCCAATAGGACATGTTAAAAAGTAAATAGCATAACTATAAACCCCTTCAAAATCTATCCTAACCCATCAATAGCCTGTGTACGATCCTTCACAAAGTCAATGGTATAACTGTCCTCCATTCAATATTTGTATAACCAATCAGAAAGTTGATGATATAACTGTCCATCTTTCTCCTTTACCTTGAATAAGCCCCATCAGAAAGCGAAGAAACGTCATTGACATGATGGTCCCAGACTTAGAAGTAAAGAAGTAGGGCACGAACGGGGTAGCCAAGGTGACGATGCTCCAGATGAAAGCTGCTCGGACAATGACGTAATCCCCTCCGATCCTATCGCTCATCATCCCCCCCGGGATCTGGGCAATGGGATAGCCCCAGAAGAAGGAGCCAAGCACCAGTCCCTGGGACAGGAAGACAACATCAGGTGAGATGGAGAACAAGAAGGGCAGGCATTTTGAAAGGAATGTGAAGAAGAAAGGAAAAGAGGAATGAAAAAGAGACATAGGAACACAACAGAAAAATGGGGATAGCATACAAATATTTCATTACCATGAGGGATCTTGTGGAATCTATTTGCACCGAGGTTCAGTGGAGGGCGTGGGGTGCTATTTTCCCCGAGACCGGAGGTCGAGGGAAAATGGTATCGCACGCCCTCCACTTCACCGAGGGGACCAATAGATTCCACAAAGATCCCAAATAAAAATTACGAAATATTTTTTTTCATCCTTCATTAATATATTCTTTGGTCATTAATTTAGTCCTTACCATGGACCTTGTAATACTGTCCATGCTCTAGGCTCCGAATGCAGGAGTCCGATTCAGAAGTTTTTGCTATTTCCTGCGGCTTGACCAGACCAACGGAAATTCGAGTTGCGCCTTGGCCGCAACACCATGAGAGTTCCCCCAGGGTCTCAAATTTTTCCGCTAAAATGCCAAAAAGCAGCTGGAAAGAAATGTATTGCGCAGATTTTGTGTGTCGCGCATTACCCGGGATGAATTGATATCCAGACAGAGGGAAAAGGGCTACTATTTTTGACATGACGTCACGAAATAGTACTTTTCTTCCCTCTGAGCTCTCTTCCTCCAAATAGTTCATCTATTTGTGGTCATGTGACACCCTTTCAACCAATCAACGAACTGGAATATATTAATGAAGGATATAAAAGAACTGAGCACATTTGTTACTATCAAAAAAAAAATCAAGACAATATCACACAATCCCTCATCCATTCCAATAAGTTTCATGTTAGCACTTATGAGATGAAGAGTGCCATGTCACTTTCTGCACTGATTTGTCCGTATGTCTTTACATTACTCCATGACTCTAAAACATTGATTCTTTCCTCAGAAAACATTTCTTCCTATTTGAATCCTCAAACTTGACAATGCACAACAGGATTTGAGGCATTCGTTTCATGACATCAGGCTTTATGTATTCATTCTGAACATTCAGACAATGGATGGATCAAACATCACTTTTTTTAATTGTTATTGCTCTGTGACTCGATCACCACGTACCATCTACTTAGCATTGCAGGGGTTAAAGCCCTGAGACTGCTGTTGTTTTTTTCATGTAACTTACTGTGTCTGTCTTGTCCCAGCCAAATTCCTTGGAGACATTGACAGCAACAAGAGGGACGATGGTCCTTGCTGAGAATACCATGGCTGTCATCACAAACAGCAGCACTGTCCATACTCGCCGCTCTGAGCTGAAGGCAGAAACAAACACACACAAACAGTGAGTTAATTGCCTTGCCTTTTGAGTATCTGATTGTCACAAAGCATTTAGTTATATCATTTGTTTTCATTTTTTTTCTTTAATACATGTTTGTTTTCGTCTTTTAAATGACTTTTGTGTATGTAAATTTCTTGCCTCTGTTTGCTTGTTTCGTTAAGTTTCGTTTTTGTTTGTTTATTTTAACATTTTATTTTGATACAAGCTCTATGTTTAAATTTTATGTGTAAAGTCTTTTTTCTTGTACATCCCCCCTGAAAAAACAGCCTATGACTGAAGTGGGTCACCCTGCTAAAATTAAATGAAGTTAACTGAACTCTCTAATTACCACTGGCATGAAGATGCTTAGTACGTCATTGGGGCTTTTAAATTATATGGACCCATTGTTGGTTCTCCTCAATACAAAATTGAAGTGAAACACCAAATAGAATGTCATACACTCCAGCTCAAAGGCATTGGCATCGGGAAAGGGAAAAAAAAGAAAGGGAAGGAGCTGTAGTTTTAAGCCGCAATATATTTTCTCCAGTTCAGCATGAAACATAATGCTTCAGCCTAAAAAGTATCATGTTTCATGCTTAATAACTGGACAAAATATACCGTGGTTTAAAACTGCGGCTCCTTCTCTTTTCAAGTTCTGTTCAATATTAAACATTAACAACAGTACAATACTGATAACTTCATGAATGTAGTCTTATTAAATAGTCACCCATGTGGTATTATGGATTGTATTTATTTATGAACCACAAACAATATTAATCAGTGACACTATCACCGACCGTACGTCATCCCTCACAGCGCGCAGCGGACCTGAATGTGAAATTCAAAAGTCTACCTTCAAACATGTCAAAACAAGTTTAATAAGTGGTTTATGATTTAATCAAGATAAACCTGGTTCTCGGCCATAGCATAGACATAGTATTAGTACCAGCATGGCCATGGGTGACGTGACCAGTCTTCTTGAATTTGAAATGAGGAGCATTTTTAATTTTCTGACGTTTCACTAAAAAATTGTTTGTAAACAGACATTCAATTATTAATTTTATTTAACCTTGATCTACTTAATCATGCAGTTTCACACAGTTGAAGTACATTCACATGAATTTCACAATTCAAAATGCACAGTGACATTCAATGGCATTGTCTCGATCAACTGACCGGGCAAGTCATAGACAAGAGATGGGCTTGGCTATGCCAATGCAATGGCAATGCAATGCCCATGCCCATGGCATGCATGGGCCGTCAACAAAAAGAGTCCGAGTACTTACTCGGTCCATTGCGACGTTTTCGGATACGGGTCATTCTTTGAGTCGAGAATAATCTTCAGAGGTGGCTGTGATTCGAGTGACATTATGTTCGCCTTGTGTTCATACGGTGAAGTTGCGAGTGGAATGTCATACTTCGTCTGCTTGATTTTGAGTTCACACGTCACTTTCGCACATATTGCATTAGATACATGTAGGCCTATCCGTATATCCACGTAGCTGTCTACGCCTTGCTAGCCTGTACAAGTAGGCCGACGCGACGTGTACAACATTGCCAAGGTCGTAGCCTAGCTCGTCATAAAAAAAGTAAAATTGTTTTAAGCAAATAACGCAAAAGGCTTGTTTTTCTATAAAAAAAATGACAAAACATACAAAAATGAATATAAAACTGTTAATCATTATTGATTTATCATGTAAACTACATTCAAAGGCAGATTAAAAAGTTATTTAGTGTGATATAGCTGATTAAATAGAAAGTATTTTTTGAATTGAGACTATCATAGTAGCTAAATCTAGCGACTACCTTCATGATTAAGAAATATTACGCTCAAAAATTCCTGCGGCATCCTCATGTATTCAAGTTCAAGTTCAAGTTCAAGTTTATTTGTCTTTCTTCAGATACAATTTTACAGATTAACAACGAGTGACAGTGTACATAAAGAAACAGTAATATGGAACAAGTTTAAATGTTGCATCAGAGAGAAGATAGAAAGACGAGGAGACCTTATGAAAGCATAGCTTGTTAAAGTCAGGTCCCTCATGAGCAATAACATGTTAAAAACGGCCAGTCTGATTTCATACATGTAGTACAAACATTAATACAATAAATATCTTTTTAGGCAGAACACAAAGACACTTGAGAACTAAAACAATTAACTAAACAACTTAAGGTATTAACATGGTTCACTAAATCAATGAAAAGGGTGGGGAGAAGAGGCTTATTTACAAAAGAGGGGGGGCGAGATATAAAAGGGTATAGGGCTGGTCGGAAGAGAGAGAGAGCGAGGATTATTAAAAGCTGGTAAATGACAGAAAAAGATAGGAAGAAGAAAAGGTGAGTTGGCAGGTCCCACATGTATGTACATGTGGATCGTGTTCAACTTTCAAAATAAAACACGGCAGTACACATGTACCACAACTTTGAACATAGCTTAAGAATCAACTAGAAGTGTAACTTCAGTTAACAAAAAAAAAAATAATAACTCATTTCGAAGTTCGAATATAGGCCTTAATAAATCATGAACTAACCCCCTATATTGTCGTGAATTTTGATACAAACTTGACGTCACGGTGGATAAAAATAAACGTATTAGGCTGCTGTTCGTTAATGCCCGCGCGTTAATGCCCATGCAAGCCTGCTAACAATACTAGCAAATATATAAATTCATGGGCGTCGACAGGGAAAGGGGGGGGGGGGGGGGCGGGGCTTGCGCCACCACCCGCAAATAATATGCCTATAACAGTGGAATTGTTAATAAAGTTTTGTCTTTTTATATTCTTGGCTTCTAGTCATACGAAATGAAATATAAAATATAATTTCTCTCACAGGGTGCATCAGTGCCAAAATATCCTCTTACATCACAACAGCTAATATAATTATACAAATTTATTTTACCATAATATACATGTTTTCCTCAAAGTATGATAGAGCTGATGATTTAAAAGATAAGAACAGTATAGTTGCTTACGATTGGTCACACGATGATATTTATATATGATATTTATACATAAATGTATATATTTACGTATCATGCAATTCCAATATTTTATATTTTGTTCGTTAATTGATTCATACTGTATATAGGCCATAGCAAACTTGATTTACAGCTAGTGAACTGGATACTCATTACAACAATACATGATGATTGAGGTACATTTGATACTATATGAAAAAAAACAATAATCTAAAAATGAACCACTGCACCCTGATAGCAGAGACTGGTAAAAATCACGTCAATTTTACGTCTTTTGGAAGTCGTGTCTTACGTCTTTATGACGTCATATACATGACGTCTTAAAGACGCGACTTTGCAACAGCTCACGACGTCAAAAAAGACGTCATATTTTTACGTCATTTTGACGTCATTTCGGTTAAAATACGACGTCTTTAAGACGTCTTTTAAACACGAAAATGCTGTTTAAATGACCGAAAACTGGTAAATATCACGTCTTAATTACATCTTTTTTATGTCGTGTCTCACGTCATTATGACGTCACATAATGTCGTCTTTACGACATCGTAAAATGACGTCTTAACGACGTCACAAAATGACGTCTTAAAGACGTGACTTTGCAACAGCACACGACGTCAAATAAGACGTCATATTTTGACGTCATTGTGACGTCACATAATGTCGTCTTTACAACATCGTAAAATGACGTCTTAACGATGTCATAAAATGACGTCTTAACGACGTCACAAAATGACGTCGTAAAGACGCGACTTTGCAACAGCACACGACGTCAAATAAGACGTCACATTTTGACGTCATCATGACGTCACATAATGACGTTTTCACGACATTATAAAATGACGTCTTAGTCACGTCTTAAAGCCGTCGTTGACGTAATGTTTATGACCTGTATGAAAAAAATTATAATGGAATGATATAATCTCACATGACTAATCATACATACACTCATGCACATACATGTATTACACATTTCCTAACCTTACTATACCCTAATCCTATCCTATCCTATTCCTATCCTATACCTATCCTGTCTTTCAGCACACTCACTTTATATAGTAGTCCGGTAATATGGATCACAAAATATTGGTTAGTACAACTAAAGATTAATATTTTGTTGTAATTATTGTTGTCTGCACTCAATTTGGTGGCATTTCCTTTTCAATGTCTAAACTTCAAAACATTTACTGAAATGTATGCTTAAATATTCCTTTTGTCTAGTTATATGACAATTAATCTATTCAAAAGTACAAAAATATGACACAAGTCAATACCCCTATTGCAGCCATGAATATTCATTAGCCTCTCAGCTGTTTTTCAAGTTTTTCAAGTTTTTCATGCACATGTAGATAACATACTGCGCCAGTTGGGTGAACAGTAATTGCTTAAGTGAAAGTAATCAACTACTGGTATAAATTCAGGTTAGGCTTAGGATTAGACCGGGATAGGATGGGATTAGGATTAGTTGGTCTTTTAAAGACGTCATAATGACGTGAATATTACGTCATATTGCGGTCATGCAACAAGTAGAGATGTGTTGGTCATTTAAACACATCATATTGAGATTGTAACATTGGCGTTGATATGATGACATTTAAATAATGACATAAATATTACATTATACTATGGTCATACAAGAAGTCAGTATTTATTGGTCATGGGAATAAATCTTATCGACATCGTAATATTGACGTAAACTTAGAAAGGCGCTAAATTGTTTATTGATCAAATGTATTTCTTAGGTAGGTAGAAGAGTAATCTCTATAGGTCATAAAAATGCAATTTAGAAGAATTCTGCATAGCATGTATTTTACATAAATTTTCATATCTTATCAATCTTTATAATTTAGCAACATTTAGTAACACTATTCAACCTGTACATGGGTATACTGAATACAGCAATTCGAAGACGTGAAATGTTATGTTCATCGATATCATTTACTTCAGTTGAATGTAGATGTAGAGTACAGGTTGACAAGCAATAAAGATTACAACATTGACAAATCAATGGGTGCAGATCCATGATGTCATAATATTCATTAGGGGTACCATAAACTGTTGTAAAGGCAGCTCAATAGAGCAGAATGTCACTTTTTGTCAGATAGCTGTGCTGGACGCATGGAACGTGTAGACTGATAGTGATTTAATGGTTGGTGCAGTAAAAATGTGTGTGGGTCACAATCACTTTCTGGAGCAGATGCGTGTTTACCCTGTTCTACACTGGGGACCACCATGGTCCCATCCATAATGTGATTTGCTATATCGTTTCACATTGTTTTTGTGTGAGCTTTTATCTTCTCCTTCACATCTTCGGTTCTAATGACCACTTCTCTTTTCCAGTCTGGGTTGCTGCTGTTTGACCTAACAGACTTAATGATGTTGGTTCCTTTTCTCTCCAGAGCAAAGATGCTGTGAAATGCGGCTGAACACACTTCAACTCCTCCCCCACTCTGCGTTCGGTATCTGCATCAGAAAAGGGAGGGGGTGGGGGTGGAAATAAGAAAGAAAATAACTCTACTGCAATGAAAACAGCAATTATAAAGAAAAAAAGAAAACATGAGAAAGACATCACCCAAAAAGAAAAGAAAATCACTGTAAGAAGAAGACTGAAATGTTTAAGCAATGAGTACATAATTTGAAAATATTAAGTCATGCATGAAAAGGGTAACCTAGCTGGCAATTAAAATGCAACAATTGATTTTCTTTTACAAAACACAGATCCTGCTCGCCATATGCCCTATGAGCTTTCTTGAGCGATGTCTCTCATTACTTATGAATAGATGGTGTCACGATTGCAGGTCTATAGTTCACCATGCATTTTCCAGCCCATGTCTGTGTATGAATTTGCCAATGCAGACCACCTTATACTTGTCCACAACTATGTCTCGGTTTTTATGGTTTTGCTCATGAATTAGCAGCTTAAATTCCACAGAATTCGATAAAGGTTAGGATCTGGACTAGATTAGGGTCATGGTATGGGAAAGGTAGGGTTCAGTGAGGTTAATATGTGATTTAAAACCAATTTTATGGCGCAAAATTTGCAAAACCTAACGTTTGTTCTTTCATCTCAGCTACTACACGGGTTTCAATGGCTATTCAATAAGCGCGCACAACCTCAGTAGTACCCGTGTCCTATTAAGTATAAATTCCCTAAGAAAAGTATAAATTATGCATTAGTGGAAGATTTTAAAAAGAAAAATCCATTCATTTCTTTTCCAATACTTACATAGAATGTGGGAATGTAGCTATACTCTCTTTTGGGCTTGTCATGCAGATCCTCAGCGACATATGACTACATGTAGGCTGCCTTAGAATGATGCTGCCTTAGAATGGTGCTGCTATGAATGCATTTTGACGCTCTTGGTTGGAATCCTTAATGAACTCAGGAAGATGTCACAATGTCCCACTTGTCAAGGATTGCTGCTTTGCACATGTTGCAATAGCTGTGTGATGGATGACAGCATCCGACGGCTGGCCGTTAACTGGAATTTGAATGAAACACAACAAATTATAATTACCTAAATACCGCAAAAGCATTCATTATCCTAGTTAGAGCAAATTTACTTTTGTAACCCCCGGGACTACTCCTGCAAAGCGAGAGCACCCTGAGGGCTCGCCATCATTCAGACTACTGTGTAATCGACCTGTGCATATGAATGAATTACTCATGTGCAATACATTTATCACATATGAATGACTATGCAGCTCGCTCACTGCGTCAGCAGGCTGGTTGCAGGAAGATGTTGTTATTGACAAGGTAGGCCCTACTACGCACAGTTTACAGTTGCGGGTATTGCAGAATACTAATTGAACTATAATGCATCTTTGCTTGATTAATTTAATCAATTCTATTCTCTCCAACATCTATTTCGCATTTAAGTCAACAAACAACTAATGAAATATAGGCCAGCATTAGCAACAGTTGTGACAGTACGTGTATTTCACAATCCCAACACCAAATTACACACATGGGACTGACAAATTATGCCAATGAACTCACCCTTACTACTGTTTCACTTCGGACTTCTTTCATTCTGTCTTTTCCTGGGGATTTTGATATATCAGCAAGCTCTGAAGTCTTTCAAGCCATGACGTCGCAAGAACATAACTAGGTATTTGAGACGTGAGACAATCTATGCGCGCTCCTAGTCCTAGCCTGACACCGGCGACTACTATACATGTAGTACAGTCATGTAATATGAGCAGCGATTAAATTAGGGTGGATGATGGTATGTCCGAAGGGTCAAATCAAAGAGGGGGTTATAAAAATAATGTTACATCATATTTTATTAATTTGTTTGTAAAGACGTTACACCTCTACTTGTATCCCTACGTATGTTTATTTGTGCTTTCATTTTTTTCTTCTCATGTTTGTATTTTGTATGTTACGTTTTTAAAAGGTTGACTGCATGTATACATGTGTTTTTTCTTATGCGAAATGAATTAAATAAAGACGTCGTAATGTAGTCGTCTGTTCGACGTATGACAAATTTATGACCAATTTAGACCGTCTTAAAGACGTCGTTCCGCTATCAGGTTTAAAGAAAGGTCGATGTCCCATTTGTAAAAGTCATAAAACTCGGCAGGATCGAATCACATGTGTAATATCGATGACCTATGTGAAATATAGTGAAACATGGTCCTCATGCATGCATATAGCTTCAACGGTCTCTAGGCTATAGGTCTGAGACAGCCAGCATAAAACCTCAAAATCTAGCGATTGCCATAATTTTGCTTTAAGTTCTATTATTTGAGGGAAATTCCTCATGTGGTATCTACTTGCATTTACCATGGTTTGTACCTCCCCCCCCCCCCCAAAAAAAAAAAAAAAATGACATGCAACATGGACATACTGTTTTTAAATAGGCGTTATTTTGCCACCATTTTGTCATTGATCATTTAATGGTCTTATAACACGGACATATTTTGGGAATGAAAGGCGTAAAATTTTATGACAGATGACAGATTAAGGTCATTTTCGTAACATATATAGTGGTGAAAAATTAATGTAAGATTTTGGGATAATTCTTATAAAACGTCATCACATCTTCATAATCATAATATGGTTGCGCTAATAAGTGAGATTTTACTGTAATTTTTATATGGCGTATTTATATTCTGCTCGTACAATACCTGATTTTTTTTTTATCATTCAAAGACGTCATTATATCGTCGCACCATAGTCATGATATGGTCGTTCAACAAATTGGATTTTTTTTTCATTTATATAAGTCATTATGACGTCATAACTTCGTCATAATATTCATGGAAAAAGAGGGTTGTCTCTGGTTACTGTTCGACTTCATTATGATGTCGTATCAAAGATAGATTTTTAAGAGATTTGTTTGATCATTTATAGAAATCATTTTTACATCATAATTTAGTCATAATATATGGTCGTGCATATTAAAAGTGGGATGTTTTTGGTCATAGACGTCATCATGATATCGTATACGAGTCAGATTCTGTTCCGTGTACAGTGTAATAAGATTTGGTCATTTATAACGTCGCAATTTAGTCATGATATGGTTATGCAAAAAGTGAGATGTTTCTGGTCACTGTTAGACGTCATTATGATGTCGCATGAAAGTCAGATTCTGGTCATACAAAAGAGAGTTGTTTGATCATTTAAAGACGGAGTTTTGACGTCGTAACACAGTCATAATATGGTCGGGCAAAAAAAGAGTAAGATTTGGGGTCATTTAAAGACGTAATTTTGACGTATAGTCAGATTCTGGTCTTACGATAAGAGATGTGTTTGATCATTTAAAGACGTCATTTTGATGTCGTAACGTAGTCACAATAAAGTCATGCAAAGAAGCAAGATTTTCGTTCATTCAAAGACGTAATTATGACGTTGCATTTGAGTCAGATTCTGGTCGTACAATAAGAGATTTCTTTGTTCATCTAAAGACGTCAACATTGCGTCTTAAAATAGTCCAAATGTGGTCGTGCAAAAAGTGAGATTTTTGGGTCATTTGTAGACGTCAGTATGACGTCGTATTTAAGTCAGATTCTGGTCGTACAATACATGATTTGTTTGGTACGTCATTCAAAGACGCCATTATGATGTCGTTATATATTCATGATATGGTCATGCAGGAAGTGGGATACGTCATTAAGATGTCGATCGAATCAAACTCAGATTCTGGTCATACAATGAAAAATTTGATCATTTAAAGACGTAATTTTGACGTCGTAATACAGTCATAATATGGTCGGGCAAAAAAGAGTAAGATTTGGGGTTATTTAAAGACGTCCTTCTGACGTATTATAGTCAGATTCTTGTCTAAAGATAAGAGATGTGTTTGATCATTTAAAGACGTCATTTTGATGTTGTAACGTAGTCATAATAAAGACGTGCAAAGAAGTAAGATTTTGGTTCATTATAGACGAAATTATGACGTTACATTTGAGTCAGATTCTGGTTGTACAAAAGGGGATTCTTTGGTCATCTAAAGACGTCAACATGGCGTCGTAAAATAGTCAAAATGTGGTCGTGCAAACAGTGAGATTTTTGGATGATTTGTAGACGTCAATATGACGTCGTATCTAAGTCAGATTCTGGTCGTACAGTACATGATTTGTTTGGTCATTCAAAGACGTTACTGTGGTGTCGTTATATAGTCATGAATATGGTCACGCAGAAAGTGGGATACGTCTTTAAGATGTCGATCGAATGAAAGTCAGATTCTGGTCATACAATGAAAAATTTGATCATTTAAAGACGTAATTTTGACGTCGTAACACAGTCATAATATGGTCGGGCAAAAAAAGTAAGATTTGGGGTCATTTAAAGACGTCATTCTGACGTTGTATTATAGTCAGATTCTGGTCGTACGATAAGAGATTTTTTTTGGTCATTTAAAGACGCCATTTTGATGTCGTAACGTATTCATAATAAAGTCATGCAAAGAAGTACGATTTTGGTTCATTTAAAGACGTAATTATGACGTCGCATTTAAGTCAGATTCTGGTCGTACAATAAGAGATTTCTTTGGTCATCTAAAGACGTCAACATGGCGTCGTAAAATAGTCAAAAAATGGTCGTGCAAAAAGTGAGATTTTGGGGTCATTTGTAGACGTCAATATGACGTCGTATTTAAGTCAGATTCTGGTCGTACAATACATGATTTGTTTGGTACGTCATTCTAAGACGTTATTATGATGTCGTTATGTAGTCATGATATGGTCATGCAGGAAGTACGTGGGATACGTCATTAAGATGTCGATCGAATGAAACTCAGATTCTGGTCATACAATGAAAATCTTTGATCATTTAAAGACGTAATTTCACGTCGTACCACGGTCATAATATGGTCGGGCAAAAAAGAGTTAGATTTAGGGTTATTTAAAGACGTCATTCTGACGTATTATAGTCAGATTCTGGTCTAAAGATAAGAGATGTTTTTGATCATTTAAAGACGTCATTTTGATGTCGTAACGTAGTCATAATAAAGTCGTGCATAGAAGTACGATTTTGGTTCATTTAAGGACGTAATTATGACGTTTCATTTAAGTCAGATTCTGGTCGTACAATAAGAGATTTCTTTGGTCATCTAAAGACGTCAACATGGCGTCGTAAAATAGTCAAAAAATGGTCGTGCAAAAAGTGAGATTTTGGGGTCGTTTGTAGACGTCAATATGACGTCGTATTTAAGTCAGATTCTGGTCGTACAATACATGATCTGTTTGGTCATTCAACGACGTCATTATGATGGCGTTATATGGTCATGATATGGTCATGCAGAAAGTGGATACGTCTTTTAAGATGTCGATCGAATGAAAGTCAGATTCTGGTCATACAATGAAAAATTTGATCATTTAAATACGTAATTTTGACGCCGTATTATAGTCAGATTCTGGTCGTGCGATAAGAGATTTATTTGGTCATTTTAAGACGTGAACATGACGTCGTAAAATAGTCGTAATATTGTTGTTAAAAAGTGGGATTTGTTTGGTCATTTTATGACGTCATCATGACGTCGTAACATAGTCATCAACTGGTCGTGCAAAAGTGGGATTTGTTTGGTCATTTAAAGACGTAATTATGACGTCGTTACACAGTCATAATATGGTCAGGCAAAAATGTAAGATTTTTTGGTCATTTATAGACGTCATTATGACGTCATAATATGGTCGCCTTAAGACGTACGACGTGTTGACGAGTTTATGACATATACACGACGTCTTTACGACGTCAGTCTGCTATCAGGGATGTTATCAAATTATCAAACATCTTGGAGTTTTGCACTAAGTTAAAAGTCAACTCTGTGAAGCTACCATAGCACAATGTCATGTTGCACACCTCATGTATAGAATAGCTCGTTATGTTTATTCATTTTACACAGCGCACGAGCCAGATTGCCCGGTCGGGATAAAATAGTGGAAAACTGAAAAATATCGCTGTTAAAGATCTTGAGTTAATAATTCGAAATGGTAAGAATCAACTGATGGTTTATTTGGTTTATATACACTATCAATATATCCAAATCCTGATTCAGTAATTCAGTTCAAATAATTCCTCCAGAGTCGATTGCGACACAGTCTTTGTGATACTCGTCACACTCAGCCTTGTCCCATGCATCGATAATTGTGTATGTCAATGTTGTATTGTTGATTCTTTGGCATTTTTGCAGTGCCACTCTGCCAGAATTGTAGAACTGTTGATGGCATGTTATGGATGGAGTATGGCATTCTCATCTAGCAATCTCGCTCACCATGTGAGCTGGCTGGTCGCAGGAAGGTCGCACATAAAGTTAAAGACTAACTTTTTAGTTGTTTTTTTTTCAAAAAGATGCATCAACAATGTTGACAAAATGACAACATTTTGGACTGAGATCTACTTTTGGTCTGTGGAAAAGAAGTTGGAGGATCCCAGAAAAAATAATATTGAAATAAACAAAAATGATGTTCTCGTTCCCAGTTTTTAGGTGGGTACAGTCAGAGTTTCGCAACAATATTTGGCAGCTACATTTCATATAATAATCCTATGGAAAAAACAAACATGGGCTTCATAGAACCATGGCCAACATTGCTTCTTGTGATTGAGTCCCACAGGATAGTCACAGACAGTGCTCTTGCCAAGCTACAACAACAACCTCACCTGGCGTGACTGCGGCCTGGTTAGACAAGTGTCATCTTGACTCTATTATTGACTCTATTACATGTATTATCAGACATTTTCTTTAACATTATTGCAATTTTCAAGTCAGTGATGTTTTTTTTCTATTTTTTTTGTTTTCTTCCTCAACAGCCTGGAAAGAAGAAGAAGTTCATAGACAAGAAGAGTGCGGTGACCTTTAGCCTGGTTCACCGCAGTCAGCGGGACCCGCTCCAGGCTGACGATGAGAGCTCCAAGTTTGTGCTGCAGCAGGTCGACAACCCCAATAACAAGGTACAGACAGGGTAGGGTGAACCAGGGTAGGGTGAACCAGGGTAGGGTGAACCAGGGTAGGGTGAATCAGGGTAGGGTGAACCAGGGTGGGGTGAATCAGGGTAGGGTGAACCAGGGTAGGGTGAATCAGGGTAGGGTGAACCAGGGTGAACCAGGGTAGGGTGAACCAAGGTAGGGTGAACCAGGGTAGGGTGAACTAGGGTAGGGTGAATCAGGGTAGGGTGAACCAGGGTAGGGTGAACCAGGGTAGGGTGAATCAGGGTAGGGTGAACCAGGGTAGGGTGAACCAGGGTAGGGTGAATCAGGGTAGGGTGAACCAGGGTGGGGTGAACCAGGGTAGGGCGAACCAGGGTAGGGTGAACCAGGGTAGGGTGAACCAGGGTAGGGAGACCCAGGGAAGGGTGAACCAGGGTAGGGTGAACCAGGGTAGGGTGAACTAGGGTAGGGTGAACCAGGGTAGGGAGACCCAGGGTAGGGTGAACCAGGGTAGGGTGAATTAGGGTAGGGTGAACCAGGGTAAGGTGAACCAGGGTAGGGTGAACCAGGGTAGGGAGACCCAGGGTAGGGTGAACTAGGGTAGGGTGAACCAGGGTAAGGTGAACCAGGGTAGGGTGAACCAGGGTAGGGAGACCCAGGGTAGGGTGAACCAGGGTAGGGTGAACCAGGGTAGGGTGAACCCGAGTAGGGTGAACCAGGGTGGGGTGAACCAGGGTAGGGTTTACCAGGGTAGGGTGAACCAGGGTAGGGTGAACCAGGGTAGGGTGAACTAGGGTAGGGTGAACCAGGGTAGGGTGAACCATGGTGGGGTGAACCAGGGTAGGGTGAACCAGGGTAGGGTGAACCAGGGTAGGGTGAACCCGAGTAGGGTGAACCAGGGTGGGGTGAACCAGGGTAGGGTTTACCAGGGTAGGGTGTACCAGGGTACTAGGGTAGGGTGAACCAGGGTAGGGTGAACCAGGGTAGGGAGACCCAGGGTAGGGTGAACCAGGGTAGGGTGAACCAGGGTAGGGTGAACCAGGGTAGGGTTTACCAGGGTAGGGTGAACCAGGGTAGGGTGAATCAGTCTTCTGCTTGCTCATCAAATTCTGCATTCTTATTAATTCCCTGTAGAGCAAGCAGTCCAAGGTGGATGAGCAGCACAAGTACGGCATCTACTACGAGGATGACTACGATTACTTGCAGCACCTCCGAGCGCCCGATGCAGAGAACGCCTGGGAGCTGAACCAAGCACCTGCGGTCACACTACGGGATGCTCCACCCAAACCACAGAAGTCTGTCCACTTTGATGTGGAGGACCTCACTCAGGGGAAGGTGAGATATTATCTTCTCTCAGCCGCATATCCAGGATTTAGTAGTGGGTGAGGCACCTGTTGTAATGTGATGTTGTGTGAAGTCGCCGCTTGATAAAATGGCTGATACATCTTCACCTACAAATCTCACTCTCTTCTGTCAATTGTTGTTGACCATGTACAAGCATGGCATCGGTGAGGAACATAATTTGAAAAAAGAGGGGGCTAGACTGGAATGAGATCTTGGTGTCTTAACTTGTATGTTCAGGGTGTGATTCTCAACAAATAGAGGGGGAACCTCTTTTTCCCCTGCCTGGATCTCCTACAGTCTCTTCCCTCCATTCATTTTCTGTTTCTGATTCCTCTATTCATTTTCTTTGTTGTATTATGTGGTTTTGGTTTAAGATGTTTATTTAGATTTCCTTGGCCTTCTCTGCTCCTGTCTACTAAGTGCAAACAATACACAGATGTTTAGGGCAATTGAGACTTTGCAATTCAAAACTGAGCCCTGTGCATGATAGAAAAAAGCCTCTGAATGTTTTTTGTTTTCCTCAATATAGTATAATCAATATTCCTGGTTTCAGGTTGGCTGTTTCATGACATCAGGGCTTTGCCTCATAATGAATGTGATTGATATCAATCTTAAAGGGCATACTGTACTGGGAAAACAAAAAAGCCTTCAAAAGGTGATCGTGAGCAATCTTCTTGCCAATGGTCTTCAATTCATGTATTGTCCATTTTAGAAATGTGCTGAAAGTTATTTGTTTTTATTTCAATCACAAATCCTCAAATTGTTCGGGCCGAACAATTGGAGGATTTGTTATTTAATCACTAATTAATCCAAATGTTGATCATTTGAGGGCAAATAATTTTCACCAAGTTTGGACAATACATGAATTTAAGACTATTGGCAAGAAGATTGCTCATGATCACCTTTTGAAGGTTTTTTTGTCTTCCCAGTACAGTATGCCCTTTAACTCTGTACAAGAGGGATAGTGAATTGGACATGTTGAGGTATTTTATAAGTAGCTCCTGCAAATGAATTTATTTCAATTTCCCCCTGCCCTGTGTCCAGCAGCCCCATGCCAGATTGCAGCTGCCTGCCAATGTCTTCGCTTCAGAGCAGGAAGAGGACATCGGTCTTCTCAACAGGGCTGCTCCTATATCAGGTAAACCTTGGGCAATGGAAAAGCATCAGAATAGAATAGCAGCAAAATAGGGGACTAATGAAGAGGGTGGGGTGAAAAGGTAGAAAGTATATGATGGGATAGGAGGAGAGGGAGAAGGAAAGAGGGGGGAGAGAGAGAAGGCAGGATAAAAGAATAGGAGAGAAATATATGAGGGATAGGAGGAGAGAGAGAGAGAGAAAGAGGAGGGAGAGAGAGGGGTGAAAAAAGGAAAAAGAGCAAGCATGATGGAACGTGGAATAAAGTGGAGGCAATGAAAGAGAAAGGATAGACAAGGGGATGCGAGGATGGTGAGAGATGTAGGAAGGAAGAGAAAGAAAGGAGCTCAGTGAGCTTTTATCATAATGTCTGTGATCTTTGTTCTGCCAGGACCGAGGCTAGACTTGGACCCAGACATCGTTGCTGCCATGGACGATGACTTTGACTTTGGTGATCCCGACAATGAATTGGAAGATGACTTTGTTATGTTTGCTCAGAGCAACAAGTCAGTCAGCGGGTAAGCTAGAGCATATTTTCACATTTTAAAAAATATATATATCATGGATTTAGAGGTTGCAAATTGTCTTGTTGTTGTAAAAAAAAAAGATCTTAGACAAGTCTGAAGCAAAAAATTTGATTTATTTTATTATGTTCACTGAAAGTAATTTCCCATATTTTGTACATAATCCAGTATATTATAAAAATACCAAGTGATTGCTTGTACTTCTTAAGGCATTTGTAATTCATTCACAGTAGTCAGTTGATAACCTAAGAGACTGCCTTGATTGCAGACCTGGGTTGGAGGCTGAGCAGGACGATAGCGATGACGATGACAGTGAAGGAGAGGAGAGTGGGGAGGACTATGACAGTGATGATCTGGACTACGATGACGACCAGCGATCCTTCAGCTCTGAGGAGACCAAGTCCCGCTTCACCAACTATTCCCTCACCTCATCCGTCATGAAGAGGAATGATGGACTCACTCTGCTGGACGACCGCTTTGAGAAAGTAAGTCAGTCATGACACCGTTCAACGCTCTCAGTCCCATAGGCAAGAAACAGAGTTGGTGATGATATGGGGCTGGCAATGTTAGGAACTGAGAGAAGCAGTCATAACAAACTTATTTTGTGAATTTTAAAAAAGAAATGACCTTGATTTTTAGAGCAAAATCTGACTTGTAATTTTAAATGAGGTTGACTTCTTTAAGGCTTGCCCTTTCTGCTGACTCCTTCACTCACATGTAACTTTATTTTCTTCAGTATGTGGTTGTTGTGTGTATTCTGGGTAATTTTGTGCTTTTAAAAGGTTACACTCTTTTAGCCTGCTCTGTACCAACCCAAAAAAAAAAAACTTTTGTCTTACTTCACAGGAAAGTCACCCATGGTACTGAGAAGATTAATGGAGCAGTCCCATCACGAATTGTATTCAGTAAATGCAGGGAAGAGGAGAAATACATTCATGAAAGTAATACATGTATAGCTGTGTGAAGCACAATGGCATCTTCATCTAATGGACAATGCTGTGATCTCAGAGACATGGACAATTAAGAATCAACTCCTTGTATCAGATATCACTAATTCAATGTGCTTCAAACATTCGTACCTTAATGATCACTTCCCCCACTGTACTCAAACTGACTACAATTTGTTAAGGGTGTCAACTGCTCATTTAATCATTTACTGGTACATCCATCCATACAAACATACATGTATGCGCACATACATTATACATTACACACATGATGCTCACTACATACTGATACTTTTTGTTATGGCCAAGTACTAAATGCAAGACTCTTCCTTCTTGTTGCTCAGATCTACGAGGAGTACGATGACCTTGAGATTGGGGCCTTGGACCAGGATGAGATCGAAGGCCACATGCCTGAGGAGAGCCTGGTCTTGCAGCAGGCCATGCAGGAGTTTGAAGAGGCAACCAGAGTCAGGTGAGCCATACAGGCAAACATGATTGAGAGCTTTAGATTGCCAGGACTGTGACTGTGACTGTGACTGTGATTGTGATGTAATGTGAAATCTACATGCCCTATTGTAACATCCACCTGTAAAGTATATTGCTGAAGAACAATGACATATTAAGTCCACCTGTTTTATTTATCATGCTATAGAACAATAACTGATATCACTATTTCACCTGTTAAATATCCCTTTACAACAATGAAATATGGTATTGATATTTCATTTGGTTTATATATCAATTCACCTTAGAACAATGAACGATACTCATATTCTATCTGTTTTATCTATCTATCTATCTATTGCTGTAGAACAATGAATGAGTTAGAGCCAGAAGCATCTGACCACCGGTCCAAGGAGGATGGAGGTGATGATGATAAAGAAGAAGAAGAGATGGAGGAGGAGGTGGAGAAGGAGGAGATGATGAGGATGTATATAGAGGAGAAGAAGGAGCGATGGGATTGTGAGTCCATCCTCAGCACTTACTCCACTCTGTACAACCACCCAGCCACCATCAAGGAGCCCAGCAAACAGAGGAGGAAGAAGGGAGAGGTATGTAAACGGCTTATTGACTCCTTCTCTGACAAACAAAATACAGCTAGAAATATATACTTCTGGGGCTACTCTTCAAGCTTGATATCATATAATGAACACCCTACACTACGCTCTGCATTATACGATGTTATGTAAAGCATGAAAGAGATATGATTTACAAATTTGCCACAACTCATTAAAATCACATTTTACCTATTTTCCTTCAGTGCACAACAAAAATATGCACAGTTTGTTATGAAATGGTGTGTTCAATCAACATTTCATATATCAAGCACCATCCCTCACCAATTGGCATTATTGTATAGGCATACATTTAGAAATGTATGTGCACATATCTAAAAATGTATGTGTGATTCTAAAATTGATGTTATTTGGGTTTTTGGTAGACCAACCATGCAAGTTCTGAGCATGGCCAGATCAAGCTGTCACAGAAGTCTGGAATGCCACTGAATGTGCTGCCCTCGTGTGGTCCGACCAGGAGACAGCAGGAGAGAGAGGAGCGTGAGGATGCTCCGGCTCCAGTCATAGCGGGCAATAGGAAGAAAGGAGTGAAGGAGAGTGCAGAGGAGAAGAGAGAGAGGAAGAAAGCCGTACAGCAAGCCAGACGGGTAAGCCATTAATCAGAGCTGCTTCTCTCCAGCAGAATGTCTGCAGAGTTCTGCGATAAATCCCTTGTTACCATGACATTATAGATCTGGACAAAAAGATTGAATGTTGATGAATTATCACGTTTTTAAGGGGAATTGTGTATTTGCCTGTTTTATCCCGGTACAGGACCATTATCAACCACAGATCCTTCCTACCGCTGTCCAGCTAAATGATCTCCATGTCTTATTCTTTCAAACGTCTTGGGATAGATGTACATCTCTCTGTCCTACCACTCCTCAATTACAACACGTAGGGCAGACATTGAATTCTCCATCCCCATATTGTCTGTAAACTCAAACTTGTACTTCTGCTATCTCAGGATGAATGTTTGATATTTCTCTCATAAGGATAACTCGGTACTCTCTTTGAGACTTCATTTGTCAAGTTGATTTTCCCATGCAAATCACTTTCAATATCACCTGTCTGTATCAGATGGAAATGCACCAGTCTTCTGGATTTTTCTTTAATAACACTTCCACCATATGAATAAACATCAAACAGGCACAGCACAAATGCACTGAAATATTAAGATAAGTAATCAGTTTTATTTCATCTCAAGGATCTTGTGTTCTTTTTTTTTCTTCTTTATCTTAGGAGAGGCGCGTGGAGAAGAAGGCAAACAAAGAAATCTTCAAGCAGGAAGAGATCAGACAGGAGAAAGTGATGCAGAATGTGCGACAGAACATGCAGGGAATCAAGATCTTATAGCACTAATATTTTGGTCAGAGGAACTGACTTGATAGTTGATGATGAACCACTCATTAACAAGGACTTGAGACCTTATAACATTGGCCTCAGGGTCTGATTAACTGAGTCAGCCTGTATGGAACTAGTCATCTGCAAGGACTTAAGACCTTATAACATCAGCATCTTCATCTGATGAGCTGAGTCTGTGGATACAGAGCAACTCATCTGCAAGGACTTGCGACCCTATAACATCGGCCTTACAACTGACTAAGGAAACTAACAGAGAGTTCATTGTTATAACCAATCGAGAACTGTCCAGCTGCAAACTGATGTGAACCTCATATAGTGAGCCATCACATCACAATCAAGAGTCAGGTCTACAAACAATGCCTGAAGGGGATTGAAGATCTTCTGGCCTGATGAAGGTGATGCAGCAGATGAAGCAAACAAAAACTCTGACTTTGCATCATAGTGTTATACATCTGTATAAATAAACACCATTCTGATGTAGCAATCTGACTGATGTAAAGCCATTTAACCCTTCCTCTGCCTGGCAAAATGCTGCTCTATATATGTATATGTATTGCTGGTGATAGAATAGACATACGGCACTGAAAGAGTTAATGAAACAGCATAAAGCAATCAGGGGAATGTGATGGCAAATGTTAGACTTCGTAGCATACAGTTAATTGAGGCCTTGTAGCTGTTGAATCTACTCAGTCAAAATTAATTAAAGAACCAATTTTTCTCCCAAAGCTGGTTTATGATGAAGCTGTCAAAAACAATTAGATCAGAGTGATGTTGAATGTTTGACAGATCTGTTAGAGACTCTTCATGTATAGAAATGATCTAACTCTATTTGTTACATTAAATGCCTAGTTCAGTAAAAAGAACTTGTCATATTTCATTTCATATGTATTTTGTTCAAATAATGTATACAAGTAGCTACATGTACTATATACAGCATTTCACTCATGAGCTATCAAGGGATCGTGTTGCTTGTTCAGTGCATCACTGTACATCATTATGTTTATATCCGTACAATGATAGGAATGATATACAGTATCAGACAAATGTTATATAACTACATGTACATGTACATGTTTTGTATTAAACAAGGTATCAATAATATTTTATGATTATTGTAATTCTGCGAATACATTGTATACATCTGACATGTTGTATAACTGAGCAGGGAATTGTGACCCAACTAGGCAGGTCTGTGCTTGCCAGCCATAGCACCAGAATGCCAGCTGTCACTGTTCAGGAATGTCTTGAAATCTGCACATGACCTATTGTTGAACTGAGTGGACAAAAAGAGTACTTGACATCCATGACTTTCATACCACTTGGGAAACTTAAGAAGGGCAATCGAACATGTAATTTTTGAAAGCGTAGTACACAGTTCTTGTAGCATACTACATAGTGAATGCACATGGGAAGTGGTCATTTGAATGTGCAAGAAACCAAATTTCTCAATACTAGATCTGTGTATCAAGTGAGGACATGTTGTATAGAAAAATGATATTGAATCATGGAATAACCTGTCATCAGCCAATCAAGATGTGGTAAAAACAAAGTGCAAAACCAAACATTATGTGATTGTTATTTCCAATTGACTATTTCCGTTTTGACATTTCTGTCCATATTTGGAAGTTAAAATGTTTTGATTTCCTGTTTCCTGACATGTTTTCCACAAAGAAATATAGAATACATTTACATATATGTATGCTATATACTGTATACGCCATGTATTTAGCGGGTCTGATTTTTTCGCCAATCGTGACTTCTCGACAATTTCATGAGTGATTAAATTTGTGATCATGGAGTACTTGTACATGCACAAGAAGTACATGTTTGCATTCATATTCATGTCAGGATCAAAGTCAACATTTTTGCGTGTTGTCGATTTCATAAATAGCACCCGACTTGCGAAATTCGCAAAAATAGAAACCCAACAAAATATATGGCGGTTACCGGTACAGTAGCATGCAAGCAGGCACATTTTGAAATGTTAGACACAACTGTTGAAAGCTGTGCTGTATGATAATGACACATCATAATCATGTACTGATTAGTATGTTGAATAAAGGAAATAAATAGTATTATTTGTATGATAATTATTGATGTCCTTTTGTCTCCTTTGTCAGTGACTAAAATAATGTTTTATATTTGTTATTATTTTTTGAAAGAGTGTTTTATGCTTTGTATAATTTGTTTGAAAGTTGTTTTATGTAAGGGAGTGTAATTGTAGCCTGGTATGGCATAACCATTTTGCTATTCAGGTCGCAGTCACATAAGATTCCAACAACTCTAAACTTTAGAGACGATTCCTTCACATGATCCTGAAAGAAAATGAGAATGTAACCTGTGGTCACCACAGACCAGTACTGCCATCGCTACCAATTACCTTTTATCTTACATTATAGCTTGGCCACTTTCCTAGACCTAATATATCAGACGAATATAAAAAAATCAACATCTTGAGCATGGCGTCGCGCCGAAGGGGGGGGGGGGGGGGGGGGGGTTGCAGTTCGAACATCTCATGTCTGCACCGCCCACACCACTAAGTTGGAAAGTTTTGTCTTTTTATTTCTAAAAGGCACCCCAACCCCCTTAAAAGCTGGTGACGGCACTGTTAATTAGGTATATAAAAATTTAGGTAATTAGGAAGCATATATGTTGGTGAGCCAGGTTAGGCCCTACTACATGTATTAAATATTTTACATATATGAATTAGAAATCAATTGCCCGAGGCAACAAAAGTGATACAAAGTTATTTATGAAATGCACTTAGAATGAAACAGTATAAAGTTACAGCATAAAGGAAGATATAACTGAACCAATCCTATCTTCAAACGCAAACACCTAGGCCCATATAGGTCAACACTTCTATTGCATCCCTTGCTATACATGTAGGCCCTACATGTATATCATTTGCTGATGCAAGTTTGTGTTTGTCAAAAGAATCAATTATTGTCTAGGATAATGCCCCTTTATGGGCAGTCACTGTCGTGTTATGACGTCAGGCCAGCAGCTTTCTTGTTTTAAAAGTTTGCAAGTCTTAGAGACTTTAAAGAAAGTTCTTTACTGACTGCCGTAGACTTGTCAGAGAATGATGCGCTGATCAAGTGCTTATCAATATTCGTTAAGATTTGTCTGCAGATGTGTGTCAAAATACCAAAGAGAACATAGTCAAGGTGCAATGTTATCTTGTGGGGATATAACACGAATCTCTTAGTGGATTTTCAGAATTTATACCACCCCGTTTTCAGAATACACTCTACTAATACATGTACATAAGTCCTGTAAGATATTATAACGCAGATGGCGCTATGTAAAGATTTGATCGTGTTCCCTCAGCTTTCCCCATTGGCTAACACGCGCGCGCCATGGGTGCCGCCATTTTGGAAAAGTAGCCCTTCATTTACGTGCAAAGCGTGTGCGAGTGCAATGTCTGACGCCGAAGAAAAACCGAACGGAGGCACCGTGGAAGATATGAAGAAGGTTAGTAAGATGTTCTCTGTTAGTGTGTACACTTTAATTAACTCTGGGCATCGAAATATCTTTCTTATGGATGAGAATGAACTAGAATTATGGTACCAAACATGGTACAATCAGAACGAAAACGAGCCCGGGCAAAACCAGATCTAGGTGCCAGGCAGCAGCTGCGCCGTACCTTGCATGGACGACCGGGCTCGTTGAGCGAGGATTTCCGCCGCGCATGTGGTGCTCGAGCTTCATAACCCTGCTCCTTGCTGCATGTAGCAATATCATACCAGGCATTGCAGCTAGCACCTGAGCTTGCTATATTGTGGGTACCCCTACGCCACAACAAAATTATGTTCTTATTTTGTATTGAGGACATTCATATCATAATAAAAACATAATTAGAGTGGATGTTATTTCTAGGACTAGGACAAAAAGTTGGTGGGCTGGAATCTCACATCGACAAGTTGTGTACAACAGATATAGCGGAGCGCGGTAGCTAGCGGTCGTGTACATTTTTGCTTATTACATGACATCATCCAGCCACTGCCGAGAGCCAATTTATGAATGAAAATATAGTAAGCATGCGCAGTGCAAGCCTTCTATTTACTGCGACCAGCCCGCTCACGCAGTGAGCGGGCTGCGTTGCACCGAGCATTGGTGCAAGGTAGTCGAGATAAGCAGTGATAAGTTGGTAAAATATCATCAATTATATTGCGCAGAACTTAAAGCTATTGGACACACTTACGGAGAATACTTACATGAATACTTCCGTAGTTGTTTTGAAGATGAATTTAGTCCATGATGGGTTTTTTTTCTTGAAAACATCCCATCGTACGGCGGTCAGAATTAATGCAGCTGGGAAACATGTATCTGAAGATTGCCGACTTTTTGAAGTTTACGCGCATGCGCCAGTTCTCTATACGATTCGTGTGTGTTACGTTTTCAACAACAATCCATTACCGTAGCACTCTTTTCACATCGTTGTTTTTTTCTTTTTTCATTATTATTGGAACAGATTTTATATTCCAATTTTTATTTCATTAAATTTAGAATTTTATTTTTGGAGCATTTATTATACTTTGCATATTTATGTTTGTCCGTAATTTTTTGTTTTGTTTTGTTTTTAAGAGCCACTTTTTTCAACCGAATAACGCCATCCCGCTAAGCTAGATTTCAGTGATGGTGCAGTGGTGCACGGTATTATAGGAAAGTTGGAAGATTCGGAACTATTTCTCTTACAAAATCCTTGATCCGCCACTGAAGTTTATAACATAGAAATTAATCATATTTTGGTCACTTTAAATGACACAATTAATGAAAATCAGGTTGATAATTTGCACAATCAAAACAATAAAAAATCACTTTTCTCATGCATATTCATCAATAGCGCTAAATACGGTCATCAGACCGAAAGCGTCATCATCATGAATATTACTTTGCGCATGCCTACGAAGTAGTCGAAGTTATTAAACAGCCAAGATGGCAGTCTGGAAGGGACTTCGTTTTGTTAGACCATGATTAGACAGACACATGAAGGGGAAATTGGTAACGTTACTCAGTATTTTCCATCATTTTCTTACTTCAGACATATGGAAGTTACATTCAACCATTCATATACTGTGATAAATATACTTGAAATGAGTAATTCATCCATGTGCACGGGTCGATTATTCATTAATCTCACCCGACATGCCGGGAAATCGGGGGCGAGCCCTCAGGACGCTCCCGCTGCGCGGGAGCAGTCCCGGGGCTAGCCTTCTATGTCCCCACACAGCATTCCACCAAAACAAGTGTGAAATTCTCTATCACCTCGTACCAAAATCGACCTAGAATTTCACTTTCCTATATTTTATATATGAATTTTGAAAGGTATTCTCAGAGGATCTATTTTCTCACCGATACCGCACAGGTAAGCGAATTTCGATTGCTTCTTGCTTTTCCGTCAAAATCGTACGAATTAGCGTCACCCCCGCATGGTGTTTGTTGGAATTTGTAGAGTCTATCGCAACGTGTACAAAGTCAATTGGCTTCCGGGTTTTAAGACCGTCAGTCAACATGCATGAAATTGCAGAGTTTCGATAATTTTCGATCGATACTGGATCCGATCACGAACCAAGACCATTTCCTGCGTACACAATGTGACCGGATATCGTTATCGCTATCGATACTTCCACACGCAGTCCGAAGGCAACCACGTGGCCATGACCTGATCTGCGCGATTGCCCAATCAGCGGTCTCCGAATCGCTGTGCGCAGACGATCTATCCGTTGTACACAGTCTATGGACAATAGTTCGTTGTGTTCTATGTCCCCACACAGTATTCCACCAAAACAAGTGTGAAATTCTCCATCACCTCGTCCCAAAATCGACCTAGAATTTCACTTTCCTATATTTTATATGAATTTTGAAAGGTATTCTCAGAGGATCTATTTTCTCACTGATACCACACAGGTACCTAAGCGAATTTCGATTGCTTCTTGCTTTTCCGTCAAAATCGTACGAATTAGCGTCACCCCCGCATGGTGTTTGTTGGAATTTGTAGAGTCTATCGCAACGTGTACAAAGTCAATTGGCTTCCGGGTTTTAGGACCGTCAGTCAATATGCATGAAATTGCAGAGTTTTGATAATTTTCGATCGATACTAGAGCGATCCGATCAGGAACCAAGACCATTTCCTGCGTACACAATGTGACCGGATATCGTTATCGCTATCGATACTTCCACACGCAGTCCGAAGGCAACCACGTGGTCATGACGTGATCTGCGCGATTGCCCAATCAGCGGTCTCCGAATCGCTGTGCGCAGACGATCTATCCGTTGTACACAGTCTATGGACAATAGTTCGTTGTGAATCTTGCTGTAAAATTGTTTGTCAGATCTTTTGAGATTTCAATTTTGTGACGTCACATGCAAGGTGCTCTACATAACTTGCTATTTTTGTGTTTTTGACAATGGAATGATTTTTTTTATACAGTTATGTGTTTAAAAACATACTTCTGATATATATCATATGCAAAAAGGATGCACATCCTTGAGAAAATGGATGTTTAAAAAAACAACAACAAAACTTTAAAAGTCAAAGATCACAACTTTTTTTTAATCCTTTGACGGATTGTCATCAAAACATGATGTTTATGCTTCTTTCATGTTTCTGGTTTTATTGAAACAAACTTAATTTCAGGGTGAACTATCCCTTTAACTCATACTCACAAAGGTTTTACTGGCCTGTTGCGCTTCCATTACATTGTCAAAGTCTGGCTCTCATTCCCAAAAGCAATAATCATTTAAACATTGTAGTAATGGACATGGGACTATGGTTAGTACTGAGATGGTGAATATATAATGATACGTCTTTCTGCGCAGGAGGAGGACCAAGAGGCTGAGGCAGAGGCACAGGGAGCAGAGAAGGCTGCCGAGAAGGAGGGCGATAGCAAGGATGGAGCAGCTACAAAGAAGGAAGAGGAGGAGGAGGACGATGAGGAAGAAGAGTCATCAGATGAAGAGGAGTTACCCTGTAAGTTGGTCAGAATCCAGAGACGTGTCACATGTTACATTCAAATGCCTCACATTGCTATTAACCTAAAGGATGCTTTATGGGAATTTTTTTTTCACAATGACTACACAGTTGATAAAACTGATAATTTGATGCGTAATCCTATTTGATTGCCTCGGGAATACTCGTCTGGGGAGTTATTGGAAGCTGGAGTTGGGACAGCATCACAGAGCTAAAGTCTGCACTCAAGTTTACTTTTTGTGTTTGCCCTACTTTTAATCATTAGACCTTCATCACACTTTCAAAAAGAAGTCGTACCCAATAACCTGTTCCTCATGGCAAATTTTCAGGATTCGATAGCCCTAGTCCAGTTCGATTGTCATCATTTGCATTGGAACTGCAATATAGCCAAATGGATGTGGCTTAAACGCACCCTAAAAGTTGTTAGCAGTTTATTTATAGCCTGTTATCTATTGTCTGTCCTGCAGATTGCATGGTAGTCGCGCTGCTCAGTATCTGAGAGGAGAAAAGCAAAGCAAATGTGCGTGCTCAGTAAAGAATGAGTTAACATAATCAAACTTGCTCCCCCTCCTCCCCTCCCTCCTCCCCCCTCTCCTTTGTGTACAGTGGGGTCGGTGGAGGCGCCCGTCCAGATCATGACGGGAAAGCGAGACCGGAAGAAGACCGAGAGGCTGGTCATGGTGGAGGCACCCAAGACTCCAGAGAAGAAGTTTGAAGTTCCCGTTGGCAAGGGAACCAAGTTGGGAGAGATCGAAGTCAGTAAGTTGAGCTAGAGTTGACTTTTCAGATAAAGAAGTGATAAGGATAGTTTGTATTCATGTAGCGCCTAATATGAAATTGGTTTTCTCTGTGAGCTGTATGATGTTATTATCCCTGTCATATTCTAAGACATAAGTTGTGAAATATTGCATTAATATAATATATTATGCCGTGAATTAGGACTTCCACTGTTTGCATTCTAAAAACCGCCCTCCTCCATTTCCCATAGTTGCCTACCAGCTGGATAAATTCAAGATCCAGGACCTCAAGCCACTCCACAAGTTCCTCTTTGGGAGGATAATCAAGGTAAGTACCGTATGTCCTCAGGAGAGCATGAGGAAGTCCTGGGGTGCTCCGGCAATAGGAAATGTTGGTAAGATCAGTTCAAATAATGCTGTCAATAATGTGATTGAGTCAGTAGTATTTCCCCTTTGCAGACAAAATTAATTGAGACCTGAAAATGCTTTGCTTACATGTATATTTATTACGAAAGCGATGGATGAGATTTGTATGAATACTGTCAATTTCTTTCAAGTCCATTTCTAATTCTTTCTGGCCTTAATGCTATGGCCTGCAAAGATTCGCTTTTGGACAACACTGAACTGCACACACAGAGAGAGCTTACTGTCCACAGTCTGTTACTCAAAATCTGTGGAATCTGTCTCTCTCTGTGTACATTGAATGTCAGTATGTGTGCATGAAGGCTCTTAGTACTCGGGATTGAATCACAACATTGTATAATATTGCTTCTATTGTTGTACTTCTTGGTAGTGATGTTATTCTACCATGTGATTATGTGTTACATGTGTGTGTTTGAGTTTTCTAAATACTCTGAGAAGCATACTGCAGGAGTAGTTCACGACAACACTAGCGTTGAACTCTAGCGAGAATGCAGCGTAAAAGTTACATTTAGGTTCTTCATCTGCTTTGGGGATATTAAGAAGTAAGATGAGTGGAGGCCTTCTTAAAGACAAAAAAATACACATCATGCCTTTTGAATGAAATACATGAATTATGAAGATTGTACATTTTAATTATAAACCAACTACTGATTATTGTATGAGCTTATTACCCAAACAATCAAATTTTTATTGGACGCGGCTATCCTATGGTTTCATGGAACTGATCAAATCTCTTCTTCTTTTTTTTTTTACAGGATCACAGAGACACGAAGAAGAACATCAGACTGTTCAGTGGATTTAACTTTGAGAAAGATGATCCAGAGTATGCAAAGAGAGAGGCTCTCCTTGTCAAGTAAGTCTCTGCGCATTCTTCCCATGGGGAAATGAACAATGGTTTGCAGGTGCTGCTGATCAAGCCTGATGTCATGGAACAAACACACCGAACCATGCCTTGAATTGATGTTTAGAGGGGCTCTTTTGTTATCCACAGGAACTCTGGTGTGCATTTTGGAGGCTAAATCACCCTAACATGGCACAGCCTCACAGCAGGCGATGGGCAGGATAAACTGCCTGAAGCATTGAGTGCAAATTGAACCAAATCATTTTGTCTTGTGAAAGATCCCTAAATTGGCAATGTGTGCATTTGCTAGGTTCAAACTGGAGGGCATGAAGGTAGAATTTGATGAAATATACTCTGCAACTTTGGTTTTAAATTGATATCATGTTCTTATCAGTGGCAGAAAATCCCTAAACTAGCAACCTGAAACCCTGACTTTGTGTTTGCTAGGTTCACTGTGGAAGGCATGAAGGAGCTGTGTACCATCTGAAACCCTGACTTTGTGTTTGCTAGGTTCACTGTGGAAGGCATGAAGGAGCTGTGTACCATCTGAAACCCTGACTTTGTGTTTGCTAGGTTCACTGTGGAAGGCATGAAGGAGCTGTGTACCATCTGAAACCCTGACTTTGTGTTTGCTAGGTTCACTGTGGAAGGCATGAAGGAGCTGTGTACCATCTGAAACCCTGACTTTGTGTTTGCTAGGTTCACTGTAGAAGGCATGAAGGAGCTGTGTACCATCTGAAACCCTGACTTTGTGTTTGCTAGGTTCACTGTGGAAGGCATGAAGGAGCTGTGTACCATCTTGGATGTGGAGAAGAAAGGAACCAAGGATATGATGATGGATAGGATCATGGCCTTCTGCTCCAACCCAACACCCTCCGGTAGGACCGTGCCCTCTAAAGGTAAGCTACAGACAGATTAACAGATCACTTTTAAGCCTCTTATGCCTAAGCTACAAAGGAGCAAGATGGCATTATGTTTCAAGGTTGACCATTTGTCCATTCTTTCATCTGTCCGAATCTCTTCTATGTGATATTTCAAGAAATTATTGACCAAATTTCATCAAGCTTGGTATACAAACTAGTAATATATGACATGATAATAAAATTGAGGTCAGATTAGATTTTGTGTAAAAGAGGTCAAAAATTACAGGTCAAGGTCAAGTCCTAACATTGTGTCTATGTTCGGTTGCTGCTCAGGTCAAAAGGGGCGGCCGTCCAAGAAGTCAAAGCCCAAGATGCCCAAGAGCTCTGCCAAGAAGAAGAAGAAAAAGCCCAAGGCAGGAGGAGATGCCTCGACGGCCAGCGAAGACGGAGACACCACGATGGAGGACGGCACGGAGGGAGATGAGGAGGAGGAGGGTGATACCAGCGTCTCAGAGAAGGTGAGGGCGCTATACAGTATGTGTTGTCATAATAACTCTTTATTTCTATTGCAAAAAGTAAAGAGGTGAAACAATCTGCACACAAGCCTGAGTGAGTCTAGGGCCCCATTGCATGAAATATATCATTAATGGTAACTCTGTCAACATTGCCAACCAAAGTCAAGGTTTTCATCAAAGTTGCCATTTGTAGCAAAGTTACCATCAATAGCCTGGGTGGGGGGTGGGGGGGGGGGGGGGGGGAAACAGCCCCCCCCCCCCCTTCCCCCCTCCCCCTCGACATTTTTATGCCTCCGCCACGAAGTGGCCGGAGGCATTATGTTTTCGGGTTGTCCGTCTGTCCGTCCGTCCGTACGTCCGTCCGTCCGTCCGTTTAGGCAATATCTTGAGAACCGTCAAGCAGATTTGCTTCAAACTTGGTTCATGTATGTATTGCATAAAACTAATGAAGTGTGTAAAATTATTGTCAAATCTGATTGAGGTCAAAGGTCAAAGGTCAATGAACTTTGTAAAAATTGCCCAAAAATGACCCTTTCCACACTAAATCCAAATCCAAGGATGCAATTGTCATTAAACATGGTACAAATATGGATCACTACTTGGGGATAGACTGGTGACATTTTTGGTAAAATTCCTGAAAGGTCAGAGGTCAAAGGTCAATGAAATTGGTGAAAATTTGCCAAAAATTGACCTTTTTCACAGTAAATCCAAATCCAAGGATGCAATTTCCATTAAACATGGTACAAAGATAGATCACTACTAGTGGATAGACTGGTGACATTTTTGGTAAAATTCCTGAAAGTTCAGAGGTCAAAGGTTAATGAACTTTGCCAAAATTGGCTAGAAATTGCCCCAAACTTTAAATTTTTCGCAATAAATCCAAATCCAATGGTGCAATTCCAACCAAACATAGTGAAACGATGGATCACTACTTGGGGGTAGACTGGTGACATTGTTGGTGAAATTCCTGGAAGGTCAGAGGTCAAAGGTCAATGAACTTTGCAAAAATTGATATTTTTCACAATAATTCCAAATCCAAATCCAATGTCACAATTCTAATTAAACATGGTACAGAGATGTATCACTTCATGGAGGTAAACTGGTGAAAGTTTAGGTAAAACTCCTGAGAGTTCAAAGGTCAAAGGTCCATGAACTTTGCCAAAAATTTGCTAAAAATTGCCCCCAAAGTGATAATTTTTAAAATATATCCAAATCCAATGGAGCAATACCAACCAAACATGGTGCAAAGATGTATCACTGCTAGACTGATGACATTTTTGGTGAAATTTCTCAAACGTCGGGGATCAAAGGTCAATAAACTTTGCCAAAATTGGCTAAAAATTGCCCCCAAATAGATATTTTTCATATTGAATCCAATACTAATGATTCAATTCAAACCAAACCTAGTTACAGAGATGTATCACTTTATGGAAGTAGACTGGTGAAGTTTAGGTAAAATTCCTGAAAGGTCAAAGGTCAATAAACTTCACCCCAAATTGGCTAATTTTAAATAAACTTGATGCAAGGATGGATTTAGACTGGTTAGATTGGAAGTCAAAGAAGTAAGAGGTCAAAAGTCAATGAACATTGCCAAACTTAGCTAAACGTGAAAAAAGAAAATGTGATGTTTTCATTTCACATAGGAGCAATGGTACATTGCCCACCAAACATACACATTTTCTGAGAATAGCAAAGAGGCGGAGGCATATTTATCGACTGCGTGGCAGTCGAATTGCTCTAGTTCGAGATAAATTTGTGACGTGAAAAGATTGCGCTGCGACGTTTCATGACTTTTTTCCTCCAAGTCTCATGCAACTTTGAGGACCAAATTTGCGACACGGTGGTACGCAGTTCCGAAGTTACATGACAGTGTGCATGTCAGACCAAAAATTGCTCAAAAACGTGATTTCATGTACAAATCCAATGCAAAGTCTGCATCTAGCCAAAATTCATAAATGTGTCATTATTTTTATTTTTACTGATGAAAAACAATAGATTTCATGTTATTTATGACTGAAATAGTGTTGCCAACGATTTTGATCGAAAAAATAATGAAAACATAAAGTAAAAAAAAGAAATACATAAGAAATTAAAAAAAACAATGAAATACATAAGAAAAAACTTCATAGTGCCATTTTTTAAAATCCTTATTTGATAATAATCCTAAGAAGAGTGTCCGGACTGAAATTGGTGCAATTGACAAATGAATTGTGGAGATTACGTCATCGGTGACGTACGTGTGCCAATTTTCGTCGCGATCGCATGATCAACGGTCGAGATCTTATCAAACCCTCATTAGGACCGTCCTAGGACATTCTGAAGTACTAATTTAGGCTCTCCTAGACACCTCATAACTTGGGGAGTTTTGGTTTTCTTTGTGCAGCCCAAGAAGACTAAGTCGAAGACCAAGTCGACTCCCAAGGCCAAGAAGGACACACCCAAAGCCAAGGCCAAACCCAAGAAGAAGAAGATCTCTGTCAAGACACCAACCAAACAGACCAAGAAAGCCAGCCCAGTCAAGTCAGCCAAGAAGACGCCGCAGAAGAGGAAACTAGATGAAATCGGTGAGAAAAGTTCAGGGTTGAGATCATGTGAAATGTGCCTGAAAATAGACATGTTAAGAATAACACCTTTGAAAGATTGGATCTGGTGGTTGCAACTTGGAATTTTTTAAGTAAAAAACAATAATTTGTGGAGAGTATGTAATCATATTTGTATTTCTATTTTTTTTTTTTTGGCCTTACAGAAATCCTGATTGTAAAGCACTTTTTCCTGATGCATATGTTTTTAACAGAAAAACACTCTAAACATGATTTCATTTAAGAGTCACTTATATGTCCTTAACCATATGTTATTAATTATCTTCTATTTCTGATGTGTGTTTCTATGTTTCACTCTTTAAAACTGAAATAATACTTGAAATGTTTCCATTCCCATTGATTCATTTTCTTCCCAATACTAATGCATTGTGTGCTGTATAATTTCTCTCCTTTGTTTGTAGATGATGATGACAGTTCAGATGACGAGCCGCTGATGAAGAAGGTCAAGGCACCACCCACTGTGAGTAGCTGATTTTTATCACTCATCCACTAATAGAGTACCAAAGTCGTGTTGTCATATGAGCATGTTGTCAAGACAACTGGTTCTAAACAAAATCACTTGACTGGTCCGATATTCTCCAGCGGGCCGGTATCGGGTACTTCCAAGTAGAGTTCCCGCTGTGATCACAGCTCCTCACTCTACCTGCATAGCTTAGAACCAGTTGGCTTGACAATAATGCTCATATGATAACACACTTCAGCACTCTATTGGCCAGGAGTATTTTGTTTTGGGAATAACTGTGTCAATATTGTGAACAGCATTTGACAGACTAATATCAAACTTGGTATACATGCATGTCGTGCAAGCGTCTGGTCCAAAAAGTGATTGCAAGCCTCACGCTTGTTTACTCCACCACTCATGAAATCTCCTTCAGTCTCATTATTACTGCTTTTGTTTTCTTTTAGGCATGCATGTAATTCAAGGAACTGGTAATCCCATGAGTCAGCTGATGACATTTGATCTTAAATCTGAAAAGAGAAAGGTCAAATGTCAATTAACCTTTCACAGAAATGTGTTGAATTTATATACAATAATGAGGTAAAATTTGCCACATTCAGCCAAATATAATTGATTTACAAACAAGATTTCAGGTCAAATCCCTTAGAGGTCAAAGGTCAGACAAAAATTCAGTGCAAACATATACATGGGGGATCAGGGTATTTGGGGGACTATAAATAATTATCTCTATGTTAGACATAGTTCAATGTGCTAGTTTCATCACATTAAGAAAAAAGAATCCCTTGATTACAGCTCACGCTGTTTGGTGTACCAGTAAAGCCATGTGTCACGCATTGAAGTTGGTATTATAGAGTAGAATGTAATTTATTTATCCTTTACAGGAAATTCCTCTTCCACTGGTTCAAAAGTAGTTACAACATACATAAAATGAGAATTATAAAACATAACCATAAACATAAACATAAACATACTAAATCATAACATTACATACATGCAAGTATGGATGATGTTGAAGGGTGTGTTCCCATGATTGCTCCTCCAGGACAAGGAGCTGAAGGAGAAGATAAAGGAGATCCTGGAAAATGCCAACCTGGAGCAGGTGACCATGAAGATGGTCTGCAGGAATGTGTATGACATGTACCCTGAACACCCTCTACAACACAAGAAGGACTTCATCAAGGCTACAGTGAGAGAGGTATGAGAACAGAGTGGACCTAGGAGGTAGGGTTAGGGTTAGCTGGTTTGTAGGAATGTCTATGACATGTACCCTGACCACCCTCTACAACACAAGAAGGACTTCATCAAGGCTACAGTGAGAGAGGTATGAGAACAGAGTGGAGCTAGGAGGTAGGGTTAGGGTTAGATGATTTGTAGGAATGTGTATGACATGTACCCTGAACACCCTCTACAACACAAGAAGGACTTCATCAAGGCTACAGTGAGAGAGGTATGAGAACAGAGTGGAGCTAGGGGCTAGGGTTAGGGTTAGATGGTCTCTACGAATGTGTGACATGTTCCCTTACCTGGGAAAGATTGTATCAAAGGCTGCCATAGGAGGCACATTGTAGACAAGCAGGAACAAGAAATGGTATAAATTTGAAGCCTGAGCATGTAATGTATTGTCTCCCTTTGAGGATTTTTGTAGGGATTCTTATGTTATTCACAGGGTTTTTTTTTTTTGGCATTGCTGGGGTTTGATCACCCAGTGTAAAAATCAAATGCATTTTGTTTTTTGTTGTTTTCTTCTGTCCAGATCATCTCGTGATATCAAGCACTGCCCTCATAGTTTGCCTCGCACTCCAGAGAATAGAAGCAGTGGATTTCTGTGATGGACTATAGCGCCCTCAATGTCAGCACCCTTCACCTGTCCCATGGTCACTCCGATGGTCAGCAGCGGTCATCCAGCACCTCGGCTCACAGACCTGCCCTTAGTCTGTCTGTCTGTCTGTCTCTGTCTGTCCGTGTCTGTGTATGGTGTGAAATGTGTCGTAGCAATAGCCTCACAAGTGTATGTTGTGTTTTGTGCCTTACTCAAGAGCAACTGAAAGCAAGTTACACAGTGGACGTTTGATGCCAGGATATGTAACGTCCTGTAATGTAGAGGTCCAGAAGGGATAAACTGACAAGCCTGGTAGATTAGAGATGATTGACGGTCAGCCATCCTAATGATGTAGCATAATTATCCTGCTGTTAAGTTATGCTTCATACAAACTGGCATGGATAATTCTGAACAGAGTACTAGCTTTAAAAATCATGATAGCATTTCAATTTAGTCTGAACGCTGCCACCTGCTGTGCATCATGAATACGTCATGCTTCCAGTCTACATCTACTTTGAATGTTTATTTAGGAATGTAGGGAAACTATTTCTGTGTCTTTGGGTCCTGTGCATGAGCAAACTGCCACTAACTGTCTTTGAAAGTTGAGCTCTGCTTGCCCGTTCACTGGAGAACCTACCCCCATGAAATCATTGTTTTGTTTGAAAGCAGAAACATCAGATTCAGGAGAGCAAATTGATGAAAAGTGGTAGACATCGTAAATTGCCAATTTTCAATACCTGCTCTACTCTAATTGTCTAAATTTGATTTTTGTTGAAATCATCTTGCTTGTTTTTAGGGTTTTATTTTTTCTGGAGAGTGCATGTGAAGATGTGTTGACTGACACTTTGAGTAGCTAGTCATTGTGGAGGGGAATGGGAGTGTTTTATATTGACTATAGTCCTTCACGCTGTATATAGAAATGTTTAATGTTAAAATAGAATTTGATGAATTCACATCATTCCAGGCAGCAAATCGTGTCATGTTTTTAAAAAGGAAACAAATATTTGAATGGTAATACAAATAAAATGTTCATGAGCAACTTTTGGATTGGTTTGTAACATGCTAGTTTATTATCTACCGGTATAAACTAAGCTGTATCATATGTGTAAATCCATTTTTTAAAGTAACTTTTATGAGGTGAAGAAAACTGAAGAATTAACTTGACAGGTACTGCAATCACACATTTTATACAGTGGTTACCACATAAGATATGTAAGGCATTTTTGCAGTAACTAACAGCACTCTGGATCTAAGTGATCCAGGTTTATTTTGCCTGGTCCAGACTAAATGGGAAACTGGTGATATGCCAGGTATACCTCAGCAGTGCTATTGATCATGCAGCAGACATTCACCTGTGATGCAGTGCTCTAATTTACAGTAAAGATTTGAAGAGCATCAAGAGCTGTTACAGAGAAATCTCAGTGACATTTTCAGTCATGGTTAAGGTATAGACCCATTCACGTGAGATTGGTTACACTATAATACTATTCGTATACCCCATGTCCGGCTTGGCCATCTTTATGGTGAGTGGGTAAAAAAAACACAATTCAGGAAGCAGTCAGACACAATGGGATGAGGAAAGATGGGATTAGAACATGAAGCCATACACCATTCCCCCTCCACCCGGATATCGGTGTAGTCGGTGTACCAATAAAAGCCAATAGTGTAAGAGTGTAGTCAATTTCACGCGACTGCTACTAAGGGATAGTCGTGGTAAAGATAATGGGACCTCAAATCACAACCACTCTGTGGTCCCGGTTTTGTTTCAAATCGATAACTTCATGGACCAGTTTATCTTTATGAGACTGCCTTTGCATGATCCTGAAATCAGACAAGAACAGCACTGCCATTATTATGGGCCCTGTAGTCTTTTACACATTCTCTCCTCATTGAAATTTCTTACATCATTCATTTTGTGGCTTACTACTGCGGTTTTATGGGCTTTTCAACTGATAATTTTTAATTGAAACTTGATATTGTTACAGCTTTGATAGGAAGAAACTCGACCATTTCACGTAGTCCTGCGATCTCCCATTAATTTTGTGTGGATATCGCTGGACATTTTGACTAACCAGAGAGGAGTACAAGTTGATAACAAGTTCACTTAATTATGCGCCTTTCAATCATATAGATGTGATGAAATATAATACACTGTATTGTTAAATGTGTAATTTTGTGTTGCATGTATTTATATGTCGTATATGACAATGTTGCCTGTATGAATCAAGACCTGGAGGGCGTTTCATGAACGTTGTCAGCACTGACCATTTGGTCAGTGCTGACAACTTCAGTGAAATCCTCGGTTTAGATTGGCTGAGAGGCACTAGCCTCTGACTGTTACTATGGTAACTGTCGGAAAAAGACAGCTTGTCAGACGAAAAATGTTCATGAAACGCACTCGTGTGCTGATGTCAGCCCATGATGGCAGCACCCTCCTGCATGAACCAGAGCCATACATATACAGATTTGGGCCAACTCGGCTTCATGCGGTTACAATATGGCATGCATTCTTCTGTTATTTGCTTGCCCAACAAAGCAACAAGCCCCATGTTGTGACCTATTGAAACCAAGTTGGCTCTAGTGTGAGCACAAATCTCATTCTCATTTGATTTCAGGATCACTTGAAATGCTCAACTAATGGAGATTATAGACACTGAACAGAACTCAAACCTGTTGATATGGATCCATCATGATTTTAGTGAATTTTGTAGTTTTTGAAATCATTTTTTGTTTGTTTGCAAAGACTATTGTATCTGTTGCAATCTAGATAGTGGTCAATTATAATTATTTCACATATGTGTTGCATCTTCATAGAATGCTGTCAAAATGAAGTACAACACAGCATTAACATAACTCAGATCTGAATTGCACCTTGCGGAAATCCCTTTAATCATGAGGAACACAGCATAAGCTATCACTAGCAGCTGCTTCAAATTTGCATTTTTGTTTCACACATGATTTGTAAAAGAAGTATACAGTATATTTGCTAATAAGACTTGTGTTGGTATTACAGCTGGAATAATATGATTGGATGAATGTGTTGCCTGGAGTAGAGAGAACCCAAGCTATGATGTCACATCAATTGCATGTTTTTGCCTGGTTCTGAACAGTAGAACTCAATTGAGGAGTCTGACGGGGCTTGCATCAAGTATTCTTGGTGAATCGCCATCATGAGCTTGATCTGCCTAGAGTGTAGAACCAGTTGTATTGACATGCTGTGACATCACCTTTTGGTATTCTTTTTGTGAAATACTGTAGTTTGATTTTAATTGATGCGACTTGATAGTCAACATCTGATGTATGTGAAGTTTTAGTCCACTTTGTACATGACCTTTTATAATAAAAACGAAGGATACATCCATGTGAGACTTCTCCATTCATTCTCGTTCATGCGACAGGGCGGCATTAGCTACAAATTTTGAATGTATTGAATGGAGTCGGGGAGAGTTTGCAATTGTACTGAGAATGACAGTGATGTTGATGATTGAGAAAGGGATAGAAGTTGCATTCATTTAATTTTTTTTTTTATGCACACAGATGTGTCGTTTCATCAAGATTTGGGTCTCCCCAAAGAGAAAAAAAAAATGGTGAAAGGAATAACCGGGGGGGGCGAGAGACAAATGGAAAGAGGCAAAATAATGAAAGAAAAACGGAAATAAGAGAGGAAAGAGTAACACACAGAAAGAATTCAGAGATGCGAGTAGCCGAGAACCATGTTCATACATAAAAACCCTTCATCAGCCGATGGCACCATTTGCATGTACAGCTTACTCTCGATACAACGAGCACGGATATAACGAGGTTCCGTTATAACGAGAGAAATCTCTCGGTCCCAAAAGTTGCTACATGCAAACCTATGGTGCAACACGTCGCTTACAACGAGCACGGTTACAACGAGATTTCGTTATAACGAGCTTATTCTGTTCACCCCAAGACAAAGAAAAACATAACAATTGCGTCCCGTTACAACGAGGAAGGAAAAATTGAGACATGAAAACATCGGCACCGCAAGGAGCCACACACACATCTCGTAATACACGTCCACACAACGGGAGCATGTGCACAGTTTCTAATACATCACTCCTTCGCGATCGCACAGCTTACGTACATTGAAAGCACATGGTTTCCAAGTCCGATCCCATCACGGCAATCAATAACCCCGTTCATATACACCGCCTATCCGCGAAAAAGCTGCAACATTTGCGGCAATTTTGCCGATGCATTACCGATAGCTGCGTGTATGAACGGGAATCGCTCAAATAATGCGGTATTTGCTTCCTCCTTTTTTGCGCTTATTTTGCGGCTTTTTCGCGGATCGAGACCTAGTAATAATACCGCAATATTGCGGTAAGTGAATCTTATAAACTGCGTCCGCAAAATAGGCGTAAATGTTGCGCCTTTTGCATCGCGCTCTGGCATGTGGGTCGCTAATCCTACCGCTCGTATGGCTGAGCGGAACACGTCATCATTAGTTTGGACAGACTCCAGCTGTCCAAAACACCGCAACATTACGACTTTTGGGGGTGTATATGAACGGTGCTTTTGCGGCTCGCTGGAAACTTGCTTACCGATGTGCATCGGTAATAATAGCGGTATATGGTATATGAACAGGGCTTATGATATAACGCGTGCTGAATTGGGGGTGCACAGTATCTCATACATCACTCCTTCGCACAGCGTACGTACATTGAAAGCACATGGCGGGGCACATGGTTTGCAAGTCCGATCCCATCGCGGCAATCATTGACACGATGCGTGCTAAATTGGGGGTGTGTCTGATGATCAGCGATTGATTGGGTTTCTTGACAAAAACAAATGTGATCTCGGACGGGTGAAGTATATTTCACACACTAAAATATGACAATGAAAGATTTGAAGAGATAATAAAATATTCTTCCTGAAATTAGAATACCGCTGGAAATCATCACGATAAGAAATGAAATACATGTATAAGCATGCAGGGCAGCGTTAATCTTCTACATGGAACCCCCCTCGTAATAATTTTGGAATGACCCACAAAGAAAGTGCCGATCATGACGGTGTTGCTACGTCGTTGTGCAAAACCTATCAGACGAGCGAGACGCTCTTATCTAACTCCATCTTCCCCTCATATCCCGGCCGTTCAATCCGTTGCGCCGCCTATTCTCTTGTTTGTCCAAACAACGAAACCGTATGTTTTCTTGCCCAGAAGATTACGATAAAAATTGACCTGTTAATTTACTGCAAAATAACACCCATCGTATCAGGAATGGTCTATAATTCATTGAATGCAATTACTTATCAAAACGTCAAAATATATCAAGGTAGGATGATGTGTTGAGCAAAAATGAATCCCCTTTTCAGTTTGAAAACGCATGTTTCCAATTCCTTTTTTCAGTTTGATAACACATGTTTCCAAGACGGCTATGGATATGAAAACATAGTACATGTAAAACACAATGAACACACAAGCACACATGTTTCAATGTATTTTATTGTTTTTTATCCTGTTTGGATACAACGAGGTTTCGTTATAACGAGGAAAAAGCCCTGGTCCCGACGACCTCGTTATATCGAGAGTAAGCTGTAGTGTGTATCTCTGTTTCCCATGTTGACAGCATATCCATTTCTCTTCATTATCCACACAGTCTCACTTACCTTTTCCTTTTCTTCTCTCATCACTCACTACCACCTTGCTTGCTCTCTCCCTCTCACTTACTCTATCTCTCTCCATCCCACTCTTTCTTGTACTCTTCTCTCAATCTTTCCAGATCCTTTTCTGACACAATGTTCAAATAATAATCTGTGCCTTTTAACAGCACACACACTCTCCATTTCTTTCTTCCTCTCCATCTCGCTTCCCTCAATCTTTCCCATACAAATGACTTAGTCTCCCTCTCACTTATCACCAATGCACGATGCAGTCACTCATTTCCCAGTGACAATGGTTGCAACAATGTTCCTTCCCCTCAGACAATCCCATGATGCAATGGCACTCAGGGTGGTCACTAGTGTATAAAACACTTAAACTCAAACACCACCAATGGGGGCCCTGTCTTATAACAAATTACGATTAATCTGAATCGTTCGCAAGTCATCTTTCTCTAAGCAACAGTTACAATTGACATCAATTGCAAGTCAAGTTGCAATTAATCACAATTCTTCATAAACCAGGGCCCTAGTCCACATAGTGATTGTGCATCGCACATGGATTAATTTCACCGCACATGGAAACAACACTTCCCAGCAAAGCATAAAGGATCATCTAGTGACTACCCCGCTAACTCTCACAGCAGAATATCAAGTCCACACAAACGAAGTAACTAGAGGACACATATAAGTTTGTTTGGCCTGTATCAAGCCTGTGAGTTTATTACATACGCTATGTTGTTGGCATGTCAGTAAGATCTTTGTACACTCTGCCTCTGTCTGCCTGCTTCAGTGCCTGCTTAGATGGTGGTCTCAGGGAACTCAAACGTGACGTCCTTTCCTGTCAGCTGCTTGTACACTGAGGCAAAGGTCTCCGTCTGACGGAACAAAAGAGAGAAAAGGACAAATGTTATTAATGAATTGTCATAAATCACTCGTTGAAACTACAACCAAGATATGACGTTTGTAATAAACAAACTAGTACAAACAACCTGCAGTTTCAGAATTTAGGCATTATTCCAAATCAATTATATTTAATGTTCATTTGTTAACACTTCTTGGCTGGACATGTTAAATAATATTTTGTAAGACCTCAAAACCACCTTTAAGTACCTGAACGTATCTAACAAATGTCCTGTTTTAGCACTCATGCTATAGAGTAAACAGCAGACTAGGCTTTTGAGACATGTCTCTACCAAGAGCTGCTGCTGGGTGGATATTTGAAAAAGGACCTGCTTGTCATCACTAACACCATGGCCCTGCCTTGTAAAGAAGTGCAATTGATATAACTCGCAACTTTGCACATTAGAGAGCAGGAATTAAACTTTAAATCGATTCAGATTAACTGCAACTCGTTACAAGATGAGGTCCAAAGGAACACTTCTCCAGCCTGATGTCATGACACTCCACACCCTGGTTTTTTTGGCATTGCATTGCACGACTGGCAAAGAAAACCTTTGTGGGGCTATTTTTTAAGCCTGTTGCCATGACAGGGACACCTGAAACCGTGTTGTGCATTACTATCACATCATTAGAAGAAAAGTATGTTTGTTTTGAGGATGGCTACATCGCTGCGACCCAGACTGTAATTTGTCCACTATTGCTGAGGTTCAATCTTCTTCAATGTTTTATCACCAACATACACACATGACTGGCCCTTCACATACTTTAGGCTAACGTGTTAGCAAACAAACAACAAATAAAGAGAGTTTGACGCACGTTTTCTTCGTGGTGGCGACATGAACATTAATTTGCAGAGGCTACATCTCAAGACTGATGTCATGAAACAAATGCACGAAAATGTGTTTTGCATTATGCCCTATGGGATTTCTTTATTTTTTTTTACCATGGCTCTTTTGTAATTTGTGGGGGCCCGTTTCTGCATTGCAGGGTAATGTAGACGGTCCCCTGTGTAATTTCTTCACTGAACTAAACGCACCTTGTGCTCGATCTGTGTCTTCTGGCTGACGTCCAGGTGGACCTTGATGTTCCTGCTGCAGTCCAGCTTGATGTGGATCCTCTTCCCAACAATCTCCGATGGGAAGACAAGGTCCTCTAGGATGTTGTCGTGGACCATGGTCAGGGTTCGGCTACGAGGGCGCTTCTGCTTGCTCTTGTTACGGGACTTCCTCGTGGGCTTGGGCAGGATTCTCCTCTGTAGGGGTACAGAGCAGCAAATAATACATCTTTATTGCACTAGTTGAAATATACATCAGACTCTAGTTACCAAAAACACTGATACATTTGGTACAGTTTTGCATTTGAAGTCACAAAGAAAAGTGTTGACATAAATGACTTTGTACAAGTCTTGAGCATGAATTTTTGTCACTAAATATCTTCATACAGCATATTACACACCATAACTGGGAGATTATTAAACTTTGGTATGGGTAGTTTGAGTTGCCTTGTGTACTTATAGTTGGCCTGACCTGCATAGTATGCGTTATTATCATACACCATAACTGACATGAAAAATTCAATGCTACAGTGGATAGAGTTGCCTTGTGTGTTTGTAGGTTCTCGTGATATTTCACACACGGATAAACAAGGAAAATTCCTAGCATGCATTCATGAATGAGTGACCCTGACCTGAGCGATGAACAAGACGTGCTTGCCACTGAACTTCTTCTCCAGCTCCCTGACAAGGCGGACCTGGATCTTCTGGAATGCCTTGAGCTGTGGCACGGGAACCATGACGATGACCGCCTTCCTGTTGCTGCCAACATCGAGCTCCTTGGCTCCTGTGATGAACAGCTCCCTCAGCTGCCCCTTGAGCTCAGAGTTGGACTCCAGCTCGATCAGAGCCTGGAGGGAGAGGCAGAGGTAAAATGAAGCAATGAAGCAGTGAAGCAGTGGCACAGATGGTCAGGGCGATCTATCCCCCAAATGGACAAACAGAATTTCTGTGAATAACTCAAAGAACCCCTGCAAACACATGCTTTATCTCAAAGGGTGAAATGACCAGCAAAGCTGAATGTTTATTTCATGGCATCAGGGTTGAAAAATAGCCATGCATATTACTTTAAGCTTTTCCCTCTGGATTTACGGGAGTTCTGTGAGGATCGTGGGACAGAACATGGTGGGAGAGATGAGATAAGTGAACAGGGGGGGGGGGGGGGGAGGGACAGACAAAGGGAAAGGGAAGGAGAGAGGGGGAGGAACAAGGAAATTGAAAAAGCAGGGAGCTATAAAATAAGGGGAAAATTAAGTGACAAAAAGTGACATTTGTATGAAAACAAGTTCCATCCCCATAAAACTAACATTCTTTGTAGTTCTATGCAAGGAAAACATTAATTCAACATTTTGAGGGGCTACTTTTTGAACACATTAGCCATTTGTCTACAATTTTACATTGTCTGTGGGAATTTTGGGTGCTCTTTCAACATTTTCCAAGGGGAAAGATCGCCCGAGCCCCTGTGTATTTTTTTCCCTGGTTCTATGACAATTTACACAATAACTCCATTGGCATGAGAAGCAAATGAGAGTGGAGGCCTTACCTGTGATACCATGAGTTCAAATTCATCTGGGCTCTCTCCTTGAGGCTTGATCACCTTTGCACCAGCACTGAACACCGCCATCTTGGCCAGAGTGTGTCAAACTGGAGAAGAAATGACAGGACATTTAAGAACACTCTCTGAGTAAAATACAATCTGTGCAAGCAATTCATCTTCTTCACTTTGGGGACTTTCTGCCACAAGGCACAGGCACAGCCTTAAACAACACATTTATTTTGCCAAATAAGGTAAAATAACCAAATGCTCAAAAGTTTATAGAGTTTAATTAAAGAATCAATTTTGCTTAAACTTTTTAAACTGTCAGTAATTTCTGTTGATTCTCGCAAGAATTTTTTTTTACAATTTGTTTGTACAACATTCAGGCTAAACCATACGTCAGATTCAGACTCAGCTTCACTGCAACCTTTTCATCCATCAAATAATGTTATATTTGGCCATCAACTTTTTATGAATTTTTCTATTTTGCAGCAGGATACAATTCACAATTTGGCATAGGCATGAAAATTAATAAATTGACACTGTCACTTTTTAGCTCTAAAATCAGTAGACTCTATGTAGACTAGTTGGACAACACATCATTGACATTGGCATGATCAGGACAGTCACAGCTACAATTATCACACACACACTTAGACCTAGGCCTATATCACAGTTTCTCTGAAGCCTGAGCCCTGTCGTGACGTGACAAAGTCGAAGCCGACCACGTCTCATTCATTAAATGTCAGACTTGCACTTTACATGTAGCAACTTATCTCTCGACTCAAGTCTTGTTTTGATTTTCTACCATTATTAATTCTGGATACTGTCTTTCGAGTCATGAAAGTTTACCTATTTTCTGTTGCAAATGTTATTCTGTAATGTATACAATTGGTCATCTTCTGAAGTGACCATTTCAACGACGAAACCCGTGGGATCATGGCAATAAAAGCAAGTCGCTATTAGATTCTAGTACTCAGTCTCAACTATCAATTTGCCTGCAACCTGCACTCCACATACGGTACGGGGCCACTCGGCCCAGTATTGTTGATTGTGGAGCGAAGCCGCAGCTTCACACACAGTTCGTGTATACTTCGCGATACGACCCTGTGTAACGACATAGATTTATCCATCTGCATCTTCAAACGATGTTAATATTTTGTCTTATTAACATAACGGTATCTTTATCATTCAACACATCAAAGAGACGAAATATGTTTTGTCGTAATTTGTTGGTGAAAATTGCTGATTTTCGCATTCAAAGTGTAGTTTTCATATGTCCAATTACTCACATTGACGGCCTGTGGTAAAAGACCGATTGTGAGGAACTTAGTCCATTACTTTCATGTGCATCGTCAAATTGGCACCTCTCCGTGAAGATTTCGTGCCAATCTAATGAAAATAATAATGTATGGTAATTATTAATTGATCAAAACAGTGCTTTGCAAATTTTATCTTAAATATCTAGTGAGCTGAAAATGCTAGGAGATTTTTTTATTTGTCTTTTTGTCGTGTTGTCATTACGTAAACTTTGTTTAAAATCGGCATTGTCATTGTCATTGTCATTGCAACAATGAAAGGTTGTGAAATCCACTTCTAATGTGCCAAATAAATTCCTCTTGTTTTCATTTCACAAACTTATCTCAACTCAAATTCTCTTTAGGCACACCATAAATTTAATTTCCATTAATAAAATCGTAATAATTTATGAAGCTTAGCCTCCTTTCCTCATTGTGTCTGAATATTTTTTCAGAACAAATCTTTAAAAAAAAATCTCTAATAATCATTGCGGTGTTATCCACCTGAGGGGCATGAAAGCATTCATTGAAAAAAATCAATTTATTTAGTCTCGAAACATATTTTTTTTCTTTTGAGTCATTGTGCCTCCTACACACAGGGTCCATGATCTAGCTGACGTTAGCATGCTATATTGCGAGCGAGTGCGCGGATAGCGCACTGAGTGGGATAGCGCTAAGCCGCTTTGGCTCACCAAACTTGTGTATATATTGTTGCCAATTTGCGCCTGTTATGGGAGTAAAGACATCAACATCTGTACAAGAAAATCCTTACAGACTTTAATTCAGGCATTTTTTTCGTTATTTTGCATTAATTGATTTATAATTGATGCTCAGACAAGTGGTAGCAGCAGCTGTCTCCCGAGTGAACGGCATGGGACGCTTTTTCTACGCAGTTAGGAGGGGTAGAGAAACTGGAGTGTTCGAGACATGGTAATTATCAGCCCCACATATCGAAAAATGTGTTTGTTCAAAATGCTAAACCTCTGCACGATGTCAATATGAACTATCACTCTATATGTATCGATAGAAGATGCAAGCCAAGGGCCAAGGCAAGTTGCTATCAGTTTTCACCTTCTGTTGCTAACGTTAAGTGATTCTTCATAATCAGTGTGTGACAGGTCTGTCACTTGTGACAGTGGAAAGAGTTCCATATGCACCCCCCCCCCCATAATTTTTTTTTTTTGATTAGCCTACTGTCTAAAAGAGGGTGATTCTTTTGATGGGGGATGAGTAAAAAATGGGGGGAGGTATTTTTTGGGGGTTAAAAGTGAAAAATAAAAAAATTAAAAATAAATAAATGAGCGTTAAAAAGTCACTTATTGTGATTACCTCTCTCTTTGTCTCTCTCTCTATCTCTCTCTCTCTTTACCCATCCTTCACTTTCTCTAGATCTCCCCATTACATGGTACTTCATATTATTTACCAAGTCACATTTCATACACACATTCACTGAGGAAGTCAAATTTCAAACTTTGCAAAACTCCACTATGGGATTTGATCTCCGATTGTTGAGTCGTTAGTCCATAGCCTTCTCCACTAGACCACGTAGACGAGATGAAAGCCTAGGGTGTTGTAAGCTATTAGTCATTTATTGTATGTGTTAATTCGTTAGTGTCGTAGAGGGCGTTATCACGATTACTCACGTACGGTCGGTAAGTAAAATGTTTTGGCACATATTTTACGAATTTGAACTCTAAACCTAACCCTGACCCTAACCCTAACCCTAAACCTAACCCTGACCCTAACCCTAACCCTAACCCTAAACCTGACCCTAACCCTAACCATAGACAATTCCTTAGCCGGTGCATTAGCACCCGTCATTAGCTAGGCCCTAGCCTAGCTGAGCCCTGAGCCGAGCCGGGCTAGCCCCGGAAGTCTATGCGGCTAGCTACCCGTGACGTTTAACCCTAAACCTAACCCTAAAACTAACCCTAAACCTAATTTTTGTCACTTCCCCCTCCTAATTATGCTATATTATGATGATATATATAAAATAATGTATATATATATATTTTTTTTTAAATTTCTATGGGGGGTGCATATGGAACTCTTGCCGTGACAGTTCTTACTTAGTAAATGGGACTGTATAAAAGTTTGTTACATAGGCTACTTAGATTATAATTTAATTTTGAATTTTGATAATGATTTTTTTTTTTAATTTCAAATTTAATCAACACACATGTAGACAACAGTGACTGTGAGTGAATAAATAAATGTGCTGTTAGATGAACATGCCTGTTTAAGGTTGTTGCCTTTGCCTTGGGATTTGCCATTAATCTTCTTATTCTTCTTCTTATTTTTCCTCCGTTCTTCGGATATCAGGGCAAGGCCCAGGGATATGCGGTTCTTGTTAGGTTGAGGGATAGGCGGGAGATTAGCAGGAATTGTAGTTAGGAGGAAAGAGTTGTGGAGCGTGTTTGGTGCAGCTTGTTTATCAGTTGGAGATTGAGGGTGACGATTTGGGGTGCAAGGTGGGTTGGGAGCGAGGAAGACGGAAGTAGGATCATGGGCTGACGTAGGGAGAGGTAGATGAGGAGGGAGAGCTAGGTCATTTAATCTCTGAAGAAATGTTTGGCAATGTTGTGCTAGTGCTGGGCAGAGTGCGGTGAAGTGGGTGGTGTCTTCTGTGGCGGTGTGGCATAATTTGCAGACAGGGTCTTGGGTTTTTCCTAGCTTGTAGAGGCGGAGTTGGACGGGGTAGGCTTGTGTAGCTAGTTGACTTCTTAAGATGATGGTGATTCGGAGATGAGGAGGCAGAGAGGGCGGGTAGTAGAGGTGGAGTGGTGGCGGAAGAGCAGTTGTGGACCAGGAGGAGAGTGACTTTTTTGCATTGATGGCAGAGGTGACTTCGCTGCTAGGAATCATCGTAGCAGCGATATGAAATGTCCATATTTTGATCATTTCTTTCTGTCAGGGATGACTGCAAGCTGCAGGTGAATGGATTTGCCGGAGCTCGCTACAAGAAGTTTGGGAGTGAGGCAGAAGCCTGGGACTTTGTGAAGGACAGCGATGGAGTGTCCAATGGGCCTGGTCAGTCTAACTCAGCCAAGCCTGCCGGAGCGAGCAGTGGTCAGCCCAAGCCAGGAAGCAACCCACAGTATCCATCCAAGAAAGTCTGTCCAACCACATCTTCTACCACAGCTCACATCAAGCCTTCCACACGCACCTCGTCATCATGGAGCAAGCCGCTCTCTTCTAGCTTTGCCTCCAAGAGTTTCACAGCAGCACAGAAAACCAGATCAACCTCAAAGCCCAAATCCACCATTCTGATTGAGGCTCAGAGACTTGCTCCTACAGTCTTGGGTATTGATGCTTACAGCCCAGGCTGCCAACAGAAGAGGCTATGCTCCACGGACTCACAGAGTGATGAAGAACAACACACTTCCAAGAGGAGAAGAATTGGGTCTGCCTCAGCTGCACCTGCATACGCAGATCCAGGTATACCAGGCTTGTGCTTAGAAGTACATTGTAGATTCACAAAATATTGGGGCAATGATCGTCTGATACTCCTTCATAAAAGAAAAAAAAATATTGGATACCTTGAGAAAAATTACAAATTTAATTGCTAATTTTCAATCTTGATGTCATGAAAGGAGTACCCTGATTTTTTTTTTTCATTTTACCTTGTGAAGATTATTTACTTTCCACAGGGGCTCTTTTGTTTAAAATGGGGGCTAAATCACTCTTTCCTTCTCTCAGATGGTCTGATTGTCTACACCGATGGAGCTTGTAGTCACAACGGGGCGAAGGGAGCACGTGCCGGGCTTGGAGTGTACTGGGGGGATGGACACCCCCTCAATTACTGCGCTCGACTGGAAGGAAAACAGACCAATCAGAGAGCAGAACTCACGGTTAGAAACCCTCCTGGGCTCTGGTCAATGTTTGTTTCTCTTCTGCAGTGTGTGCTCCATATTTTTGTTTCAAGGGCTCAGAATCATCAGCATGTGTGCAGCACCTGCTGAGGCACCTACTTGTATTGCATTTTTCTGTGATATTGTAATGGTAGATGAACAACACATGACAAACAATTCAACTTGTGGTAGATTTAGTGAGAGAATGATGATCCAACAACTTGCCTCATTTTCACTTCTTTCCTTTTCTTATAAGTTTTGTTTCTTTGTTATGTTATATTTTGATTAAAGTGGCCCATGATAAGTACTTTTAATAGGTTGCAGATAGCTAATCAATAGTTAATACTCTTTTTTAAGAAGAATATTGCTTGAGGAATAACATTTGATAACTTTTCAGTAAATGTTCTTCATTTGGTGTATGTGTTCCTCATCAGGCAGCAATCAAGGCATTGGAGCAGGTGAAGGAACACCACAGCCAGAGAAAAGTCACCTTATTCACAGACAGCAAGTACACCATACAATGTGAGTACATCCTTCTATATACCAAACAATGTGTCTATGTACTAGGTACTACACAACTACACCATTTACTCTATTACCCTCTACACCAGACACTATGTCTATCTACTAGGTACTACACAACTACACCATTTACTCTATTACCCTCTACACCAGACACTATGTCTATCTACTACGTACTACAAAACTACACCATTTACTGTATTATCCTCGACACCATACACTTACACTGTGAATAGTATCCCTTAAACCGTACTGCACATCAGACAATGTGTCTATCTACTACTATAAAACCACATCCATTTCTTGTTTCATCCTCTAACCCTATATGCTGAAACACCTGTACAATGAAATTATACTCCATACACTGTATAACTTCCTTCACCCAATTATACACCATATGCTGTGATTATCCTCTACATTGAACCTGCACCATCATGTACACTGTGAGATTAGCCTCTACACTCTACTTCAAACCAAACACTTTGTGACTATCCTTCCTTCATAAAACTATGTACCAGTACAGATATTTTGAGTTATATTCCACATACTAAGAATGTTGCTATATGATTGGTCAAGAGTTGATCACGTGATGAGGCGTAGTTTTTCCTATCAGATCACTTGAGAATAAAATTTAATTACACTCTAGGTGATACATGTAGTACTTTTTGGTTTTGCTGATCTCTTCACTCCTCACAGTCCTAATGCGTGATTAATATTTTGAGTACGCGCGAAATAAAAGTCCGTTACACTCGGACTATCAGCTCCCACTAACCCGTCCAAACGCGCGTCATAATGCGCGTCGTAATTAAATGTGCGTCATAATGCGCGTCCTAATTAACGCGTGTTCCCCATGGCAGGGGCTCGGGGTTAGGTAGAGAAGTAAACATTACTTTTGTACGTCAAATTGTCATTTTTGGTATAGATAGTTGGTTTCAGATGTGGAATATGAATCAAATAATCAACTTTTGGTTTCAGGCAATGAGACGAACTATCACTTCCTCGGTGATCTGAATGTATACGCTATCTTTCCTCAGCTGCGCTTCGGAAAGATAGCTACATCCAGATCGCCTCGGAAGTGATAGTTCATTCCATCACCTTCACCAACGTTGATTATTTGTTTATTACCAGTAGCAGAAATAAATAAGACTGTTGTTATTATTGTCTCTATGTTTGTTTTTATCACTGTCACTGTGCTTGTGATTGTTGCCTTCAGGTGTCACTGAATGGATCCAGCGGTGGAAGCAGAATGGCTGGAAGACGTCTCAGAAGACGGACGTGGTCAACAAAGAGGATCTGGTCAAACTGGACGCACTCAATAGACAGCTGGACATTAGATGGGTGAGGAAATCCGCCCTAGCATCTTGACTCAAATCAAATGAGTGTCTGTTACTGATTTCAATCACAAGTCAAGTCATATTTTCCCACATCATTTTCTCATCTCATTGCTCATGTCATTTTCCCATCTCATATTCCAGTCCATTTTTAAAGCTATTCCATTTCGTTTATTTTTCACCATGCAGGAGTACGTCCCTGGACACCAGAATATCCATGGCAACGAGCGGGCAGACAGACTGGCTAGAGAGGGCGCAGCACAGCCACTCTCTGGGAAAGAAAGATGAAATCTAGTCTAATAAAAAAAAAATAATATGTTTTGCAATAATAAGATATTCAATGGTCAAATTTCTACTCAAAGTGGTGCAATGAACGATTACTGCATGGAGATACTTTGATGAGATAAGAGGCTAAATTCCTCAAGGTCAATACACTTTGCCAAAATTCTCCCTATTTATTTATTTTTATTTATTTTCAGTTTTATTTAAGCATGGTGGTCTCTTCAGTTATAAAAGTGCTGTCACTGAGGGCCCTGTCGCATAGAGCCAATATCAAGTGATATCACCTCGCGATACCAATATCTGATCGATTGCTCTTGGGATGAATTCTTCCAATAAGAGTTTGGTACATATTCAATTCACACAATAACGCACAGAATTTGTAATTCCGACCCTCGTAAACCTCGTAATATTAAAATGGAAGGGTTGTTACATGGACGAAGGACTTGAAAAAAATACCACCAATCACTCACGGTGATGTTTTTGCCTACCTCAACATTGATTGTGGATGGACTAATGAAAGAATGAAAAGACACAAGCAAGACGATGGCTATAGAATGTTCGTGGACCGGAAGTTCATATCCCAAGAAGTATAGGTAAAAAATTAGAGCGCCACAAGCGTTCAGATTCGGAGAGCTATTTGCGATAGGGAGAATTGGCAAAACTTTGCCAGAAAGACAAATCCAATGGGCCTATTTCATCTCAAAGTGATGGATCAGTAAATCAAGGGAGACTGATAACAATTCAGGTACATAAGACCCCTGGGATGTCAAAGGTCAATGAACATTGTTAATGTGGTCAAAATGTTACATATTTTCCAAACCTACATTTTTTTACAATAAATAGGATGGTCCAATGGTCCAGTTTCAACCAAACATTCAAGTTCTCTGAACATGGAATGTTATCAATTTAAACCAGGTAAGCTAACATAGTTAACAGAGGCATGTTTGCATGAAAATGTAGTATGTACGGTATTGAAATATTGGGAGAATATGTTACCGGCAATGAAAGTATAAGTCAAGTTTCATAGAACAAGTGTCGTTTTGATGAGGACCGTTTGGTTTATTCTTTTGGAAAGCTCTGCTCAGAAACTTGAGTGAGAACTAACCAAGTGAACATTTAGAATAAAGAGCAAAGTGTTTTCATATTTATTATACCATTGATGTGTCATTATGTTGTACACCATCCTCTATTTGTTACTTATGTATGTTCCACTTATTTTAAAAGAAACTTGTTTATACACTGTACTTGTCTTTCTTTCAAAGTGAATTTGAAAGGTAATATATTGTAGTCACGTACATTGCAATATTTTGTGTATGTTTTGAAAAAGTCAAATTACATTACAAATTCACAAACATCTCTGAACCTGTGTGTCCTTCAGTCCTTGATTTGGATGTACTGGACAGGAGTATATCGATGGTGTGTCCAGTTTGTGGGCCAAAGATATGTGTAAACAAAAATATATAACAGTACCACATGATGTTGAAAAAAATCCTGTTTAAGAACTTCCCTCAGACAAGAAATGATCCCAATACATCTACTGGATACCGCATCATACCGGTAGTCCAGCCAGAAATTAAGTTGGTTTTGATACAAGCAGAAACATGAGAGTAACAAGTTTGATGAAGATCCGTCAAAAGGATAAAGAAAGTTGTAATTGTTTGAAGTTTTTATTTTCGTGACGTCACATGCGAGATGCTCTCCCTTATGTTGTGTACCAATTTTTTTTTTAAATGCTTCTTTTCTTAGGATATGCATAATTTTATTTGTAATTTTTTGATGCATCATTAGAAACACATATTTATACACATAACTCTATGAAAAAAAAAATCTTCACCAAAAACAGAAAAGAATCATTGCATGGAATTATACAGCACACAACATATGGGAGAGCACCTCGCATGCAACATCACAAAATTAAGATTTTAAAAGGTCATAATTTTCTTATTCTTTAACGCATTTTTGTCAAACCATCACTTATCTTACATTCATGTTTCTGCTTTTATTGAAACCATTTTAACTTCAGGGTGGACTGTTCCTTTAAATGATAATATGGACATAATATGGACATTTATGAGCGCTATACACCAGAAGTCATATAGCGCTTGCAATCTTCAAATAGTACAATATGAATTAAAAAGAATAGAAAAAGTTTACTGAGAAACAAGGCATTAGCAATATTGTGTCTCGCCCACTTGCGAAAATAACCAGAAATATCGCGATCTCCGTTGCTACGCAAAAGACGTGTCTGTGACCTGCAACGGTACCATAACATGAAGGTACCCCCAGTGCATCTATGACCCAAGTTAGGTTGTAATCCAAGCAACCTATGTGAAGTAATTTGTAAAAAGAGAGTCTTGCAGGTAAACTTTAACGTATGACCTCAAATGACCTTTTACCTTATCCTGTGACCTCCAACAGCAGCATAACATGAAGGTATCCCCAGTGCATCTATGACCCAAGTTAGGTTGTAATCCAAGCAACCCATGTGAAGTTATTTGTCAAAAGAGAGTCTTGCAGGTAAACTTTAATGTATGACCTCAAATGACCTTTGACCTTATCCTGTGACCTCCAACAGCACCATAACATGAAGGTACCCCCAGTGCATCTATGACCCAAGTTAGGTTGTAATCCAAGCAACCTATGTGAAGTTATTTGTCAAAAGAGAGTCTTGCAGGTAAACTTTAACGTATGACCTCAAATGACCTTTGACCTTATCCTGTGACCTCCAACGGCACCATAACATGAAGGTACCCCCAGTGCATCTATGACCCAAGTTAGGTTGTAATCCAAGCAACCCATGTGAAGTTATTTGTCAAAAGAGAGTCTTGCAGGTAAACTTTAACGTATGACCTCAAATGACCTTTGACCTTATCCTGTGACCTCCAACGGTACCATAACATGAAGGTACCCCCAGTGCATCTATGACCCAAGTTAGGTTGTAATCCAAGCAACCCATGTGAAGTTATTTGTCAAAAGAGAGTCTTGCAGGTAAACTTTAACGTATGACCTCAAATGACCTTTTACCTTATCCTGTGACCTCCAACGGCAGCATAACATGAAGGTATCCCCAGTGCATCTATGACCCAAGTTAGGTTGTAATCCAAGCAACCCATGTGAAGTTATTTGTCAAAAGAGAGTCTTGCAGGTAAACTTTAACGTATGACCTCAAATGACCTTTGACCTTATCCTGTGACCTCCAACAGCACCATAACATGAAGGTACCCCCAGTGCATCTATGACCCAAGTTAGGTTGTAATCCAAGCAACCTATGTGAAGTTATTTGTCAAAAGAGAGTCTTGCAGGTAAACTTTAACATAGACAAGGCATTAGCAATATTGTGTCTCGCCCACTTGCGAAAATAACCAGAAATATCGCGATCTCCGTTGCTACGCAAAAGACTTGTCTGTGACCTCCAACAGCAGCATAACATGAAGGTACCCCCAGTGCATCTATGACCCAAGTTAGGTTGTAATCCAAGCAACCTATGTGAAGTTATTTGTCAAAAGAGAGTCTTGCAGGTAAACTTTAACGTATGACCTCAAATGACCTTTTACCTTATCCTGTGACCTCCAACAGCAGCATAACATGAAGGTATCCCCAGTGCATCTATGACCCAAGTTAGGTTGTAATCCAAGCAACCCATGTGAAGTTATTTGTCAAAAGAGAGTCTTGCAGGTAAACTTTAACGTATGACCTCAAATGACCTTTGACCTTATCCTGTGACCTCCAACAGCACCATAACATGAAGGTACCCCCAGTGCATCTATGACCCAAGTTAGGTTGTAATCCAAGCAACCTATGTGAAGTTATTTGTCAAAAGAGAGTCTTGCAGGTAAACTTTAACATAGAAAAAGAGAGTCTTGCACATACTCTTTAATATATGACCTCAAATGACCTTTGACATCATCACATGACCTCTGACAACACCATAACATGAAGATACCCCTAGTGCTTCTATCAACCAAGTTTGGCTGCCATAGCTGTAACAGTTGCCAAGTTATGGATCATAAGAGAGTCTTGCAGGTAAACTTTAACATTTGTGACGGACGACGGACGACGGACGGACGACGGACGGACGCCATTTGGATCCCTTAGTCTCGCCTTCACCTCCGGTGGGCGAGACAAAAAAGAGAGTCTTGCACATACTCTTTAATATATGACCTCAAATGACCTTTGACATCATCACATGACCTCTGACAACACCATAACATGAAGATACCCCTAGTGCTTCTATCAACCAAGTTTGGCTGCCATAGCTGTAACAGTTGCCAAGTTATGGATCATAAGAGAGTCTTGTAGGTAAACTTTAACATTTGTGACGGACGACGGACGACGGACGACGGACGGACGACCGACGGACGACGGATGACGGACGGACGACGGACGGACGCCATTTGGATCCCTTAGTCTCGCCTTCACCTCCGGTGGGCGAGACAAAAATGTATATATTAAAACATTTCTTAAGTTTCTAATGATGAACATTCTTCCATGACGTGGGAGACTATCCCATGTTTTTGGTGCTGATGTACTGAAACTTTTGTCACTGGTGGATAGCACACTTCTCTGAATTTTCAGGAGGCTTTTATCTGACATATCTGACATTGAACACAGTTCATATATATCAACAAGAATAGTGAGAGATGCTACACTGACTTACATTCCAATGGAGAGAGAGAGAGAGAGAGAGAGAGAGAGAGAGAGAGAGAGAGGAGAGAACAGATAAAAGACAGAACCCAAATTATGTAGATCTAACAAGAAATACATACACAGGTAGGTAAATAGGACAGGTTAGATTTTACCCACATCCAAGAGACGGCACAGACATTAATAAAAGCTGCCATTCAGTGAACAAACAAAACATAAGTACACAAATGTTTGAAAGGGAAAAATGTCTACAAACAATTTTTATTGCATTACAAAATAACTTAACGTAACCACCTCACGATCACCGCACTGAAAATGATACATTGTGTGCAACAACATAGATTTGTCTAAACAAAAACAAAAACCTTTGCATTTCATCTGTATAAACAAAAAAGACGCAATTGGAATATAAAATCTTAAAACACTTAATGGAAAGTACAGGGGAATTCATACATAAATTTCATCCGTTGCATGACACCTACTCTACACTATACCAGATCAGGCTATGTCAGCAGGTGATTGATGAAGCTAAACTCTACCTATGGAAGAGCACAGTCTATGGACAGTGCCGTGTTGTGTAGACCACATGTCGCTTGTGTTTAACTAATGGTGCAAGCCTGAAGGGCAACAATAATCTACCTGCATTCATTCTATTTTACAGTTCACATATAAATTTCTGATTTCTCCTTGACTATGCGAGGTAAGCCCAGCCTACATGTTGCTTTGTAAACAATTCTGAAAGCTTCACTCCAAAGATTTGAAGGCATTACAGATTACATTGGAAATATAGCAGTACTCTTCTACCACACCTGTAATATAGTTAGCCTCAGAGTATGTCAAGTACACTTCAAAGATAACTGCCTTGATGCATATCGCTTTACAATCACTAGTACATATTATCATTTGCAACTACCATGGCAACAGCCAATGATCTGTGAATGTTGCCATGGTATCAATCATAATGCACAGTAACCACAGAGCTATATGCACCATGGCTGATGTTGATAATTCTCTGCAGATTAATCTATAAGAGATACATCCTGCAGTAGTTCTTGACCATTCTGATGTGCTTCTCAACCTTTCAGTCCCACAGGTAGTAAACTACCGTACACATATGTTATAATTGACATGGGACTATCATTGTTTGGAACTGAGAAGGTTAAGTTGAGCAGTCAAAGGAGAATCATACAAAGCTGTAGTGCAAGCTTCTGCTTCTGCCTAGCCCTTGGATGTTAACATTGATGATAACAACACCTAAAGTGGCTCATTCATACTACATACATTGTAGTTTCTTATAATGGTTATGAAGTTTGCTACACAATTTGACGCACCCAGGTTTTAAAATCACTGCTGCATAAAGTAATCAGCTTGATAATTGATTTGCTATGTAATTGATTTACTGCTAATTTCTTTGGGCATTGATGGCTTGGGACCAAGAAGAAACCCAACTCTTCATGAGTGCAATCAATCAAGTGAATGACAAACACATATAGTTAAATACAGCACTCACTTTGTATAAATACAAAATACACATGAAATCCACAAGTGCAAAGGCGACACCTACAAAATAATAATCAGATGTGATAATCTTGGGGTACATTAGCTTTCAAGAGGCATTTGAGGAGAAATTTGTGTGGACATCAGAGAACATATGAGCTGCCTCCGACTCAAAGAATCACGTATTGCAGATTTGAAGTTTAGAGCTCATAAACCTTTCTAATTTCTTGTATATACAGTACATGACACCATCCTCATAATTTACACACAGTTTAAGATTTCATACATTCTGCCTTGAAAAATTCCTCATTCAACTGAGGAACAAATAGCATATCGTTTTAGATATTAGACTTCACACAATTTGTTTGACATTATACAGAGAGTGCAGCGTATCTACAGCGAGTGCGAACATACAAAACCAGGGAGAAAGGCCCACATAGTGGGTCAAAACAACAGTTTATACAAAATGTGGATTTCATATCTTTACACCTGCTCATAAAAACCTTGCTGTCACTTCAAAGAACCTAGAGGAGCTATATCTATCATTTAACCTAAGGTCATTTCATCATTATTGAACATGAACTAAGGAACTATTATTAACAACAGCTACAGATAGCACAGCTGGATCATGCAATTCATTCCAACTTTCATTCATTATCCCCTCTGCCACTTTTTATGAAAATAACAAAAAGAAACTAAACCTATTTACTATTGTAAATGCATGAACTGTAAATTTCATTCCCTTATTAAGAAATATCTGTCCTTGTTCTTTGCCATCACATCAATGTGTAATTTCATTTGTTACCTTGAACTCATGCAAAGTATGCACTGATGATCACATACGGTGGAAAAGGATCTACATTTGATGACACTGACCAAACCAAGCCCTTATCTCACAAACCATTCATTCCTTCATTCTACAAATGCATACAGAAACCGCCTTGGATTCCCTACTCCTATGCCAAAAAGAAATGAAAAAAACGTCCATTGCAATCACACACAAACACACCTGTTTATGACTGACTTTGGTGTATCAAATTGAAACAGAGCATTAACAAAAAAGATTCTTATTTCCTACTTTCAAGGAGAAGGGTATTAAAGGCAACCATCTATATTTTTGTCAACTGAACATGGTCAGTGCTGTACAAAAGTGAAACTAATGACTTTGTGATGTCCAATATTCGTCCACTTCTTCTCACTCACAACCGATGTTTTTCCTAAATATCTGTGTTCTAATATAACATTCATGGCAAAGCAGTAAGCCAATAATCCATCCCAAATCAAGGATCATCCTACTATGACATTGAGTAGAATCAAGGCAGCAAGCTACGTTTGTCTGATTGCTACATGTATCATTACAATCGCATCTTATATGTAGATTAAGGTTCCTCTGAAATGCAAGTGTCAAATTAACCACCGCAGTCAATATACAGGGGTTATGTAATCATTATTGACCATTCAGTAAAAAAAAAAAAGTCACAATACTCCTTTACCATTCACGGAATGAGCATTCGCAAAAATGTCACATCATGAATATATTGAAAATGTTTTACTAGTTCACAGACCATTAATTTCTTCAGCACTATACATGTAGATGAACATAGAACTGTTTCTTCTTAGATACTTGTTAGTATAAGGCTACTGGCACAGAGTCATGAAGACGAGTTATAACCAGCATGTATGTATGGTTCTAGATAGTGGTGCTTACAAATATATGCATATAGTTATATAATAACAGCAATGTGATTATCAATAATCTGATATATATTGTATATGTTTCATTCACGTCTAATTCTGTTTGTTGGCAGACTCCTTCCATCCCACCCGTTATAAACTACATGTAATAATCCACTAGAAGCTATTCACACCTATGTATACAGTGTACTACCATGAAGACTACATAGATCAGTGCTGCGTTGCCACTGCCTTGTTCACACATGCAAAGTAAATAACATGTGTGAACAAGGTGTCACAGGATAACCTCTACAGTCATACTGAATGCTGACCCACTTAGTGTTGAGTCAGGTAGTGAGATGAGATTATAACACTGTGTGAATGCTCCTGATGAAACTCCAAACGACACATGTAGTGCTGGTCTGGTCGGAGGAAGTATTCATTAGCATTTCTTATTACTCTCATAAAGTCTATCCTGTTCCACTGTCTAAGTAGCAAATAGTTCTAATTTGTAACTGGGACCTTTTATATATCCTTTGTAGACCTCATCAAAACAGAAAAAAAAAAGATAACATGAAGCATTCAGTACAATGCGCTTGCAACCCATCTCTAAAACATATGTGAAGTGACTGTCAAACTTACTCACACATCAAAACCCTCGCAAAACAGAAGTATGTAGGACTCATGTGGCATAAACCTCTACAGTCAGAACTTACAATTGATAGATATTACCTTGGCAAAACAACAATGCTCAGAGCTTATTGGTGTTGCCATGGAAGTTCTGCTTGATTGCAAGTTAAAATGATTATTAAACTAAAACCAGTGTGGTCTATGAGCTAAAACTCGACGACAAACTCTCTAGAGCTCCCCAGATATATTCAAAAGGATATATAATTTTAGTGTAGCAGCTTTTTGAATGAAAAAAATATTCAAGTTACAGTGTTGTCTATGTAAACAAGCCAAATGAAAACATAACTCAACTGCCATACAGTATGTCCAGTTCAAACTATTGAATCATACAGATACTCATCAGAGAAATGAGAAACATCAACAAAATGTGGTACTTTGTAAATAAAAATGGTTGATATTGCTGCCCTGCAACCCTTCATTCTGACTACTATGTTTATGTACTTGTTGAATGTGATCACCTCAAATACCACACACACTCGCCATTCAATCTTCACCACACTGGAAATAAATACTCTGTGCCTTTTGTTAGACAGGCCAATCATTTATGACATGCACATGACATACACACTCCTGACAGTGTCTTTCTGCTTGTTTCATGTCTTTTAGATGTAGCGGATAGAACTATAATTTGTTATAAAACTTGAAACAGGCTGCATAATTTGTTATACCTTATGCATTTTGCTCCACACACAGACCAACACAGACCAATTTGAGAGAGGGAGAGAGAGACACAATGACTTTTGACCAAATTAATTAAGTTAGAAAATCGATATGTCCTTAGAGATTTCCAGCCCAACATGGACAGGGTTTCCAAATAAACTTAGATCTATATTTTTTTAATTTCTCCAATAACCCTCTTTTTCCCATCTTGACAACCCATTATCTAGTAGACACTATCTTTGTTTCTCTCCCTCCCCAGGCCCTACATTGATATCTGTCCTTTAATTGCATTCGACACCCTCACGCCTTTCCTTGCTCTTAAGTCTGTGTGAGCTTGTGAACCCGTTGTCGCTCCAGCCAATAGTTCGTTGACCCGTTGATAGTTTGTTGACCTGTCTAGCAGTCGAGGAAGTTTGCAGCCATGAGCAGCTCCAGGGCAATCTCTGGCTGGATGGGGAATTCTGGGATCTCTGTGGAGCTGTTGGTGTAGCGCACCTTGTAGGTGAAGTACATGCAGACCTTGCACAGCACGTGAGAGCTGGAACCAAAGCACAGAGAGAGAAATGATTTTCAAGAACTCTTTCATAGCATCTCAAGGCATCTCAGGGGTAAATACATGTACAGCTTACTCTCGATACAACGAGCACGGATATAACGAGGTTTCGTTATAACGAGAGAAATCTCTCGGTCCCAAAAGTTTCTACATGCAAACCTATGGTGCAACACGTCGCTTACAACGAGCACGGTTACAACGAGATTTCGTTATAACGAGCTTATTCTGTTGACCCCAAGACAAAGAAAAACATAACAATTGCGTCCCGTTACAACGAGGAAGGAAAAATCGAGACATGAAAACACCGGCAGAGGAGCCAGACACACATGTTGGAATACACATCCACACAACGCGAGCATGTGCACAGTTTCTAATACATCACTCCTTCGCGATCGCACAGCGTACGTACATTGAAAGCACATGGTTTCCAAGTCCGATCCCATCACGGCAATCAATGATACACGGCCACTGATCTCTCTGATCAGTGTACACGGCGCGTGCTGAATTGGGGGCGCATAGTTTCTGATACATCACTCCTTCGCACAGCGTACGTACATTGAAAGCACATGGTTTGCAAGTCCGATCCAATCGCGGCAATCAATGATATACGGCGCGTGCTGTTTCTGATACATCACTCCTTCGCACAGCCTACGTACATTGAAAGCACATGGTTTGCAAGTCCGATCCAATCGCGGCAATCATTGACACGGTGCGTGCTGAATTGGGGGTGTGTCTGATGAGCAGCGATTGATTGGGTTTCTTGACAAAAACAAATGTGATCTCAGACGGGTGAAGTATATTTCACACGCTAAAATATGACAATGACAGATTTGAAGAGATAATAAAATATTCTTCTTGAAATTAGAATACCGCTGGAAATCATCACGATACAAAATGAAATACATGTATAAGCATGCAGGGCAGCGTTAATCTTATACATGGAACCCCCTCGTAATAATTTTGGAATGACCCACAAAGAAAGTGCCGATCATAACGGTGTTGCTACGTCGTCGTGCAAGACCTCAGACGAGCGAGACGCTCTTCTAACTCCACCTTCCCCTCATATCCCGGCCGTTCAACCCGTTGCGCCGCCTATTCTCTTGTTTGTCCAAACAACGAAACCGCATGTTTTCTTGTCCAGAAGAGTACGATAACAATTGACCTGTTAGTTTACTGCAAAATAACACCCATCGTATCGGGAATGGTCTATAATTCATTGAATGCAATTAGTTATTAAAAGGTCAAAAATATATCAAGGTAGGATGATGTGTTAAGCAAAATTAAATCCCCTTTTCAGTTTGAAAGCGCACGATCCAATCCCCTTTTTTCAGTTTGATAACGCATGTTTCCAGGACGGCTATGGATATGAAAACATAGTAAAACACAATGAACACACAAGCGCACATGTTCCAATGTATTTTATTGTTTTTTCTTCTGTTTGGATACAACGAGGTTTCGTTATAACGAGGAAAAAGCCCTGGTCCCGACGACCTCGTTATATCGAGAGTAAGCTGTATCAGATATTATCTACATTTTGTAAGCTAATATAGTAGGCGACATACATGCAGACCTTGCACAGCACGTGAGAGCTGGAACCAAAGCACAGAGAGAGAAATGATTTTCAATAACTCTTTCATAATATCTCAATGCATCTCAGGGGTAAATAACAAATATTATCTGTGAGAGCTAATATTGGAGGCGACGTACATGCAGACCCTGCACAGCACGTGAGAGCTGGAACCAAAGCACAGCCAGAGAAATTACTTTCAATAACTCTTTCATAATATCTCAATGCATCTCAGGGGTAAATACATGTATCAGATATAATCTGTGTAAGCTAATATTATAGGCGACGTACATGCAGACCTTGCACAGCACATGAGAACTGGAACCAAAGCACAGATAGAGAAATGATCATCTGGCACATCTAGCATTCCTCACATTTTATTTTTTCCTCCATGAATATGTCTCACTTGGAGATTTCAAATCGCTGTTTTAAGGCAATTAGAAGTTTGAATAGAAAATAGAAAATACCAAGTTAACTCTATCTAGCCCGGGGGGAGGCAAAAGCAGGGCCCCCCCCCCCCCCTTCAACTTTTAAGATCAAATTTGTGACGCAGGGGTACGCGGTTCCGAAGTTATTTAACATTTTGTATGTGCATGTCAGACCAAAAATTGCTCAAAAACGTGATTTCATGTACAAATCCAATTCAAATTCTGTATCTAGCCAAAATTCATAAATGTTTTATTTTTACTGATGAAAAACAACAGATTTCATGTTATTTATGACTGAAATAGTGTTGCCAACGATTTCCATAGAAAAAACAATGAAAAACATAAAGTCGAAAAAACAATGAAATACATGAGAAATTCAAAAAAACAATAAGACATAAGAAAAAATTTGACATTGCCATTTTTTAAAATCCTAATTTGAAAATAATCATTTATAAGAAGAGTGTCTGGACAGAACTCTAGCTGTTTTGGGGCTATATTTAAAGATTTACAGCCAAATTATGATTTTATGCACTAATTAGCATAATTAATTAAAAATAAATTTGAATAATTTTGGTGCAATTGACAATTGAACTGTGGAGATTACGTCATGGGTGATGTACGTGCCAATTTTAGATGCGAGACCGCGCATCAACGGTTGGGCTATGCAATTTCAAAATAGCCCGGGCTACATGTATATCGGGTTAAAATATATTGATGAACATAATGAAGTTAGCAAGTAACAAAAGAAGTTACACACACGCATCCATGCTACCATGTGAAGTCAATTCTGGAAATATTTATGCAGATAACAATGTGCACAGAGAAAGGCAAATCTACACGTACAAAATTCATCAAATTGCAGAAAAAGTACTTTCTCTGTACTAAAGTTACTTTTGTCCAAAAGCGAATCTTTGCAGGCCACTGGAGTTTGGCCAGAAAGAATTAGAAATGGACTTGGCAGAATTCAATTTGAACTAGAGCAAATTCGACTGCCACGCAGTCGATAAATATGCCTCCACCTCTTTGGCAGCTCTATTTAGATTTATTTTCAGAAAATGTGTAGCTTGGTGGGCAATGTACCATTGAATTCCAATGTGAAATGAAAATATCATATTCTGTTTTTCCATATTTAGCCAAGTTTGGCAATGTTCATTAACCTTTGACCTCTTACTTCTTTCACTTCCAATCTAACCAGTGTATCTAAATCCATCCTTGTAGCAAGTTTGTTTAAAATTAGCAAATTTTAGCAAAGTTCATTGACCTTTGAGCTCTAAACTTGCAAGGATTTTTATTAAATATGACAGTCTATCTCCATGAAGTAATCTATCTCTGTGCCATGTTTGGTTAAAATGGCATAATTGGGTTTGAATTTATTGAGAAAAATATCAATTTGGGGGCAACTTTTAGCCAATTTTGGCAAAGTTCATAAACCTTGGACCTCTGACCTTACAGGAATTTTACCCAAACTGTCACCAGTCTACCTCCATGAAGTGATACATCTGTGTAACATGTTTGGTTTGAATTGAATCATTAGATTTGGATTCAATGTGCATTTTGGCAAAGTTCATTGACCTTTGACCTCTGACCTTGAGAAATTTCACCAAAAAATATCATCAGTCTACCCCCAAGCAGTAATCCAACTTTGCACCATGTTTGGTTGGTATTGCACCATTGGATTTGGATTTATTTTGAAAAATATGACTTTGGGGTTATTTTTAGCTAATTTTTTTTAGCAAAGTTCATTGATCTTTGAACTTAGAACTTTGAGGAATTTTACTCAAACTTCATCAGTGTACCTCTATGAAGTTATACATCTCTGTACCATGTTTGGTTAGAAAAGCACCAGTGGATTTGGATTTGGATTTAATGTGAAAAATATAAAGTTTGTGGCAGGTTTTAGCCAATTTTGGCAAAGTTCATTGACTTTTGACCTCTGACCTTTCAGGAATCTTATTTAAAAAAATGTCACCAGTCTATCCCCAAGTAATGGTCCATCCATTTACCATGTTTAGTGAGAATTGCATCCTTGGATTTGTATTTATTGTGAAAAATGTCAATTTGGGGGAAATTTTCACAAAGTTCATTGACCTTTGACCTCTGATCTTTCAGGATTTTCACCAAAAATGTCACCAGTCTATTCCCAAGTACTGATCTATCTTTGTACCATGTTTCATGAGAATTGCATCCTTGGATTTCGATTTATTGTGAAAAAGGTCAATTTTGGGCACTTTTTATTGTTCATTGACCTCAATCAGATTTGACCCACAATTTACACTTCATTGGTTTCATGCAATACACACATGTACTAAGTTTGAAGCAAATCTGGTTAATGGTTCTCAAGATATTGCTGAAACGGATTCATGACGGACGGACAACCCGAAAACATAATGCCTCTGGCCACTTCGTGCAGAAGGCATAAAAATATGAACGGAACCATAACATCACAGGTGTAGAATCATTTATATTTAAAATCTTTTTAGCCTAACAATCACCCTCTGTAAATGCAATGTAGAGAGGTGATGCTCTGGGATGGGTATGCGTATTCCACAAGAACAACGCAATGTCAAGTCGATGGATACAGTAGAACTATGATGACTAGTGGAGCAGTACACACAGGTAATGAGCAGCATATATTCTGTCACAGGCTTGTAAAATATGTTTATTATATATTCAAGCACAACTAACTTCCTTGTAATAAAGGTGTATAATCTGAATTTTCTCAACTGTTTCCATGTGTTCCTACTTGTTTTCAATTCAATCATCAGGGTTACATTGCTCTTTAAACTCTTTGAAATTACATGTAGATCAAACAATCCCATGCCAATGAGAATGACATTGATACAATTCCTTATCAGTCTATCCAAACCTCACTCAGGCTTTCAGGGCCAGGGGTCATATACATGAAACCTTACTACGCCTAGTTAGTTGCTAAAGTACACTGAACAGCACACGTTTTAGTGACTAGCCTAGAAAGGTTTCATGAATACAGCCCTCTAGATTCTGTCTACACTCTCCACATAGTGTATACTCACGGGATCTCCTTGAAGTGAACCTCGTTAGTCTCGTTCTCAGCAAACTGACCTGTAAAGACCCAATCATAACATAATAATAATTGTTTTTTCTCACAGCAGTTTTAATTATCTGAGTTTACATGACTTTCAATACTGTTTACAGAGCATAGTTTCTGAGACCATTGTACAAATTATGACAATTTATGGTGATATGGTTATGCACTTTGTGTAACTTTACAATTCTAAATTAAATAATTTGTCATGATTCTCGCTCCCTCCTATTTTTCTCTAAAATTTCCTGAGGTTGATGCAAGTTCTTATGTTGTTGACTAGCTGAAAAATATTCAATGATTTCTATAAAAAAAAAATTGATGACTTTTAGAAACTACAGACAAATTATGGCACTTAGAAGTGATGAGTGCATAAATATTTCCAACTCTAGTCCCCAAATCGTATATTCCCAGTCTCTCTTGTCTGTAGGATACTGAGAACTAACATTGTGCACAAGCACAATGCAAAGCCACAAAACATGTCAATGAAGTACGCAGTGGACTTCAGAGAACTTTTAGTGAGCAAATCTATGAGGAGCCTAAATTCACAATTAATTTCTCCAACAATAACTGTCTGATCCAATCATATCACAAATGTTTACTCATGAGCTGAACTGATACAATATTTGTTGTTAGTGGTACACATGCTATTTCCACTGTGGCATATCAGCCCTAGCCATGTCTAGCACTGAGCGTGGTGCCCACACTGTACCTGGTCCGCTCAGCATGGCCTTGATGGTGCCAGAGGTCAGTGCATGGTCCCGCTTGACAATGAACTCATGGCCGTCGGAAGACACCAGCTTCACGTACATGGCATCAGGCCCTTCACAGCCACCGTAGATCTTCTCATCATCGCCATCCTTGATGTCTGCCATGGTCACTGTGTGGAGCTCAGGGTATGGCTAGCTGTTGGCACATACAAAAACACATTGATTTAGATACTTCACATGAAAGTGGTTTGCCCTTGCTGGTAGCCATTAATAAGTCTAGACTTCTATTGGGATATCAACAGCTTATTCTCTACTCTTGATGAGGCAGTGGATGGTTTATACCTTGGCATCTCCAAATGGCTACATGCTCTGTTTTCTTGCTATAAAAAAAAAGAGAAAACATGCATGGGGAATTAGGGCAATTTAGCCCCAAGAGGCATACCCTTAGACCAAGTCTGTTATCAAACAGTTCAGAGATTCACCCATTTTAGACAAAACTGTGGACAGGCTTTGTCTCAGCATCTACAAGTGGATACATGCTCTGTTCACTTCCTATGCCACATACATGTAGGCAACCAGAGAAAAAAAATACATGGGGCTTAGAGCGATTTACCCACCTAAATGCCTAAGAACTCTGTAGTGTAGGGATGGCACCATGAAAAATAACCCCACACTTTTGACCAAATTTGATTTACAGCTTTGTATTAAATGATTGTTCATCTTATTCTTCTCTTCTCCTGAATTTTGAAACTTCTGAGCTCGATGGAGCATTGCTGTCATGGCCCTGCGAAGTGCATCGAGAGAAATGGACAACATGTGGAAGATTGAATGCGGGAAGCTTTGTCCAAGTTGTGGCCAAAATGACAATGAATAGGAACTTTTCAATGAAGATAATTTATTGATTAACTGGTTCTCTTGTTTATTTTTCTTGATCAATAAACATATGCATAAACTTTATGCTCCCTGTTTTTGTGAATGCCTTGTCTCTGTTTCAGCAGGTAATCACCTGACTTGGCACAAATGGGTTTTGACACTTTTTCAAACAATGGCTGTTGTGCACTCAACCATAACAACAACGCTGAAACAAATTTTACCAAGTCACAAAGGGATATTTACTCTATCCACACATGCTACAAATTCTATCTGAATCCCACATTTTCTTTAAAAAAATACTTAATGTAAAAAGTGTAACATTTTTTCTGACTCACCCTGTACTATTATTTATTCATTTATTTATTTCACGTTTTATTTAGATAGGGTAGTCCTTTTAGTCTTGGGAACTGCTTTCCAAAGGAGCCCTGTAATACACATCACGTAAACATAACAAAGTATGTAATATTCAAATACAATTAATACAAAGATCAAAGATAACAATAACAAAGACTAACAAAAAGCACATTTGAGAAAAAAAAAACAGATAAAAAGAAGTCACACAAATGTGTGAGTGACCAAGTGACTAAGGCTTAGCAATCAAATATGCTACTGCAGCAAATGCGATTCTCCTTCTCATAGATCAACATAAAATTTTCAATGTGATTATTTTGTGAAGAGCAACAAGATTCTAAAATGCATGTTTTGATCTTGTGTTCATTATATTTTATGGAATCTCTTGTGCCAAACATTATTATAACGTGCGTGCATAGCTAGTCATAGACATAGTGTGAACGTAATATTTTGTTTTATATTCCTCATACTAAGAATGTTGCTATATGATTGGTCAAGAGTTGATCACGTGATGAAGCGTAGTTTTTCCCATCTGATCACCTGAGCAGAAAAGTTCGTTACACTGTAGGTGATAGTACTTTTTTGAGAAGGAAAGTTCGTTACACTCCAGGTGATAGTACTTTTTGGTTTCGCTGATCTCTTCACTCCTCACAGTCCTAACGCGTGATCAATATTTTGAGTACGCGCGAAATAAAAGTGCGTAGCTCGGACTATCGGCGCAGACGACACCGCGGTGCGCGCGCGGAAATTAAAATTTTTGGTTATAGCGCGCTGCGCCGCGCGCGTACGTACAAAGCAATGCAAGCCTTCCATTTCCCCCACACAGTATTTCACCAAAGCAAGTGTGCAATTCTCTACCACCTCGTACCAATATTGACCTAGAATTTCACTTGCCTGTAATTTATTACACTTATGAAGAGTATTCTCGGAGGATCTATGTTCTCACCGATACCGCACAGGTAAGAGAATTTCGATTACTTCTTGCTTTTCCGTCAAAATCTTACAAATTAGCATCACCATGTCATAGTGTTCGTTGGAATTTGTAGAGTCTATATAGCAACGTGCACAAAGTCAATTTGCTTCCGGGTTTCGGAGCGTCGCGTGAATATGTAGCCGCACCGACACGAATGCTTTTGTACGTTAAATTGTCATTTATTTTATAGATTGTTGGTATCAGATGTGGAATATAAAGCAAATAATCAACTTTTGGTTTCAGGCAATGAGACGAACTATCACTTCCTCGGCGATCTGAATGTATACGCTATCTTTCCTCAGCTAAAAGCTTCGGAAAGATAGCTACATCCAGATCGCCTCGGAAGTGATATTTCGTCCCATTACCTTCACCGACGTTGATTATTTGCTTACTAGTACACATCTCTCATGCGTGGAGTATGGTCTGGAGACCGCATTGTGGCATGATTGGACACTCTCACATATCATACAGTTTGGGACTGGTTTTTTATAATTTTAGTTTCAGTTTCAATTGCAACTTCCAGTTGGTGTGAGAGAATTATGGTTACTTCACTATCAGTTACACTGTACTGATGACATAAACACAGGCAAAGCCAAATGCTTTGTTAATGTGTCCAATGCCCGACCAGCACTGATTCAACGCCATGTCATGACAATGGCAATACGTGCAACGTAAAGTCAGATTGCGTCGACTCACGATCACATGCAAACTCGCCGGTTTGTACACAATACATACCGGTATGGTACGCAGTAACGAGACGGTCTGAATGACAAGACATTGATCACGATTGACCATGTCCATGAAAATAACATGTCCCACACTCTTCATCAGACCATTCATTCACCAAATTGACATCAAAAATAAAGAGACAACACCACACTCTTCAATAACATATAATTTTTTCATGAATAAGATTAAGAATTGCATTGTAATTATAATTTCATTTGGAAAGGCGAATCACTTACGTCTCGTTGCTGGCCACACCGCAGTGATCGTCAAGTAGCAAAACATACAGCAAATGGAGATACAGTATCGCCCATACAGTGTAACAGTTCAGTCACGGATTCCGTTATAAAGAGGGGCGATTTGTTGAACATTTTTAAACGCTCATATTTGGGAAGTGTGATACCAAAATATCTTATTTCAAATGATTCATGACTTTTCCTGATATTCTGCATGGTTCTGTAATTGTTATGCTATCATCATAGTTGTGAATAGCGGTATAAACAATTAAGGAAGAAAAGTTTGATGACGTACCTGTTCTACTGAATGGCAGATAAATTTCAAGGAAACCCTCTCTTTCGCCAACAGTGAGCGAGCCAAACAGATGGCGCGATCTTGCTATTTCAGTTGTTGCAGTTTCTTTTCTTAGATCTTTTCCGTTTCTTGTTCGAAGATTATCCCCTCCATACCATGCACCAACAAGTTAAACATTTGTTTGGACTTGATCGAATTCGCCCTTGAAAAGACGGCACACAAGAAGAGGTATCTGTAACATTTTTTTTTTTTTTTTGGTAGTTTCCGGGTACTGTACCCGCGAACTAGGTGTCCAATTGCTAGGAAATGGGGTCGAGGGCCGGGGGGGGGGGGGGGGGGGGGGGGAATTGTGTCCTAGATATTTTTTCTTATTTTTCTTTTTTTAATGCTTGTTTTCTGCTGAAGAGTGTGGGTGGCATCCTTGTATCGGGCTAGTGAGCGCTCCCTTCGTTGTTCTGAGATTGAAAGTGATAAGAATAATGCTAGATTGGTCATCATCATAGTGCTTACATAATCACCAATCAACAACAATTATCATTCAAACGATATTAGCCCAATGAGCAGTGTTAGAAGAAATCCCCCTCCCCCCCCCCCCCCTCCTCTATGGGCTATGTGTAGGATATTACTTGTGGAAAAATGAACATAAAGTGCCGCATAAAGAGTTAATAGGCATGCACATAATTATGTTTGTAGACAAAGAAATGAAATGACCCCCTTGGGTTGGGCTGGGGGGGGGGGGGGGGGGTCATTTAATGCCAAAGATATACTCAGTATTCGACACGCATGACTAGATCTATGTCAGTTCTACCTGCCAGGTGTCCCGACAACTTGTTTTGACAAAAAAAAAGTCAGTTCTGCGCCAAGAACTGAATTGAGGAGACAACATTTGCGACCATACTTAATTCCAGTTCAATACATTCAAATATGACAAAAAAAAGACATTGACACGCATGGCCAGTGATCACTACGCTTCAGTTCTGCCAGTGTCTGGCCCCGACAAGTTGTAGCCGTGCTGACAATGGATAGGCCTACGCCACTTTCAAGTTATATAGGAACTGAAATGAGGAGACATTTCCGACCATATTTCCATTTCCACATTTTCATTCTTCCCAGTTTCGACGAAAAAGAAATTGTTGTGTAGGCCTGGCTCAAACAAAATGATATCGTCATGAATTCAACAAACCAACTACGTTTGGAAACATGACCTCGAGATCTCAGTCAATGACCAACACACCTCAAAACCTCCACTGTAGAATGAGAATTGTTTGAAACCAGGGCCGTCGCCAGGGGGGGGGGGGGGGGGGGGGTGCGGAGGGTGCGAACGCACCCCCCTTCAGAACCCCCCCCCCCCCCCCCCCAAAAAAAAAAAAAAATTAAAAAAAAAATTAATGAACAAAACAAAACAAAACAAAACAAAACCGGAGGGGGGCGGGGGGTAGGGATAACCGCATGGAATTGAGTTAATACGTTGTTTTTTGTGTTTTTGTGTGTTTTTTTTTCATAAAAAGCACCCCCCTAGAAAAAAGCTGGTGACGGCCCTGTTTGAAACCCACTTCTGTTGATGCAAATATCAGTACTGGCAAAAATTCCCTAATAGGCCTATAGGCATGATGGGAACATCCCCTCTCAGATCCATGCGTAATGTTCAGGGATATGGTTCACATAAGATTTTCATCCTTCGAAATCTTTTAAAGGTCAATTCTTTTTGCATGCGGTTATTTTGTGCCAAAGATATTCGACACGCATGACGAGATGTCAGTTCTGGCTGACAGTGTCCCGACAAATTTGTAGTTGTGCTGACTAAAACAAAAGCACGTCAGTTCTGCGCCAGGGAACTGAAATAATGAGACAACATTTCCGACCATACCTAATTCAACTAGGATACATTTTGTGCCAAAGACAGCGACACTCATGACCATTGATGACAAAATTGCCAGTGTCTGTTCCCGACAAGTTGTAGCCGTGCTGACAATGAATAGGCCTACGTCACTATCGAGTCAGGAACTGAAATGAGGAGACATTTCCGAACGTACTTCCACTTCCACATTCTTCCATGTTCCGACAAAAAAAAAATAGAATTGCTGTGTATAGGCCTAGCTCAATCAAAATGGCATCGTCATGAAACTCACAAAATCAATTACATTTGGAAACATGACCTCGAGATCTCAGTCACAAGGTCACGACCAACACACATCAACAGGTTGACTATACAATGAGAATGGTTTGAAACCCACTGGCTGTTGATGCAAAGATTCCCCAACAGCCCTATAGCGATGAAAACACCCCTCTCAGATCCACCACTTATGTTCAAAGAAATGGTTAAAAAAAAACTAAAAATGTTCATCCTTTTTGCAAGCAGATGTAGCGGTTATCTTTGCCCTCATAGGCTACGGCTATAATGTGCCTATGCACATTTAGCGTAAACACACAAATATTTAATTTAGTATCAGGAATAGGGGATGATGAACATGATTACTGTTAGAATGTAAAATTTGGTAACGTAAGCCTTTAGAAAAAAAAAAATAATTTCCTCGGGTTTTCCATGACAGCAGCAACAATCTAGCTAATAATTTATCAATAAAGAAATGAAAGTGAAGAAAAAATACAACAAAACAAAAGGGATCAGAATACATCAAACAAAATTATAAAACGTAAATAAGACCCTCAAAATCCAAGATTCAACAGCAGTTCGGGATGATATTTATCTTCTGTTAGTCTCGGAGCATTTTTATATAAACATAAAAAAGAAGAACCGAGTTCGTTATTGAAGCAACATCACTGTAAACATACAATTTTGATACTGTAGGCCGCACTAGGCCCAGACCTACTTTAAAAATACAATTTTGTATTTCCGGTTATTTCTATAGCGCTATTCACAATGTATGATAGCGCTTTAAACAACAACAATAAAAAAAGAACATTACAGTTTCAATGTCAATTTTTTCACAGTTGCAAACTCCAACAATTTAAGTACAATATTAAAACATTATAACGTATTTCCATAAACGGAAAATCAATACATTACAGTTTATTTTGCGAGTGCACTATGGCCAAATCGGGAGAAGGGAGTAGATTTGACAGAGGAAAAAGACACAATCAAAACAAATAAGAATACTTTTGAATGATTGCAAGTCAATTTACAGGTCTTAGTTCTGTAGCAAAGTATAACTAAGGTTAAACAAGTTTTACTATGAGTCTATTGTAATAGCCTATGAATATAAATCAAGAATTTTTTGTACTTAACTTAGATTTAAATGACAATGATGATAGTAGATGTTTAAAGCGCATCATAATTATTTTGTTTGATTAATTTTATTCTCTATGCGTTTGAGGTCTACAGAATTTTTATATGAGCACTGTAAAAGTTGTAGTTAATGTTTTGTGAAATTCTATCTCATCCAAGCGAAAAGTTTATTCTTCATGTGTTTATGATTGTTTCTAAAAAATACAATTCATGGTAATAATAATGTCATTGTCAATTAAAATGATGCAAATTGAAATTCACACAGCCACATCATCATTAGTCATTAGAAGATAGACACTGACGACGCACATAGTGTCCCTGTATCAGGGACACTAGACGCACAAAGTTTAAAGCGCCATCTATAGAGCAAAGATAGCCATGCGGGCCAAGAATGACAATCGCGAAGAACTCAGTCGCACTGTTTATTATGCAACGCTAATTAGTACTGTTTAGTGCGTTTGACGACTACTTTTCCTACTCGGTCCATTGTAAGAGAGCTGAAATGAAGATTCACACAGACAAGATGCCTGAGCACTTTCAAGTAGACTTCTGAATGTAAGTGTGTCGCTACTAAAATGTATTGTTTACAACTGCTTCCTTTCAATCGTGCGTCGCCTAACGTTAGTGTGTCTGCCTCTTTTTCTGGCTGCGACTGATCCCGTGCATGCGGGCCATCCATTCACTGCCAACTGGGTTAGGTTGGAGATGGCTGTGGCTATGCCTGCGCCTGTGACTATATGCCTACGCCTAGTATGGCATATGCTGCCTATATGGAGTATGGTGGGGTATGGGTTATGAGTGTACACTGGCAGATTTTGTGCTATTCAAAGAGGTTTTACAAACCAGCGCAAGGAAATGATTAGCTGAATTTTGCTGAAATGTATTTAAGGCAAACGTGTGTGCAGTCATGGCAGTTAGAGTTAGTATCATAAGTGGTCCACAAACCGGCCCCTACCCTTGAAACCGGCCCCCGCGTATTTCTGCGCAGTGCGCGTTATCGAAGGTTGGATGCGCGATTTATTATGTATTTACGCATTAGTAAACCAAATGCAAGATTTTCGGAAGCAAAGTTAGACAAAATGTGCACTTATTTGGCAATTGCACAGTTTCGTTCGAAACATCTCAGTTTTTCAACTTGCGTTCGTACTTCCGTGGTTTTCTCGTCGATCGCCGAAACTTTCCCGTCATTTTTTCACTGCACTGGAACGAGCATGATCGAGACGCAATACTGGTGAAATATCGGCACTGTACTCGTCGGATGGACGGAGATATCGCACATTATTGGTAGGGGCCGGTTTCAAGCTTCAGTGATGTGAATGTGCGACGATTTATCGAGCGATATTCGAAATTTCTCTGAAATTTTATCGTTAATCTTGAATCCAAAAATAGTTTTTGAAAGAGCATTATTTTGCTGATTTGTGTGTGAAATTTTAGAATTTTATTTGGTTATCTTGGAATGAAAATATTCCAAAGAAAACAAGGGGGCCGGTTTTGAGGCACCCGCATCATATATACTATGGCTAGTCAACTCCCTAGTGGCCCATTCTCACCGCAGGGCCCTTAATCGACGCACTAGCAAAAATGTGTATGAGAGCGGAAATGGTAAGCGTATCACGCGTGAGACCACAGAATCGCCGTTGGCACAACAGTTTCTGTCAAGCTACACAATTACGAGTCAAAAAAGTAAGTTTCATCAAATTATCGTCTTTTGAAATTTTAAGCTACAAAAAGTGACATTATTCGGTAAATGTCAAAATTATTTCCCGACCAGAAAGTCCGTTTTCTCCAAAATTCATGCCGCGCATTTGCTCCGGGATCGCTTCGGTAGCCGAACGGAGAAGTCAGTCTGATCGTGATGCGCATGCCTTGGGCACTACATCATGCGCGTTTCGAGAAAATATGATCGAAATGAAGACTCTCTTATTATGGCAGTCTCTTTTTTTCGTACCTCGTTCCATTAAACATCTAGGGTAGCCTTAAAGAAAGTAGAATTCTTCTATCAAGAGTCCAGTTCAAACGTAAATCACCTGAACAAGCAAACTACAATTTTTTTAAATTTTTTTTTCAAATCACCAAGTCACCATAAAATCGAACACAAAATCGATCAGGAAAAGCCCATTGAACTCATGCATGCTGAGTGTCAATAGTATGCTGAGTATTGCACAATTCATAGCCCACTATGGTGCAGGGTTGCCCCCTATTTGATACACACAGTACCATTCAACGAAGATGTTGCTAATGCAAGTTTGGGAATTTTCCTTTGCAGCTGCCAACGGTTTGTCTTATCTTTTGACTCATCATGAATGCCTGATGAGCAGATGTGTGTGTGATGGTGATGAATGTTGTTGACAGTTTGTTTGGGACAGATATTCCACACAAAATTACTGTAATAACAAAAAAAAATACTGTAATAAATAGAAACTGACACAATATCTGCATTATACTCTCATCAACATATCAATATTAAATATCTAGTTGATCTATAGAGTGAAAAGATTTAAAATGTGATTATTTTAGAATTGTCTTCTTATTCTGTGCTTGCTTCTTCAACAATGGCTCATAAAACATGTTGTGCACTATTGCATAGTATACACATGAAATAGGCTTGTGTTTTTGCTTTTGGAAACAGCTCTAAAGAGAGCTAATGCACAAATGTTCTTTTCTCAATTTTCATAGCTTCGTCTCGTGAAAGAATATGCTGTACTGTACTCTTTACTCTATGGAGATGGATAAATTCTCACCTGTTTCTGACTTTGGCCTTTGAGGAGCTCGTTTGAGAGCTAGAGACCAGGTCTAGTAGTTACACTGTGGTTGGACAATCCACTGAATGAACCCAACACTCCTTTTCAGGATTACACTTGATGTACTGGTTCATTTAAAACTCAGCTTCTTTTTAATCATCATGCTAGTGTCCTGCTTCATAGAACTTTTCCATATTGCATTTCCTAGTACATGTATGAATGTAGTTAAAGATATGGCATACCCTTACTCCAAATGCTTGTATGACCTATGCACAAAAGAAACATCTTTTTATTTTTCTTCTTCCTTTTCTTGTTCAGTACAGTCTACCTCTGTTGTATGATTGTAGTTCTTGGCAGGTATGATGTAGATACAATTACTAAGGTCGGAGATACATAAAATGTACAGTGCAGGTTTAAAGAATGTCATTGTATACAGTGTACAGTTAAAAGCAAGTGCATCCATATCTAGCAATGTTGAATATCCTGTACCGCTTGGTTGAATTTATCACTGCATGTAGTTGTACGTGTAGAGATATGTATGCAATGAGACATGTGAAGTACACTACAGCTCAAAGAAATTGGCATAGGGAAAGGGAAGAAAGGGAAGGAGCTGCATTTTGAAACCGCGGTATATTTTGTCCAGTTCAGCATGAAACATGATGCTTTTTAGGCTAATGCATCGTGTTTAATGCTGAACTGGCCAAAATAAACCGTGGTTTAAAAATGCGGCTCCTTCCTCTTCTACCCTTTCCCTTTCTCTATACCAATTCCTTTGAGCTGTAGTGTATGTTTTCCCCACTAATGTCATGTAATCAACTAACACTGATACCAGTTTATTTCCTTTAGGTATGATTGAAAATTGCATGTGTTCAAGGTCAAGTGAAAAACATCTGATGTAAAGGTGAATAATTTCATGATGTCTAAATATTTTACTTTTCCTCCATTTACTTGCTCTTTTCAGCTATTATCCAGATATCCCACAACATTTGGGCTGATTTTGATGAGCTTTGTACCTGCCAGGAGTCGTTAGGAGCAATTCGCCATGTTGTATGTGTTCCTGGTCAACACGGGCGAGATGCTGACACTGGACATGGCGCTGACCATGGAGAGGTAGGCTGACCGGGATGGGGTAATACCCTGAGTGAGCTAGCTTAGCCTTGGGTTGAGGCTGTGAAACCTGTTTCTTTCTGATGCACTGCTGCTGAATCTATCTCCTTTCCTCCTCACAAACTTGGTATTCACATATTTGTATTGTCCACTGACAACTTACAAAAGGTCCAATAAGACAAGAATAAATGAAGATATGTCTTGACTGACATGTTTTTATTCAAACTGGCTGTCTCAAGCCATGACTGGGTCTCACATCTGCTCCAAACACACATTCATGCTCATTTTTGATCTGTATGATGTATGTGTGTAACATTGCGCACACCTTGTTACCGCAATATACATACATGCATTACAAAATAAACAGTCATACCATCCCCTGTATGAGGAAAGCTGGAGAATGTGTATTAGCTAGTGTCCAGACTTAGTTAATGGTGGAGTAATGTTTCAGAAAAAAATCCACAGCCTAGACTGTAAGCTAGCCCCACTACATCAAAATCAGATGTTTTACACAATGAATTATTCAAAACATTTTAAGTGTAACTAATGGTAAGTTCTATGCAACATGGCCCAGATCAGTAGTCAGTAATAAGAAGTAATAAGAGACTGATTCTTTATTTCTCCCATGGTATGCAGTGTACAGCAGCTTCACGAGGCTGTGAGTGAGGAGTACCACATCCCCCAGGACAAACAGGTCCTGCTCATCAGTGGAGGCCAGAGCCTAGACCCACAGATGAGGGTGTGCAGCTACAGTGCAGGGACGGTAAGTACCATCCACTAAGCCCTCTCCCTCCCCCCATCCCCTCCCCCCACACCCCCACTCATCCCTACTCCCCCAGATAGGGTGTGCAGCGACAGTGCAGGGACGGTAAGTACCATCCACTAAGCCCTCTCCCTCCCCCCATCCCCTCCCCCCACACCCACACTCATCCCTACTCCCACAGATGAGGGTGTGCAGCTACAGTGCAGGGACGGTAAGTACCATCCACTAAGCCCTCTCCCTCCCCCCATCCCCTCCCCCCACACCCACACTCATCCCTACTCCCACAGATAGGGTGTGCAGCGACAGTGCAGGGACGGTAAGTACCATCCACTAAGCCCTCTCCCTCCCCCCATCCCCTCCCCCCACACCCACACTCATCCCTACTCCCACAGATGAGGGTGTGCAGCTACAGTGCAGGGACGGTAAGTACCATCCACTAAGCCCTCTCCCTCCCCCCATCCCCTCCCCCCACACCCACACTCATCCCTGCTCCCCCAGATAGGGTGTGCAGCGACAGTGCAGGGACGGTAAGTACCATCCACTAAGCCCTCTCCCTCCCCCCATCCCCTCCCCCCACACCCACACTCATCCCTACTCCCCCAGATAGGGTGTGCAGCTACAGCGCAGGGACGGTAAGTATTAACCACTAAGCCCTCTCCTTCCTTTACCTCTACCCTTACCCATGCACCTCTCTCTACCCTGGACCCACATATGAGGGTGTGCAGCGACAGCGCAGGGTAACACTTACTACCCTTAACAAGCACAGACACAGTATGTGACAGCGCAGGGACAGTAGGTAACACTTACTACCCTTAACCCTCCCCCATCCCCTATCCCCCCACACACCCACAGATTAAGGGTCTCCAACTACAGGTGCAGACACAGTATGTGACACTTAGGAAACCCCCTCCTCACCCCCTCAAGTCCACCCCTCAACTCCACCCCTCAACTCTACCCCTTATCCCTCCATCTACCCTCCTCCTCATCCCCGCAGATGATGGTTTGCAGCTACTGCTCAGGGATGGTAGGTAACACTCTCTAGCCCCTTCCCCCCTCACCTCTACCCTTCCCCTTCCCCTGTTAAGAGTGTGCAGCTACACTGCAGGCATGGTAGGTGAAACTATCTAGGCCCTCTCCTCACCCCCACCCCATTGAAAACAGACTTTTATTTTCAAATTTCAATATTTTTTAGTAAATCAAATGTGCTATTGTTTGCTTTGTTTCAGGATACAAACCCGATCTTCCTGTTCAGTAAGGGGACGATCGAGTCTGCCCAGCCCCCTGTAACTGCCAGCATGGCTCAGGCCAGGGAAGACAACCTCAGGCTACAGGTGGAGGGACTGAAGAACCTTCCTCCCAGCTACAGCGCTGTGGTGGCCCGCACTCAGCTGGCACTGGTAGGTAACCCATGCCTCAATGACCCTCAACGTGCCTAATACTACATTCAGTTCCCACTGCTCACCATGCTGTGGACATAATGCAGACATACTCCTGCACCACAATAGTGTGGGCTGCTCCTCAATTCTTGCCATGACACATTTTCACCTCATTACCCCTGTCACCTTGTCTTGATATTATTTGGTTCTGATGTAAAATAAAAGAAAGAAACTTCTGCAGATAATCAGAAGGGTAACATTTCTGAAGAACCTTTCTCCCAGCTACAGCAATGTAGTGGCTGGCACTGAGCCAGCACTGGTATGTCACCCTCGCCTCAATGACTGTCACCTCAGAATTGTGCAGTTCTGACAGATGTAAAATAAGGAATGAAGGTACTGCAGAAAATGTATACAGTATTTGCAGTAGGGTGCCCCTTGATAAAGGTGCAATTAAATGAGCATTTTGAAGCATGTCTGAAGCCTACATAACAATGGATATGATGACTTGTGCACTCTAATTTTGAAGCAATTCTGAATAGCCTCTTTACATACTTGTGGTTGTTTGTTGCAGCAGTTCCGAATGATCTGTGCAATTTCTGTGTTTGTGTATTGATGCAGCAATTCCATGAGGTTGCGAAGGAGAAGCTGCGTGTGTGTGAGGGGCTGATCCACAACCAACATCTCCAGCAGCAGGGATGGATGGCTGTCATCGCTAACCTTGATGACATCACTAGGTAGGTTCTCTCACTGGCCCTGTAGCCCAGGCAGGACTAGGCCAACCCTGTAGCCCAGGCAGGACTAGGCCAACCCTGTAGCCCAGGCAGGACCAGGCCAACCCTGTAGCCCAGGCAGGACCAGGCCAACCCTGTAGCCCAGGCAGGACCAGGCCAACCCTGTAGCTCAGGCAGGACCAGGCCAACCCTGGATAGCCCAAGATCAATAGTCCTCTCACTTACAGAAGGGTGCCACTTGATAAAGGTGCAATTAAGTGGGCAATTCATTGAATGTAATTTTGGCAAGATATGTCAAAAGGTCAACGAAGGTCAACTGAGCTGTTGGTTATGGACAAGTTAAAGGTTAATATGCCTATTGCTATATTTCCTGGTATCCCAAGATTAGTATATTGTTGCTTTGTATGCACACACAGTGCTTTTAATCAGCGTGCCAAGCTGTTCCAGCAGAACATGGCTGTGTTCCTGTGTGAATGGTCCTCACCTGTGCATATTTTTACCTATTGTGATAGATGAAGCCTTGACTATTTTCCTTTCACTGCCAGTGCTTTCCAGCAGCGAGCCAAGCTGTTCCAGCAGAACATGGCTGAGTTCCTATCTTACCTATTCTGATAGATAAAGCCTTGCCTATTTTCCTTGCTCTGACAGTGCTTTTCAGCAGCGTGCCAAGCTGTTCCAGCAGAACATGGCTGTGTTCCTGTGTGAATGGTCCTCACCTGTTCATATATAGATAAAGCCTTGACTATTTTCCTTACACACTGCCAGTGCTTTCCAGCAGCGAGCCAAGCTGTTCCAGCAGAACATGGCTGAGTTCCTGTCTGAGCGGCCAGGCCTGCTGGACCGGCTGGAGGAGTTTGGTGACATCCTGCAGCTGCTGGAGAAGACTCCCCTCCTGCCCTGCCTGCTGGGAGGGGAGGCAGGCCCCTCCACCCCCACCTCACCATCCTCAGCACCAACACCAACACCAACACTCATGATGTGGATCAGCAGACAGGTACTACAGTAGTTCTTTTTGCCCTCTTTTTTGGGGGGCTTCGTGAACCCTGGTCCAGTTAGGATGCCACAAATTTGCCATGGAACTGCAGTAACCAAAGGGTTACGCCCTAACAGGCCCTTTACTGACATCACAGACCACAGCCCCTGCACCAACCCTCATGATGGGGATCAGCAGACAGGTATTACAGTAGTCCCTAGAGTGGTTTGCTCAGAGACAATGAATATATGAGTCTCACAAATCAAATAACTATCTGCTAAGATGAGAAGATGAGGAACAAGCAGTTAAGGTAATTTAGCCCCCACCATACAAAAAATATCCCCTGTGATGACGGAGAGCTCCATTGAGAATTTGTTTTATTTCATGATATTGCAAAACTTTTGTTAGAGATAGTTCACAACGTTATGTACGATTGAACCCTTGATTGAAGAGTATGATTTACCCTGTGAAATGCCTTGGTCAAATCATTGATACAACAATATGCATGTCCCCAGTACTATCACCAATGGAAGTACCCTCTAGGAGCAGCTGTCACTCATTATAACATGCTGAGTGCATGATGTGACACTGTTGTCTCTATTCATGGTGTGTGTATAGTGAGAGAAGCACACTGCAGCAGCTAGTTCAATGATTGCAGTAAAGATATGTGTAATACATGTATGCCTTTATGATAAACTGTTGAGTGCATGACATTGTCGTATTTGTTCATGATGTACAGGATGAGAGAAGCACTCTACAGCAGATGGCCAGTCAGTGCAGCAAGGTCCTACAGCAGTTCAACCAGCCCATCCTGGATGGCCTGTCAGCAGAGATCACTGCCTGCCTGGGTAAGTCACACACACACACACAAACACACACCATGTCACGCAAATTGAGAGGGCACAATTGATTGTGGTCGCAATTAATATGTACAATTAAATTGTGCTGATTGCATTCGGTAGCAACCAATTACAATCAGTGATTGCAATCAATGTGTATGAACTCATGGAGTTGATTGCTATAGATCGCTATTAGTGATTGTGATCACTTGGGAGTCATGGGTTTTGTCCAAACATGCACTGTCAAAATGGACATTCTGTGATGCAAAGTGTAGAGTCGGACGCAGTCAGTAATTGCTCTTGATGTATGCATATTTATTACATGATATTACGTGATACCTGCTAACAGAACAAATATAAAGAGAAATAGAGGGATCAGGGAGTGTGAAGAAATGGAAGGAGAGGGATTCTTCAGGCTGAAGAAAGAAAAGAAAACGAGTGAGACCAAGAGGCAGGGATGGTTTAGAGCATGAGTACCCAAACTTCTGTTTTTCCTTGCAGAGGCTGTAAGCAATGCTGGAATGAAAGAGATCAAGGGTCTTGGAGAGAGGCTATTTGGACTGGAACAACTTCTCCTTCAGGCACGCAAGCTTCTCACTGAACAGGCAGAGATGGCTCAGGTAGGTTTAAAACTTAAACTTAAAAAGCTTAAAAAGTTAAAACTTTTGTTTTTCTACATAAGTAGCTTAACCCTAATACTCCCGGGGGGGGGGGGGGGGGGGGGGGGCCCCCCCCTGTCGAAGTTTTGTCGGTACTTCCTAACGCCTCAATATTTCGAAACGAAATTTCTTGACTTTTTTCTCTGATCCTTCCCGCACATTGTGATACCTAATTTATGGCGATCGGACCTACCATGCGGGTGTCAGATTACGTTTACCGAACACATGTCATTGAAATTTCGCTATTTCTCTATGTGACTGTGTATAACCCTATGGATAAAATCAGGAGCTTTTCCAATTTATGTAAATACTTTTCTAAGTGTTATCATTGTTTCAAATAGTGTAAATAATTACCACACACACACACACACACACACACCCACATTCACACACCCCCACACCCACGCATACGCATCTGAATCTTGACGAAAAACAAAGAAATACATAAGAAAATTGAAAAACAATAAAATACATAAGAAATAATTACCACAATCTTTTTCTTTCAAGAATTGATGAGGGAGTTATGAAAGACATTTGTACCAAAAATTACTATTCCTGAGGCTTTATTTAGTGATTTCTCGCATAAATTAGCATAAATTAATTAGTTAAAAAAAAAATAAAAGGACTTTCGTAAATTTAGCTATACAACTTTGTAGATTACATAATTCTTTACCCTTGTGCAAAATTTTGAGGCAATCGGGCTACCCATGGCCGAGATCTCAGGGGGGGGGCCATAATGGCCCCCCCCCCCCGGTAATAACAAGCTTTAAAATACCCCGGGAGTATTAGGGTTAAGTTTTTAATCAATCCCCTGTGTAAAAATACCTTCTGCACTCTAATAAGAACTATTAACAAAAATAATGAATTATTTCCTTTGATGCAACTTTCAAACATAGTTTCAAGAGTGGCTGACCATTATTTCTCCAGCTCATCTCCCCAATGAGCTCAATAGTATGTGCAGCATCCATCGTCTATCATATGTCAACCGTCCACAATTGTATTTAAGGGCTTTTCGTAACTGTTTTGATTCTTTTTTTGAAGAATGTTCTTTTATTTTTGCCCTTCACCAACGTAGATAAGCACCGTATGTTCAGTGCATTTGAGTCACTGTGATTAAAAATCACAGGCGGACTCGGGTGGGGATCGAAAAATACCTTCTGCTCATTAATAAGAACTATTAACAAAAATAATGAATTGTTTCCTTTGATGCAACTTCCAAAGATAGTTTCAAGAGTGGCTGACCACCCGGGTCCGCCTGTGATTTTTAATCACAGTGACTCAAATGCACTGAACATACGGTGCTTATCTACGTCGGTGAAGGGCAAAAATAAAAAGAACATTCTTTAAAATTATTCATCCCGGTGAAAAACAAAACAACCTTTATATTTTGATACTTTTTTTTTTCTTTATCATATGGTGTATTGGGATATTCAGAATTTGTTCATAGAATTGTACAAACTATTATTAGATTTTGTACTCTATGCAATATTTATTCAAAAACACACAAATGTGTATATGCTGTGTGTGTGCGTGACAGGGCTTGGTTCAGAACCAGATGAGAGCCAGTAACTTGAAGGAACCTTCAGTGCTACCAGACCTGTGCCTGAGCCATCAGCTTATATAGACTACTTTATTGTCTCCCTGGAGCAGTCTATGTATGCCACATAACATGTCTTTGTTGTATGTGTGTTTGACAGGGTTTGGTTCAGAACCAGACGCGAGCCAGTAACCTGAAGGAACCCTCAGTGCTACCAGACCTGTGCCTGAGCCATCAGCAGCAGCTGACTGTCATGTACAAGAAGCACCTGCAGCTGGCTGACATGAGCAGGAGGTGTGAGATCGCTCAGGAGGAGCTGTGCCAGAACCTTCACGTCAGACTCAGGTAAACTTTATTCAATTCATAGAGGCAGTGTCCTGTGTACAACATGGGTCAAGTTTGTGTGAGGTCAAAGGTCACTGAGCTTAACCAATATGGCAAACTGTTCTTGTTCTACTATCAGCCCACATACAGGACTACCCTTTAATCTTCCCTGAGGGGAGCCCTTGGTCCAAATTATAGGGCAAACAGACGAGTGGTCTAGGAATGAAAGCTGTAGTCCATCAAATAGGGAGTTAACTCTTGACTGATTTAAGGGGTTAAGGACACTAGACTACAGATAGCTCATTCACTGTGAGTCCATTCCTCATTTATACTAGGAGGAACTAGTCCATTTCCTGTATAGGATGGGATGTTCCATTTACACATTTCTTCAGGCTTACATCACTCTCACTCTAGGAGCTGTTGCTCTCTCATCCATGTCCCTATCGCTCTCTAGGTGGGTGATGTATGTTGAGCAGCAGATCAGCAGTAGCCATGGTAAGATGGTGGTGTATCATGAGAACCTCAAGAGACTCAGGAAGCGACTAGAGATCATCCGTCAGGTCTGCATCACTCCCAGGCTCTATGCCTCTGCTGTGCTAGAGGTCTGCAGGAGACGCAAGTACAACAACAGATATCATGAGGTGAGCCTCCGCAAGACGTTACTTTTTAAAGATATTACCATTTCAATAATTTGTTAATGTTTTATTCAAAATTTATGTTGATGTGTTTTATATTTTTACTTCAGAGTTTGGTTTAAAATTTTTCTTTCTTACTAAGAAATTACCCTGAAGGTGTCAAAGTTGTAGAAGAGCAATTATGAGAAACACATTTGTGCTTCTAAGTGTCAAGGAAGCTTGGTCTTTGATTCCTCAAACAAATTGTGCTTGTCTGTTAAAAAGATGTGGTAAATAGTGAGGATTAAAGAAATTGACATTGTTTGTAATTGGCTGCTCCAGAACCCTTCACTAGTGTTCATTTGTCCCTGATCCTCCAACATTGGGCAGGATGTATCAGCCACACCTTATTAACAGAACAAGAGCAGGAGGATAAAAGAAATTGAAATTGTTTTGTAAATAGCTGCTTCAAGACCTTTTAGTTTAGTTTGTTTGGCCGCTTTCAGTCTTCTCACTTGTTTATCCCTACTCCATCCCACAGTGAGCAGGCTGCATCAGCCAGACCTCGATGACATAACAAGAGCAGGAGGATAAAAGAAATTGAAATTGTTTTGTAAATACCTGCTTCAAGACCTTTTAGTTTTGTTTGTTTGGCCGCTTTCAGTCTTCTCACTTGTTTATCCCTACTCCATCCCACAGTGGGCAGGCTGCATCAGCCAGACCTCAGTGATGGAACATGAGCAGGAGATCAAACGCAGGAAGGACTTTGCCTCTCTCATGCACAACCACTTCCTCAACGCTCTCTTCCCAGGCTTCTACGAGACACCACCAGCATTTGCGGTAAGTTTAGGAAGGATGTGGGACTGGATTATGAAGTCTCAAAGATAAAGTGTAGTAATGGTAATGATTGAAGGTAGAATCATCACACTTCTCTCATTTCTCCGTCTCTGGTGGACGGATGATGTTAAGTTTGAACAAATCTATAATTTTCAGATGATTTCTTTCTGGAATCCCAGATCAAACTAGAATGGGACCCATGGTCATGACCAATGACAGTGCATTTATTACAGAACCAAAATGAACTTCAAACTTTGTGTAAGTTTCTGATATCATTTTTGTATCACAAATGATTTCTGTATGATATAATGAGTGCCGCTTATGTTTGGAGTATGTCAAGGTAATATTTAATCTTTCACACTATATTCTTATATTTTGTCATTATCATGCTCTTTTTTTCATTTCTATAGACCACACCTCCTGGTGACTATGACAACCTCCTACCCAACATCTTGGAGAGTGACATACAACTGCTCAGGACCAAGGTGCCTGAACTCGCTGAAATAATGGAGTAAGTCTGCATTGTGTCTATGTTCCTCTGCTTTCTTATTATGCTTTCTTCAAACATAAAATATAAATGTAATGTGTGCTAATGTGCTAATGTGCTTATTATTATGAAATGGACATCTGGGGCCATATTCGTGAAATCTTACTAAGCCTAGTTAGTTGCTAAAGCGCATTAAGCTACATGCATTTTAAGTAACTAACTAGTAAGGTTTCATGAATATGGCTCCTGCTCGTCAAGAAATATCTGATATTGAACAGGTGTTCATGATGACGTTGTCATCACAAATACTATATAAACATGTAGCCATTATGATATTCCTCCATGCTGCAATAATTCAGTCATCAATATTGGTGGGATTATAATATTTCGAACAGACCAAACCTGTGAAAACCTTGGGATCTGGTTCACTTGACACCTGTAACCGTACATGTATGTAGAAAAGCACAGTTTTCAATGCTGTGTGTGTACTGCGCTTTAATATTGATTTAAATTTCTCATTTATCTTTGTTTAGGCTTCCAATGGAGGACCACTTTGTCTTTGATACCTCACACCAAACCAAGCAGCTGAAACCACGCCCCATCTCCATGGAGATACAGACACAGACAGACATGCGCTCACAAGATGCCTCCACCAGTGTTGAGGGTGGGTCGGTGGATTTGACCCAGGCCTCCGTGCCAGATGGGGATAGGGGCGCTACTCCACCCTCCCTTCAGTCCCTTGAGGACCAGCCCCAGCAGGGTGACAGTGTGGACTCCCAGGACAGCCAGTCTCCTGACAGAAACACACCCACTCAGGGTGACACGCCCACACAGGACGGGGCTCTGATGGAGAGGCACCTCAGTCAGCCTGGACAGCTATCTCTGGGTCTGCTACAGGGCCCGATGGCTGGGAAGGAAGACGTGGCTCCAAGCTTCGAGTCTGTCTACCGAGATGCGCCTTTCTCGTCGTTACTTCCAGAGGTGGACAGCGAGTTCCACTCTGCCATCGGCAGCCCCATGGATGACAGCCTGGTCCAGAAGGCCAAGATGGACCAGATCCTGCCTGCCCTAGCGCCGGTGGAGGAGAACCAGACGCTGCGGCAGAAGCTGCAGGAGCAGCAAGGAATCCTGCAGGAGCTGGAGCAGGAGAAGTCAGCCCTGGAGCGACAGCTCAGCGACTCAGAGACCAGGATCGGCACCCTCCAGGACAGCGTCAGCTCCAGGTCGCAGCGGTTAGAGGAGTCACACCACCGGGCACAGTCCTTGCAGGGCCTGGTCCAGACTCATGTGGGTGAGCTCAGGGCAAAGTGCAGCGATATCAAGAAGTCCGTCTCAGCAGCCAGGCAGCAGATGCAGCAGGAGATGCAGGATTCACTGGTGAGGATAGCGGACCAGTCAATCCTGTTCCTGGAAGATGTGAGGAGAGGACAGACTGAAGCCGTACAGCAAGCTATCCAGGAACTACAGAGTCAGCTAGAACAGGAGAGGACAGAGTTCAGGCAACAGCAGAGTGAGCAAACAGCCAGCCTGGACCTGGCCAAGCAGCGAGTCAAGGAGTTAGAGGAGGAGGTGCGGGAGAAACGGGATAGCTCTGAGCTGCTGAAGTCAAAGTATGAGCAAGGTCTGGAGGAAGTGAGGTCTAAGCTGGAGGAGGAGGAGAAGCAGATGATCGCATCGGTGAAGATGGAGCTGGAGATGGAGATCACGGATCTAGAGAGCACCATCCAGGAGAGGGAGCTGGAGATCAAGGAGCTGAGTGTGAAGTGGGCTCAAAAGCTTGGTGAGGCTGAGGCGAGGCTGGGGGCGGAGAAGGCTAGAGAGCTAGAGGAACTCACTAGGGAGATGGAAGGCAAACACAGAGAGGAACTACACCAGGTCAAAAAGGACTTACAAAGTGTTCACCTTGAGGAGGTTGCAAGCTTGAAAGAAGCCAGCGTATTACAGATGGAAGCTGCGCTGGAGCGAGAGAGGGCGCTACTTAAAGAGGAGCATAGGAAAGAGATAGAGAGGTTGAGGAAGGAAGGAGAAGATAAAGTTGAAATTGTGAAATCAGAAATGCAGTCTGCAAGTCAAATGAGATTAGAGGAGGAGCAGAGGCAAGGGAAAGTTGTGGTGGAAGAGAAACATCGAGACTTAGAGCAGAGGACTAAAGAAGTAGAGCATTTACAGCAACTAATGAAAGATGAAATGAGTAAACATGAAGAATATGTGACAAGCCAACTTGAAGCACAGAGACAGGATTTGTTAGCGTCACATGAAAGGAGTATACAGGAGCTGAGGAAACAACATGAAGAGCAGTTACAGGCATGCAAGGATGATCTTAATGCAGATTTAGAGAAGAGAATATTGGAAGAGAGGACACAACACGGAGAGTTACTGGAGAAGAGAGAAGAGGAGTTACTATGCCAACACAAGGAGGAGATGAGGATTCATAAAGAGACAGACTGTGCAGAGCAAGAGAGGAGACAAACGGAACTACAGGAGCAGTTTGAGGCCAAGTTGAAGGATGTCTGTGACTCAAAGAACGATGACCTCATCGCCATGCAGGCCTGTAATGAGGAGATAGGGAATCTGAAGGCTGTGATTGGTCAGCTGAGAGCTGAGCTGCAGGAGAAGGAAGAGGCTTTGGAGGAGCTTAGACAAGAGAGACGAGAGGTAGAGAAACAGGAGGAAAGCAGGCTGCAACTAAGCCAGACGGATGCACTGCAGGTCAGTGGAAACTCATTGACAGGGCCAATATCAGAGTTTGAATGCCACTAACTAGTGATTGGAAGCTTATTGAACATCTAAAATATGAACATTAGAATAAACCTAATAGGGTAGGTGATAAAAACTAAATAAATGTCTATTAACAATAACAGAATTTGAATACAACCAAATGTAGCTTGAAAACACATGAACATGAAAATTGTTATTATCGAATTTTGAATGAACCCAACAAGTAATTGAAAACTGAAACACATGCATTTTAACAATATCAGTGTTTGAATTTGAACTGAGATCAATGATATGGTGATACATGATACATGATTATCTATCAACGCAGAATTTGAAGTAATAGTATTTCAGTTTTATTTTTTTATATAATTACTCACTGAAATATGGGCAGGGTAGCCCATTTATCTAGATATGAATGAACCATATGTGCATGTCTGAAACACCATTTGTGCTGTGTGGTTGTGTGCATGTCTGAAACACCATTTGTGCTGTGTGGTTGTGTGCATGTATGAAACACCATTTGTGCTGTGTGGTTGTGTGCATGTCTGAAACACCATTTGTGCTGTGCGGTTGTGTGCATGTATGAAACACCATTTGTGTTGTGTGGTTGTGTGCATGTCTAAACACCATTTGTGTTGTGTGGTTGTGTGCATGTATGAAACACCATTTGTGTTGTGTGGTTGTGTGCATGTCTAAACCCCATTTGTGCTATGTGGTTGTGTGCATGTCTAAACCCTATGTCTAAATCTCTGAAGTTGTTATTAATGTTACCCTATGCAGGCTCTTGATACAAAGTCCAAAGACCTAACAGTAAGTGCGCCCTCTGTGATGACGACTAGTGCGTCTGCCGGTCAGCAGCAAGTGGCCTTCAACAAGGCTGTGGCCAGGGTGGCCGCCACCAAGGACAAACGCATTGCTCAGCTGGAGGAGAGGGAGAAGGAACTAGTTGAGGAACAACTCAACATTAAAGGTACAATACAACTGCATACTACTACCAGATGATACTTAGAGTACAAGTTTATGTTATGGTGATAGTTGATAACATTTTGCGAAAGATCATATGAAAGTGATCGTCTTGCTAAACATAGTGTGTTGTAGATGATTGTAATGTTGTTGTACATTTTGAAAGTTTTTAAATTTTTAATTGTAGTGTCATTACACATTTTAATATTTTAATTTGAAATTTAAATCTAGTGACACATGCAACGCCTCTTGAAGACAGTGATTTTGACCGTTTCAGTGATATGGACTGGTTCAGTGATATTGACTGGTTCAGTGATATTGAATGGTTCAGTGATTGTTGACTGATTCAATGATATTGACTGGTCCAGTGATGTTGACTCTTTCAGAGATATTGACTAGTACAGTGATGTTAACTGTTTTAGTGATATTGACTGTTTCAGTGATATTAACTGGTGCAGTGATATTGACTGTTTCAGTGATGTTGACTCTTTCAGAGATATTGACTGGTACAGTGATATTAACTGGTGCAGTGATATTGACGGTTTCAGTGATATTGACGGTTTCGGTGATATTGACTGTTTCAGTTATATTGATGATTTCGGTGATATTGACTGGTTCAGTGATATTGACTGTTTCAGGGATATTGACTGATTCAGGGATATTGACTGTTTCAGTGATGTTGACGGTTTCAGTAATATTGACTGTTTCAGTTATATTGATGATTTCGGTGATATTGACTGGTTCAGTGATATTGACTGTTTCAGGGATATTGACTGAATCAGTAATATTGACGGTTTCAGTGATATTGACGGTTTCACTGATATTGACTGTTTCAGGGATATTGACTGATTCAGTAATATTGACGGTTTCAGTGATATTGACGGTTTCGGTGATATTGACTGTTTCAGTGATGTTGACTCTTTCAGAGATATTGACTGGTACAGTGATATTAACTGTTGCAGTGATATTGATGGTTTCAGTGATATTGACGGTTTCGGTGATATTGACTGTTTCAGTTATGTTGATGATTTCGGTGATATTGACTGTTTCAGGGATATTGATTGATTCAGTGATATTGACGGTTTCAGTGATATTGACGGTTTCGGTGATATTGACTGTTTCAGGGATATTAATTGATTCAGTGATATTGACGGTTTCAATGATATTGACGGTTTCAGTGATATTGACTGTTTCAGGGATATTGATTGATTCGGTGATATTGACTGTTTCAGTGATATTGACGGTTTCAGTAATATTGACTGTTTCAGTAATATTGATTGGTTGAGTGATAGTAACTGGTGTAGTGATATTGATTGTTTCAGTAATATTGACTGTTTCGATGATATTGACTGGTTCAGTGATATTGACTTGTTGTTGCTGTTGTTGTTGCAGACACCATAGAGAAGCTGTTGCTAGACAAGGCAGAGCTTGACTTTGAGCTGAGGAGTGCACTGACCAAGGCTCAGGAGGGCCAGTGGCAGGCCGAGCAGGAACAGAGCCGGTTGGAGGGGTGCGTCAGGGACCTGACCGCCAGACTGAGGGGTGAAACTCCAGCCAGCCTTGGGGAGGGGGCCAGCCAGGGGGCGGAGGGTAGCCAGGAGGGAGGCAGCCCAGCAGAACTGATCGTCTCTACTCAGAGGTGAGGCTTGGGGAGTAGAAGGGAGGGCTTGGTGCACATAACTGTATAATCATTGTGACTTATCATTGATTATGACTACCACAGCAACCATTTATAAGTCCCCAGAGGTTAACAACTGTTTTCACTGAAGCTACTCTCAACTACAATTGTTTACTCAGAGATGAAGGTGGAGCACAAAGGAGGGGGTGGGGTGGGGTGGGGGGGGGGGGGTGGGTAGTTAGTACAAGGCAGGATAGTTCTTCCATTGATTACGACACATTATCTCTGTCACTGTTTTCCAGTACCTATAGCCAGAGTGTTATGTTATTTTGTTTCAGCGATGGGCTGACTGAGGTGACAGAGACCAAGGACCAGCTGAAGGCCTTGCTGCAGTCCAAGGAGCAGGAATGCCACACCCTCAAGAAGCAGCTGGTGAGAGACATGTCACCTGTTCTTTGCTGAGCTGGTATATCTATGAGTTGGCTATTCTCCATGCAGATACTGACCAGCGCAACCCTCACGTAATCTGCTGTACAGACAGTAGAGGACAGGCTGTGAATAAATTTCAAATTCCTTATAGGGTGCAATTAAGCCACACCTCTTTGGTTGCTGCATTTCCCTGGGAAATTTTAACATCCTAACTGGACCTGGGTTAAACCAGCTTACCCAGAACTCTTAACTGTGAGCAATAAGTTAATGGATAATTGAATTGAATTTATTTATTTATTTATTTATTTATTTATTTATTTATTTATTTATTTATTTATTTATTTATTTATTTATTTATTTATTTATTTATTTATTTATTTATTTATTTATTTATTTATTTATTTATTTATTTATTTATTTATTTATTAATTTATTAATTTATTTATTTATTTATTATTGTTATTTTGTTTTTTTTTACTTCTGAACATACATTTATAAATAAACATACATTCAAACATACTTTCTGAACATAATATACCATATGCAAATATGAATTAAAACCTTGTAAACATCCACATTTTCAAATATATAATGTGATATGGCTTATAAGATAGATTGGGTGCACTTACAGCCAAAATAGGGTAGTGTATTTCTTATGATATGAAACTATGAATGCTACGGATGATTGATTTCTACTAATATCCCAGACATGCATTAATGAATCTGAGATAATCAAAGAAGGGTGATACATAATACATTTGTTATTTGATATTTGACCCAATGGGATAGCTGTGCCTGAATTGATGATGTGCTTGGTCTCTAGTTTTCCTTTGTAGATGCATCACTACATTGACCTGTAATGTTTTCCATGTAATGAGCAAGCCTTTTCTTCTTGTTTTCTTTCCTAGATGCATCTGAGAACCTCATCCCCTGGAGGCAGAGTAGAAAGAGTTGCCATCTCAGAGTAAGTTTCTCTTTTTCAGCCTCATTCTATCAGCTAGAATGAAAGTGTAGTATGTGGCAAGATAAATATCAAAGCAGTCTACTATAAAGTCTCTCGAGGCCCTTCACAAGACTCATCTCTTTATGCAAGTGGTGTTAATCTATTATGTATGGATCTTTTCTACCACATCCTCTATCTCGTTTCTCTCTAATGCTCTAGAGCACTTAGGAACATTGTATGATGCGCTATACTAATATTACACATTATTTCTGCTCAGTAAACAGAGGCCCTGTATCACTTACAGAGTTACAGAAAAGCAGTTTAAGAGTTGTATTAGTTAACAAACAAGCATAAATGTTACCTGGAGGTCAAAGTTATGTAGAATAAAATCATTTGATTTTATTTGTAAACACTAATTAATTAAGAAATTGCTTTAGGTTTGAATAGGTGACTGTCATAGGTGAGAGAAGAAAAATCAGAGGAGCAAAAAAGAGAAGAACTGAGAAAAGACCTGTTGAGTCACCCCTGTTTCCCCCCTCTCCATCTCCAGCATCAGCCTTGGTGACCTGGTATTCATCATCTTCCAGGAGGGGCAGGAGAACTACATGGTGTACAGCATTGAACCCACACTCTACTTTCTGCACACTGAGTCTCTAGCAGCACTGGGGCTCAGGACCAAGGCTCAGACTACTCATAAATTGTGAGTATTCCTTCACCCTTAGTGTGTCATTTGGGCATTATTTCACTAGTAATACAGTCAGATGAATTGTATTTTTATCAAACTTTTTCCAATCTGGTTTTCTAAATGTTTTTCAGTTCGATTCATTTTCAGGATTTGATTTACCGTTTAAGTTACATTCACCATGAAACCAAAATGGTTTCTGCAAGTGCGTCATCTGTTCTAAGATAATTGTGTTGTCACTTTTGGTTTTGCTGCTGCCACTTGTAACCATTGCAAAGTGATGTGAATTCCTTGATTTAAAATAAACAATTCAAACCTGTTGATGACACAAGAGAGAGAATCCCTAGAGAGACAGCCACGATGGCGTGATTAGAACCCTCAAAGTCATGTGACTCATCATACTGTACAGTACTTGCAGAAACTTGAATTTCTTTTCCCTTTCTTCCTAATTGAACCTTCTTACATGACCACATTTTCCGCTAGATTGTTGGCAGTGCATAACTCAAACAATCGATCATGCTATAGTACAGTGTTATTAGTCAGGTGTGTTACCATCAGAGAGACATTGTAATTTTCCCTCATTTCTTTGCTCTAGTAACTGGACTATAGCCCGTATCACTGACAAGGAATACTGCCAAGCAAAGAAGGTAACTACATCACTTCAGAATTATAAGAGCAGTCTAACTGCTATTTATTGATGCACTCACAGATTTGAAAGGCATTTTAATAGTAAGGGCAACTCCAAGGCTTTGGTTCGGGTCATTTAACTCAAGTAACCAACATATGTCATTATTTTATAAGGAACATTCCATGTAACATGAGCCCAGCATCATCTATTTTTTCTTATATGGAACATTCTGTCTTGATGTCTTGATTTTGTGTGAGGAATAGGTGTAATTACAATGCCTACTTCTTAAACAAAGATAATTCATGCAAATCTCCACTAGAAGGTCAAAGATTGTTTAACCTTGCCAAAGAATGTTGTGTGATCCATTAACGATGTTTTATCCAGACCAATGAGCCACAAGATTCCAGTTTATGTGCATAGAAACCAGTGGAAGCTGATGTACAGGCTTGCAGCCTATTTGCTCTTGTTTATCAGTATATTGAATTCTTCATGTTTTACAAGAATAATTCTCTCTCTGGAGTATTACGATATTGAAACTTAATGAGCATGTGCTTGCTCTGCTAACCCTTTATGTGTAATCAATTCATGTGGTACAATAGATACATGCAAATTACCTAGAACAGTATTTCTTTTGCACACAAAGGCAATTTAGATTGAGACCACATTTTACCCAGATTTCATGGCATATAAGGAGACAAGTGTGCTTGATTTAGGACGTACGTTTTAAAAAGTTCCAATAATGAGCACGCACTTTTTGCATAGTTTCTAAGGTTTAGACCACTGTTCTTTCAAGGTGATTTGAATTAAAAAGGAATTAAACTGTGGTCTATATCTAAAGCTCCTTTGTGAGTGTGGGCCGAAGATTGTATTCTCACAGCCTTTGTTATTGTTGTTTTCCTGCAGGCACAGAACCGCTTCAAGGTACCGGTCGGCTCCAAGTTCTACCGGGTCAAGGCCATCCGCTATGACCCCAAGGTGGAACATGTCTCCCGTAAATGACCCTAGCTGCTCCGGTCAGGTCAGCGGGCCATCTCCTGGGCTGCCAGGTCACTGTGGTCAGTGGGAGTGGACATCCAAACTTTGGCTTTGAGTACTTACACCTTCAAAAGGGGCTGGCTAGCAACATCTTCCATCTCCTGGATAGTACGTTGAATAGAGGTCCTATGTACAGAAAAGGCACACTCTATGCACATTAATGACCCCACTGAGCTCCTCGATTAAGAGCCGGGTGAAAACCTGGTAGAGTGGACAAAAAGCCTAAACTAGAAAATGGGTGAGAGATGCCGACCCCCTTGAGGTTCACCCAAGAATGCTATGTAGCCAACAAATGATATCGCACAGGAATTAAGACTGTCAAACAAATAATGATAATAAGCACCATGTTGGGGTTGAGACGTGAAGACATGAATCAGGCAAGAACTGGTAGCAGTAGCATTGTGCCCTACTGATAGAGGATGTTGGCTGGCAGCAGATATGGCTACCACAGACCACTACGCGCCATCATACTTTTGAACTCAATGATAATTCACTATCTCAATATGTCTTCATGTTTGAAGGAATCTTGCAAGTTATGCTGGGGAAGACATGCCAACTCAGATCTGTGATTTCATCCATCAAATAGCTTTACTTCCTCAAATCCTTCAAGTTTGTCTGAATGTTGGAATGGATGTTCATTTCTACTGTGTCTGTGTTTTACTTGATGACACTAACTTCAGGGAGGGTTAAAAGTCAGAAGCACATAAGGTCACTTTTTGCCATGTTGACCACGCCTGGCTTGGATTCACAAGTATTTGTACTTATTGTTAGAATGGGTCTTTCCTGACATAACATTTGTCAAATGCAAGTGTTTGTGTTTCTGAATTGTATTGTAATTGCTACAAAATTATTTCAATCATTTTTTAACCCCCAAAATGAATTGAGGTACTTCACTTTTTTTTGTTGTTGCTTTGCAAAATTCTGCTGTATTTCAATTTTTGTTTACACCTTAATTTCTATACTGCTGTACATTTGTGACTAATGATTATAATAATGATTTGAAGGTTTTTGTATAGCAAGGGTCTGTATGCCGTAAAGACAATGTATCATTTAGCTCTATTTATGTAGTACACTCTCCTCATAATTCATAATTTTTATATAGATAATTTCCCCTACATATCATACTTTTGTATTACTTGGAATTCTTTGCCCTGAACATCGTTGAATTATAGCTTTTGGAAATTGTTTTATAAGCATCCATTTTACAAAGAAACAATTTTGTAGCGTGCTTTGCAAATGTTTATTGTATTAATGCCAAAGATAAAGCATGATTTTCAATAGGAATCCTTGATCAAATCAAGTGTTGCAGATTGTGAAACCAATAGTGTTACTACCAATGTAGTCAGTGATGTGACAGGTGTTCCTTGTATGCTAAGCTCAACCCTTTGTTCATGTTTAGACTTTCAGGCATCATGAACCCTGGTCCAGTAAGGATGTCAACATTTGCCATGTAACTGCAGTTACCAAAGGGCTGTGGCTTAATTGCACCCTATAATGAATTTTAAGTTATTCATAACCTGTCGTCTATTGGCCATACAGCAGATTTTGTGGTAGTTGTGCTGCTCAGTATCTGAGTGGAGAAACGCCAGCCCACATATACACAGGCTCAGTAAAGACCAGTTTAAAATAATGTGTAACTGCATGTCCCATGGAAAGAAGTAATGGGTAATTCCACAGTAATGTTTGAATCTGGTATTATAGCTGTGAATCAGGAATAAAAATCACCTAATTTGAATTGAAATATAGAGTTACATCTCATCAGGATCATATTTAGAAGGAAACAAAACAATCGCTGTAGTCAGTGTTCTTAACTCTTATCAAATGCCTTGATCCTGATCTTACAGAAAGAAAGATGTAAACATGATATATTTCTACAAGACATATTCTCAACTCTGTGTACCATGGTGTCTTCTATGCACCACTAACACGCAGAGACACTTATAGACAGTATTAGGTCTGGTACTGGTGGATTTAAGAGACCTCTACAACAGATCTCCTTTTTCTTGTCGTTATCTCCATGTTCTAAAAACCACCATGCAGCGGTACATGGTATGACCCCCACCGAAAGTGGCTGAAAATGGCCGCTAAATTCAGGGCAATCTAAGAACGTACTTAGTCCATGTCTCTTTTTGCTATAAACAGTAAGTATGTTCCAGTGAATGGCAATATATTTCACAACACTGAAATATGAGTAATTGTGTATGTAATGTATTATACAAAGTATCTGTACAAGTTAATAAAGGTTGTGTATCGCAATGTAATGGTCCCACATTATTTTAATGCGTGGGGTTTTCTTATTGCTGAGGTGAACCCTGTTGTCGTTCACCCTCCTGTCTGCTAAATGAGACTTATCTCGGTAAAAGGATGGGTCTGTCCTCACTGTGGAAAGAGAAACTCTTGGGCTGATTGGCTCTGGGGGGCAACGGTCAGTCGCCATGCCAACCTGTTATCTGTCTTGAATGCTATCAGAGAAGTGGGGCGCCCCCCCCCCAATCGTTTGTAATTGTATGCTAGTGCCCAAGATGTTGCAAGATATATTGTAAGGATGTGATCTCTTATATGCTGCCTACTATATACGCTCTATGATTTGTGTGAATATTAGTAACTATGTACCTGACTGAAAGTAAGATCTGGGCCTCATAACATAAAGCTGTGCGATCAATTGCAAATTTGAAAGACGAATTCTGATTGGTTACTGCTCAGTCTTTTGAACAAAGATCGCATGTAACAATGGTGTTGATTGGCCATTGCCATTTTGCGATTGATTGCAAACCTTTATGTTACAGGGCCCAGATGCCATTAAATGCATGTGTGTATGATTAAATGTCTTCAGGAAATCATCAAACACAAAAATATCAAAGTCTTTGGTGATTCTGTGAATTTAGAAAACTTCTGTCGTGGAGACTAGGGCCTATACAGCCCTGGTTATCTGAAGGACCCACTATTATGTATGAAAGTGGCTTGTATTAAAGCCTTGTACAGCAGAGCATGATCAACTATATGTAAGATGATGTATATATATATCCATGTCATGATGTATGATAATACCTGTACTCGGTACAATACGTGTCTTAGAAATATCTTCTGATGATTTGAACAAATATGCTTCTTTTGAAACTGATGGACAGATGTAAACTTTCAGTAATTGTGCAATAGCTAGTCTATACTCATTGAGCCATTGTGTGTCATATCAAGATTTTTCTTTATATTTTAAACGGATTTACAAATAGTTTTGTAGTCCAAAGAGTTTGTTTATATTAAAAATGTGTTCAGGTGATGAAATCAGATTTGCGCTGTCCAATTTTCAGGTATGTAGTTTATTATTAATTACATTGTTGATGATTTCAGATGACTGAAGTCCAGACTTCCTTGATGGAAGGCTAGACAAGTGAAATAAATACTGGACTGTCTGCTATACAGACTACAGCTGCTAAATACCTGTGTGCAATGTCGACTCTCTTCAAATGGGGTGTATTTTCTGTTCTTATTTTAGACTGGGAGACCATAGCTCTTAAAAAAAAGGCAACCTGCTGGTCCCTTAGCCTAGGTACTAGGCTGTAAGGTGCATGGACACAACCCAGTTTGTCAACAACTACGCCTGGTAACATAGACTACGCCCTAATGACGTTATAGCTCCCCTGGCTTCTTCCCTTCTCATAAAGGAGCGAGGATGGGACTGGGACATAGTCTGTGTTACCAGCCCTAGTTGTTAACAGACTGGGTTGTGTCCATTCACCTCACAGCCTAGTACCTAGGCTACTGGGCCCTGTCCTATGAACAAAGTCACGATTGATGTCAATCACAACAATCCCATATTTTTAATCCTTTAAATTTGAATAGCTCGAAAGTTAGAACCAGAATCAAGCTAAACTCATCACATTGTACAGCTGAAGGATGCAGGTTCGTTGCATGCAAGTTCTTGAAATTCCATCTTTTAATCTTGAAATAATTCAACTCTTAGAAATGCTGCTGAAGTTAGTGGACATTTTGATATACATGTACGAGTACATGTATTTGGAATCTGCCGAATATTTTGTACTAGATCTTCCGGGGCTTCGTTCTCAGGTCTGATAAAGGCACCGGGCTACCGGTCTATATGTGTCTGTCTTGGACAGAAGAATGAGATACAATGATGACACTGTTTGGAGACTTCTAGGAGTACAGCTGAAGTCTTGATTCACACATCCTGCCAAGTCTCCCTGGTCATAGTGAACATTGTTCAATGTTTACCATCACAAGACTTTACAATGATATATGTATCAGTACAACGTGTCCTCAAATACCACGCCTCGAATATTTACACAATGTTATTCAAATTACATATACGCCTTTCAAATCACACGTAAAATATATTAAATGGGGTTTCAATATGTCGGCTTTATTTCACGAAATCCAATATGAAGGTCAAAATACACTTTCATCTCTAATTGAGCTTTTTGTTATTTAACTGCCATCGGTGATATACGTTTCATAGTTACTTCTATCGTACAGGTAGCATCACGTATTCCTTGTCATGGTACATAATACATGCACCTGTAGATTGGTATTTTGTTATTTGCATAATCATGATATAAACGGCCAGCATAGTCATGCTGATCAGTCCACACACCTATACCGGGAGTATTCATGGTATTAGTCATCGGCTCATTCATATCACCTATTCATTAACATTGGAAACATGCCCCCCGCAAAGAAAAACGATCTGCATGTTCAGTTGGCTGGGTTCAATATATTTTGGTCAATGATTATTGTCTTCAGATGTCTGTTTTCTTCTCCCATACTTGGCAGATCAACTTCAAATTTGTCACTGCATGTGCCGACGGAGGGAAGGGAATCATAAGTGGACGAAACAGAGATGTTGACGATTGTTTAGCTCTGTGACCACATGTAGGGCAATATCTAGCTTGTCTCATGACAAGTCACGTTGTTCATTATCCCTGTACAGTTGTATAAAGGCCGCCGCAAGGCCACACGATTTTACCACGATTCTACAGTCGTAAGGGCCGTAACTAAATTAATGCTACGTCACCTACTTGTACAAATCCCACGACGAGATCATGCAATTCAGAGAGTCGCAGAGTCGTACAACTGATCGGATCGTGTCGTCCTCAATGGCCTTACCAAACCAATTATAATTCGTCACCCTTTGTGTGCCACACAAATAATAGCTGCTCTTCTTGACTTGTGTGTATAATTGGCGAAACAATACACGCGTGGCTCACAGAGAGTTAATGAGAGAACTTTGTGCAGGTACATGTATAGGCAAGGTCCTTGAGATAAACATACTAATCACAGCCACACTAGAATAGTAAAGGTGATCAAGGAGACCAGGGGATTATCTCTAAGGGCCACAGCAGACGACACGATCCAATCAGTCGTAAGACTCTGCGACTGGCTGAATCGCAGGACTCGGTCATTGAATTTATGCAAGAAGGTTACGTCACATTTCCAGTCATTTGCCCTCACGACTGCAGAATCGTGGCGAAATCCGTGTCACATGCTTTGGCCTTATCTTTCTTAAAACGTCATGGATAGGTCATTTTTTAATAGAGAGGATTAAGTCTATATGTACCAAGTTTGTATGTTTTCACACAAATCCCATTGCCATGATTGAGAATAAGTTTGTGGGGTACATGGAGGAGATAACCAATAGAGGTATTCAGGAGAGCCTTTTATGTATACTGATAATTAAGGGTTCTGGGGCCCATTTCATAAAAAGTTGCTATGATAGCAACTCTTGCTGGAATGTCAACTTTCATTGAAAGAGCCAATCAGGAAGCAGAATTTTCACTGTTGTCATAGAAGTTGACATTACAGCAAGAGTTGCTATCATAGCAACTTTTTATGAAATGGGCCCCTGGTGTCAACCAGAGCAATCTATCAAATAATAATAACAAAAAACAGAGTATAGCCAACTCGGTTTCATTCGGTTACAACATGGCGCATATTCTTTTGTTATTCGCTTGCCCAACAAAGCAACGCACGCCATGTTGTTATCTATTGACCAAACTCTGTTTATAGATAGCTCTGGTATCAACTATCAACAGCGTCCTCTATTGGTGATAATCCTCATAGGATTAACACTGCATGTGACACCTGTGTATGTATCCTCCATTAATGCACGCAATGCCCATTGGCATGGTTGAAAATAAGTTTGTCTGACACACAGGGTACTACAGCGGATGGAAAAGCCACTTAATCCTCCCCATTGACTGAATGCCCATTGTGGAATGTCCGTACGTCGGGTTATTATACTGCCCTAATCTGACATAAGGAAGCAACTAACTAAAAAGTCTTTTCTTGTAAATGAGCAAAATGTACGTGTCTGTCACTTGCATTGGCATCAGTGCCACACCACACCATGTTAGATTGAATATCTCGCAGCAAGATGAATATTTCTTGTTCAGGTTTTGCCTGTATGTAGGGAATGCTGGGTACAATCTAAGAGTACCAATAACTCAGATTTGAGTGATTTGTCACTTGCTTCCTCTTGTCAGAGTGGGGCAGTATACACACACCAAGCCGCTTTTTCGTAATGTATTCACAATCGACTATCCCTCTAACTGTATAGTAGCCATGGGAACGCGTTATGACATTCACCTGTATTTCGTAGTTCAGTATCAATATGTCACTCTTAAACCAGTTAATTGTTGCTACTCGGACAAACCGTGGACAAACTTTGAGGATAACATGAGTAACATATTGTTTGAACGACGTGAATAAGATTTGCATACATTACGGAAATAGTCTATTAAATGCAACTAATCATTTCGCGGTGCTAATGGTTTCATATCATCATGATCATGCCGACATATGTGTGGATCTATCACCATTAGTTTGGCCGTTCATTATGAAGATGATAATGAAAATATCACCTTATTAAATGCGCTTATCTCTGTTCAACTCAAAATAGGTCACTACGCCATCTGTTAGAGCTTAGATTGCAATTGATTCACAATAGTCCATTCTGTTGGGATGAAAGTAAATATCTCATTTGATATTGAATTCATTTAAATACAAATAGCGCATGACCTGAAATATCTATGAGTTTGTAATTGGGATGCCTGGTCAGAAAGTTCCATCACAAATGCGTTCGGGCTCTGATACAATTAGTATATCTATCACCAACGATATTGCGTCACTCTTGGATGCATTCAGATTCTCATAGAATTATAATTCCCCGTCTAGACTGCAACGTCTTAGGTAGGTCTTAGTTAATAGTATAGCTACATTCAGCTCTTTCAAACACGTTGCTTGGGTCATTTTTAGTGAAAGTTACTGTTTATGTTTGTAGGTGTTGGCTATTGCCATTATTGAAAGCAATATGTCACCCTGTATGTGTATTACAATAATTATGTATTGTAAGCGCTTTGTGGCTTATGGGAAAGGCGCGATATAAGAGATAATGAACATAATAGTTCTAACAACAACAATAAAATCATTATGATTATGATCATGAGTAGCAATATCAATATAAGTTGCAGTGATATAAGCACTTCTAACAGGTCTAGCCGTGGTAGTAGCACTCGACAAGTTATTCAATAATATCTGACTTTGAGTTAAGTTGAATTTGAAAGTGTAAAAGCAACACAGCTGCATGGAAGTGGTTGGCTGGATTGCACAGAAAGACCGCCGCACACAACATGATCTGATCAGTGGTCCAGCGGTACGCCTGGCTGAATCACAGGACCTTACTACTGCAAAAACACTGTAAAATCGTGTCATTCTAGGTGGCTTTAAGTTACTCCCTGTGTTTCCTACCAGGTCGCTATGCTTGTGGTGCGTTTCAGGCAATACAGGGTCGTAGCATCCCTCCTGGGCGCTATAACACTGGTCTTGATGGCTGTCATCTTCACGTCTAGCTTTGTGACCACCATGTCGGGCAAGCGCGATGCCCACCCCTCAGCCGGGCAGCCAGATGTAAGTCTATTTTGAGGTTTATAATATTTATTGTATTTACTATTTCCTTTTGGTGGGATGATTTACCCTAGTCAATACTTCAAGCTGTTTTTGCAATATCTTCACAGTCTAAGATATACCCTCTAACAGTTAAAACAATTCTTTTGAAAAAAAAAAACACGTTGCACATCTTTTTTTTTTATATAGGCATATTGATATACATGTATCACGTGTTATATCCGCAAGCTCGTGTATCATAATGAACTGCGGTAGTACGCATCAAGTCTATACATTCACAATGTTTATGAAATCAATGTTTATTTATGTTTATATAAGCCTATGCATATGAATAATTAATGACCTGCATAAAGTAACTGATTTTGGTTGTGGAATCTTAGAGACCTAAGGTGGTGCTGTGTATGCTGGACGGCTTGAGATGGGATAAATACGGCATGTCTCTCCCACATCTTGAGTTCCTGGAGAGAACAGGGGTGAGGGCGTCTTACATGCATGGAGTGTTCCCAACCATGTCTACCGTGGGCATCCATTCCGTGTCTACAGGTAGGAAACGACAGTCAGATAGACATCACTAAAATATATTGCATACCAAGTCATGTGGCTTAAAGTTCCAATAAAAGAAGAAAGGAATGATATGTTAAGTCATCTGTCAATGGGTATTAATGATACAGTGTTATACATACAAATGAGATGAAGTGAATTGTGTGGATGTGTGTGTATCTTTCTTTTATTTCCGTGGTGTGTATGTGGGAGGGGGGGGGGGCGCTGATCATGTGATCTAGAACATTAAGTAGGATTTATAAAAACACTTCTGGTATTATGGGCTGAGTATGCATCAATATTCATCACACTCATGACACTATCAGCATCGACATGTATAACATGACCGTCACGGGAAGGAGGGAGGGGGGTGGGTGGGGCGGAGGGAACAAACGCATCCCCTCCAGACCACTTTTATCATTATCATTATTATCAAAATTTAGAATGGGGAGAGTTATTTCTTTCTTTCTTTCTTTCTTTCTTTCTTTTTTTTTTTTTTTTTTTTTTTTTTTTTTTGGGGGGGGGGGGGGGGGGACTACCCAACAATTGAAATCTATTGTTAGAAATAAAGCGAACAGCTTTTATATAGAATCTAACTGAAATCCAAATCCTTATTCCAAACTGTAGGGAATATCTCTGCTACGTATTGGCAGGTGAACTAGATGCCCATATACTACACTGTGATGTTGATTGGACAAGTTTTAGCTGTTTGTATTTGTGTGAGCAGTCTTGGAAGTTTGTTTCGGAGGCTTCAAATCAGCTAACAGAAAATCCACACTCCTCAGTTAAGCTTTCAAAGAATTGTAAAAAGAAGATGATGAAAGAAATTTGGTAATTATTTGGAAGTGTATATTTCAAGTGTTACATAAATTACTAAGGGAATGAGAAATAACATTTCAAGATCCACAGCTCGGAATATTAAGTTTATTACCCAATGATAACGGAAAATGAAGCCTCAAAAACAAACAATTGCGGCAACTCGTTCTCAAAAAATGGGGAAGCGGTTACACTTAAATTACTAAGGGAATGAGAAATAACATTTCAAGATCCACAGCTCGGAATATTAAGTTTATTACCCAATGATAACGGAAAATGAAGCCTCAAAAACAAACAATTGCGGCAACTCGTTCTCAAAAAATGGGGAAGCGGTTACACTTAAAACCTATGAGGTATTTCTCATTGAACATAACAAAAGCAGCCCCTAACATTTCAAAAATAATGCAGGGCTGTAAAAAGGTAAAAAATATTTTCTGTACACAAAAGGTGCAATTTAGGGTACTTTTGTGACCACCAAAATTGAACGAAGTTATAATTAGAGATGTGTATGCTTCCCGAGGTACCGTAGCACCCAATGAGGTCACTGATATGCCACAGTATCTATATATCATGTGGCTTTATGAAATTGCTACAGACAAAATTGAAATTTTATACTTGCACCCTATGCTGTGAACCTGACCATATCTAGATCAGAGTAATTGAAATGACTTAGTGGAAAGACAGAGAGTTAAAAAAGATCCAAATTAAACAAAAATTAACAGAAATAGAAAGAGAGATAGAGAGAGAGAGAGAGAGAGAGAGAGAAAGAAAGAAAACAAGACAAACAGAAAGGAAATAGAAGAAGAAAATGTTAACAAGAAAAAAGAAAAAGAAGAAATAAAGAGAAACGGATGAAGAGGACTATTCAGAACTAAAAAAAGAAAATGATATTTCATTGTAATAATGAATATTTCAATACATGTGTATCATACTTTGTACATTTTAGTTGTAGACTAGTTTGCTTTTGCCCCTATCTATGCCACCAGCAGCACTGCCTGACATTGGAATTGGTAATTATGGTGTCTTTCCCCCCAAACGCACCCCCTTGAAAAAAGCTGGTGGCGGCATCAATATTATACTCGTTGGTATCTCCGAAGTAGTACGAAGTAAAACGAATCTAAGGCAATCATGAACACATTTCCAATCGAATAGAGCTATTTTCTGCCAATGTTCCTTTGAACGGGGCGAATTCTCGTTAATGTACAGTGTGGAATTGAACAGAGCTAATTCCTGCCCATGTATGACAGGTTTGTATCCAGAAAGTCACGGCGTCATCCACAACCTGGTGTTCAATCGCACGACCAGGTACCTACAAGTCCCAGACTTCGGAGTAACACTGAAAGTGACAGAGTGGTTCGACACGGGTGCGGAGCCTGTGTGGGTGACGGCAAGGAGCCAGGGGCTCAAGGCGGGCACGGTGCAGTATTTTGGTGGTGATGTTCCTATCAAAGGGGTCAGGCCAAATAAACATGTCTCCTACGATGAGAACTTTCGGTAAGAGCAGAGCATTCAAACTCCAATCGAAATTGATCCAAAGTTTGTCCACCAACATGAGCAATGTGCTTTGAGAGGAGAAACCCCTAACCATTGCCTAACATGACGACGTTAGTATAAGAGGTATACGTCAGCAATCGTGTTAACTTACTAAGCGACGCAATTATATATATATATATATATATATATATATATATATATATATATATATATATATATATATCTGAGTGCCATATCCTGAGTCGAAAGCGATCATGGCTTTCCACATGGCTTTCTTATCGGGTACTCACAATAAGAATATCCGCTATGATCATTGATGTTTTGCTCTGCCCACAGGAAATTATTAGAACCAGTTGTGACAACTGGTAGAATATACTTCGGTATTCACTATACTATGCCACATCCAAGATTGGTGGTTCATTCTGAGACAGTATTGTGGGAATTACAAGACAGGGAGGAGCAGGACGGTGGGGAAAACACCTTTTCTTTAAGTTCTTATGCATAAGATACGCTAGCAAAACTGTTTTTAAATCAGTTAATCCCCATAAAATGTAGCTAAGGTTTTAAAAAGGTTTGTATAGTCCACATTTCTTTGTCTACTGCATATTTGCGTATACATGTATATGTTATATCCTTACATATGATTTACGGTTTAATTGTTAATATACAGTATAAATCTTGAATTTTACGAAGACGTTTCAGTGCTCATCCGAATGACGATAGTGTCAATTGTAAATAACTTGAAAACATGAGAAATCAAATCAGTCACTTTTGAGAAAGTAACTGATTTGAGTCTATGCATGCATGGAGACTTGAAAACATGAGAAATGTTACTGTTATGGCTATTTGAAATGAAGGGGGCGCATTTTCCGTCTCCCGTCACAGACATACTTATACTACCGTCCACAGCCACCTATGAAGAGAGTTTGGCCAACTCGGTTTCAATCGGTTACAGCATGGCGCATATTCTTTTGCTATTCGCTTGCTCAACAAAGCAACACGCACCATATTGTTACCTATAGTTGGTCAAACTGTGTTTATAGATGGCCCTGCTCCCGTCTAGAGCCCTTCTTGCAGAGAGTTTGGCCAACTCGGACTCAATACATAGCAACATGGTGCGTACGTATTGCTTTGTTGGGCAAGCAGTTAAGAAAAATGAATATGCGCCATGTTGCCTCTTTTGAAAAAATCTCCAGCCGAGATGGCCTAGCTCTGTGTATAAAGGGCTCTTGTTATCTATCACTGATCGAGTTTGGTCAACTTGGTTTCAATAACCCAGATAGCAAAGTATCTGGGGCCCATATATGGGAATCATGTGGGTCTATTGGTGCACACATGTACCATGTTCAACCCATATGGGGCCCATATAGTGTGTCCCACCTAGAACCCAGATTATAAAACCATATGGGCCCCATGTGGTATGTATATGGGCACTGTGGTCTTATTTCTGTGGCGACTGAGCCATATAAAACCCATATGGGGCCCATATGGGTTTTTCCACCTTGAACCCACATGATAACTGAGATGCCCATGAATATTCATGCATGCATTAGGTCTATTGACTTGTGTCATATTTTTGTACATTTGAATAGATTACCAAATGGATTGCCACCTAATTGAGTCCAGACAACAATAATCACAACAAAATGTTTCATCTTTAATTGCACTAAATTTCCGTAGTACTATATGAAAGTGAGTGTACTGAGGAATACGATAGGATAGGATAAAATAGGAATTGGTAAGGAATGTGTACCTGCTCGTATGAAGCGTAACCAAGTATGATTAGTAATGTGAAATATCATCCCTCCATTTTTATTATTTTTTGGCCCATTTAGCCCGTATGCGCCCCAGATGGGATGTACCATGCAAAATATAGATGGGTCCCAGATGGGCCAAATGGGGCCTTTAATATTGTTGTAACAGACCAACAGGAATATGATGCACATGGACTCATATCATTTGACCTTTTGACCCGTAGATGACCTTTGACCCCATCATCCTCATTACACCACATGTGGTATTACCCAAGGATAATTTTGACCAAGTTTGATCACAATTGATGCAGAAATGAAGAGCAAGTTATGGGAGCAAGTTAAAGAAAAACATTTTTGTAACAGACCAACAGGAAAAGTGACTACATGTATTCGACAAGTATCAAATGAAATGAGACAAACGTGATTCTCATAAGTCGACACAGTCTTAAGGCGCTGTCACACCTTGGCGTTTTAGACAGCGTATGCCCGACGTATCAAAATTTCTCTAAAACGTCGGCATACGCTGAACTTTGATTTTTTTTTCTTCTCTGGGCGTATACTTAGCGTATTCATAACGAGTTGGACGTATACATAACGTATTGGTAACTTACATCAAACGCTTCGTTAACTTATAAGGAACGTATTCCAACGAATGCTTAACGTATTGCTGGCGTACACAACGTATGCCCTACGATAGCCTAACTTACGCATAGCGCGCGGCAGCGTATCGCTGACGAACACGTGTCGTAGCCTATAAAAAGGCTGCCGCTCGACTATTCAAATCATAACCGCACGATACAGATCACGGTATCAACACCACCGCCATGCCGAAGAAAACTAATACGCCATCATACGGTAGCTGTAAGTTATAAACACGTTCAGTAAGTTTTGTGGTCGTCCGGAGCACGTCATCATACGTCTTCATACGTCAATATACGTTGGAGTTAAGTTACACATACGTTCAAAGCACGTTACTCATAGGTTAGAAGTAAGTTTTAGGGTACGCTGGACATTATCTCGACATACATCGACTTATGAGTAACTTACGAGTAACGTGTGTCAACGTGTATCAACGATCGCGTAACTTGTCTACAACTTATGGCCCGAGTATGCGGGACGTATGAGCATACGCTGGCATACGTCGAAAAATTTTGTGCTTGCACAATATTTTTCGACGACCTCGCTGTATGACGACGTATACCAGCGTGTTATAGCGTACTCTTAACGTATGCAAAACTTACCCGTAACGTATTCGACGTACGCCAGCGTATTCGCCAAATTCCTCATACGTCGGGCATACGCTGTCTAAAACGCCAAGGTGTGACAGCGCCTTAAAATAGCCCTATATATATCGCTAAAGTTATAGGGTTTCCTTACAATTATATTTTAAATCGTTTATTGAGTGTTTTACCTCCATGGAATTAACCTCAATTTTGTTGTCGGAGGTGTCCGAATTCTTTTTATAATTTCATCAAAATTTCCCTTCGCTCATCCCCAAACTAACAGACCATTTTCATTGTGTAATCAAAATTCATTCACGTCGTTCAAACAAAACGTTACTAATGGTAACCCGAAAGCTTGTCCTAGGTTTGTCGGCGTAGCAGAGACTAATTAGATTCAGAGTGCGTTCCCTCTATTGAAACTGAATTACCGAAATACATGTAAATGTAATAATGCGTCACCAGGCAGTAAGGAGAAAATTGTGAATGCATCACGAAAATGTCTTACTCACAGTGTGTGCATGAAGATAAGCTATGAACTCCCAGCGACGACTGCACGTTTGACATATTTCTCAAAACAGATGTTATTTTGTTATTCAGAGAAAGGCATTACCTCGTTAGAAATACAGCGTATTGTTTAAAACACCTGAAAGTCTGGTAGTTTGATGAGGCTTGGGTCGTCGTGGACCAAAGGAAAGTCCATTCAAGGTTAATCCTTTAATAGACCTATTTCGTAATGTATGCACATCCCCACACTAACAGATTATTTTCATTATGTAATCAAATGTTATTCACGTCGTTCAAACAATACGTTACTAATGGTAACCCCTAAGCTTGTTCGAGGTTTGTCCGAGTAGCAACAATGATTCAGATTGCGTTCCATCCATTGAAACTGAATCACGAAACCATGAATATAGGTGAATGTGTTTACGCGTTACAAGGCAGTATAAAGGGGGAAAGTTGTTAATACATTACGAAAATGGATTATTGGCAAGGGCCGGGGTTGATGTTAATGTCACCAGACAAGAGCAGCAAGAGCAAGCTCAGGTGTTTAGTTCGAAACTGCTTAAAACTCATAATTACAAAGATCTTCTCGATTCTGCAAGAAGAGATATGGAACAAGCTCAACGGCATATCGGCATGAAGGTTCAAACCAGTTGCACAGAAAGTCACACATGACAAGTTTCCTTGATTGAAACAGGCCTGTCCGAAACGACTCTTAAAGGGTTACTTCATTAGAAAAATAAGTTCCCACTAAGCTATGTAAAATTATCCACTAAAAACGAATTTCACATTCGTTTGCCGCAATAAAGTCTCATTTTGACGAAAATTTGAAAAAAAAAACGCACGCCTCCAGTGACGTATGATAAGTCAAAATGCCGTAAATGCCAACGGCTAAAATAAAATGTTTTATTCACGCCATTCAAACAATACGTTACCAATGGGAACCCCAAAGCTTGTCCGAGGTTTGTCTGAGTAGCAACAACTAATAGATTCAAAGTGCATTCCATCCATTGAATCTGAATGACAAGATACAGGTGAATGCAATAACGCGTTACTACACATGTAGTTAGGGGGAAAGTTGTGAATACATTACGAAAATGGTCTATTGTTGACTTCCGTAAAATCTATGGAATTTTGACTTCTCATACGTCACTGGAGGCATGCATTTTTTTCTTTCAAATTTTCGTCAAAATGAGACTTAATTGCGGCAAACGAATGTGAAATTCGTATTTAGTGGATAATTTTACATAGATTAGTGGGAACTTATTTTCTAATTTAGTAACACTTTAAGGTGGCGGATAGCGGGAAAGTTGAAGAGTAGCAAACAACTAATATGCATTCCACCAATTTAAACTGAATCACCAGATACAGGCGAATATCATAGCGTCTTAGGGATAAAGTTATGAATACATTGCAAAAACTGCTTATTCAGAAGCCTTGTACGGTGGCATACACTTAAATAACACCATTCTAACATCCACCTTATGTCGTCGTACAATACAACGTTAAACCAGCGATAAGCTACACATTAAACTTGCATGTACTCTGAATACATACGGTCATGACTCTGTGTGTACCGAGGGTTTGTGTGTATTACTGACACTACGGACACGATCTTTTGTTATGCGGACAAAATTTCAAAGGGTCCCTTTGAAATGTCCGCATAACAAAAGACCATGCTCATAGTGTGTGGACGATTTCGGGCACGATACATTCACAGCTTAGGGTCGCTAAAACATTCATCGTGGATGGATGCAAACATAAACATAAACACTATGTAGCGGCTAAATTCTCCCGGTTGAGCACCGACGCTATTATGGCCGAGAGGTCTAATACGCCGGCAGTAAGCTCACACTCGTGCGCCTCGCACGGGTTCGAATCTCGTCTGACGCTAATACAGGTTCAAGGATTTTTGCGGTTTGGCACCGTGTGATTGGGATCAGCCTTGTTTCCTCCCCTAAATCGTCAGGGCCTCGGCTAGAGTTCCAGGAGTTTACGAAGAGACATGCTTTGGGCCGATCGTCATATCAGAAGGGCACTAATGGTAGTCGGTAAAAGGTCATTGATTTGGCCCATAAGTCACGACACCTGAACGCCTGGCAACCATTGCGTAATCTTTTGATTTTTTAAAATTTGTTTTGATTAGTTGTTTTCCCTCTATCTGTATATATTAAGCAACCCGTAACATTTCCTCCCCCCTTTTTTTTGGTTTTTGAAATCCACTTTAATTTGTTTTCTATAATTTTCTCTAGTAACAATAAGCTTGGATGATGCGAATCCAAATTTAACAACAGCATATCACTAATTACAGGACCAACCCGTAAAATTGACTAAAAAGTATACCATTAAAATATAGGCCTTCGACCAATAGCACATTTAGAAGTATAATGCGCACTCACCCTCGTGCTTTGCCGAGAGTTGAAAAAACCAACCCAAACCAAATTCCAGTGATTGGAAGAAACTAGTAATTGGAACCCAGATAGCAAAGTACCGGAAACAGATATGGGAATCATATGGGTCTACTGGGGCCCATATTTACATGTTCAACACATATGGGGCCCATATGGTTTGTGCCACCTAGAACCCATATAATAAAACCACATGGACCCCATGTGGTATGTATATGGGTAATGTGGTCTTTTTTCTGGGTCGACTGAGCCATATAAAACCCATATGGGGCCCATATGGGCTTTTCCACCTTGAATTACCCACATGATAACTGAGATGCTTATGAATATTCATGTATGCATTAGGCCTATTGACTTGTGTCATATTTTTGTACATTTGAATAGATAGCCGGTATATTACTACATAGAAGGAATATTTAAGCATAAATTCCAATAACCGTTTTACTAAAAATAAATAAATGCAACCTAATTAAATCCAAACAACAATAATCACGACTAAAGGTTCATCTGTAATTGTACTAACTAATATTTTTAAAAGTAAATTTCCGTAGTACTATATATATGAAAGTGAGTGTACTGAGGAATACGATATGATCAAGCAGGATAGGGTAGAATAAGATAGAATAAGATGTGTATGTGTTTGTATGTTGCCTATCCAATTATGATATTTCATCCCTCAATTTTGTTTTGGCCCATTTGGCCCATATGGGCCCCAGATGGGGTGTACGGAGCAAAATATAGATGGGGCCCATGTGGGCCCAGATGCTCCCCATATGGGCAGCCCATATGGGGCCCGTATCCAGGCCCAGAGCAACCCATATCTATCCCATATGGGTCCCAGATATTTTGCTATCTGGGAAGTAATAACATGGTGCATGTTGCTTTGTTGGGCAAGCAGTGGATAACAACATTAGATGTGCCATGTTGTTGCCTATTGTTACCATGTTGTGACGTATTAAAATCGAGTTGGCCAAGCTTTACTCATATCTTCATCTCTTTCAATGATCGGATTATATTGAAAGTTGCAGGGCGTACACCATGTCTGATATGTATGCATATTGTATTCACGTCGTTCAAACAATACGTTATTAATGGTAATCCAATGCTTGCCCGAGGTTTGTCCCAGTAGCAACAACTAATAGATTCGGAGTGCATTCTACCCATTGAAACTGAATCACGAAGTAGAGTGAATATATTTACGCGGTACTACATAGTTAGCAAACGGCTTATTGAATGGCGGATATAAGGTGAAGGAAATAGGCCTAAGTATGATTCAGACAGATTGATAACACTACGATGTGGTGGTTGATATGCAGGTACAGACCTCTGGCAGTGGGTCTGAAATGGTACACTAGCTATCATATGTCTGCACGTACCTCCCAACATGAGATACAACGGGCGAATCAATCTCGCAGACACACATTTTGAGAAAGTGACTGAATTTGAGTCGATGCATGCATGCAGACTGCGCAATTGGGAACACGTGACCCCTTACCGTTTCATCCGACTAATGTCACGTGATCAATTGTGTAAGCTTCTTAGGTGAGCTTGATATGAGTGGAAGAACCCGTATCAAATTTGTTTGTGAGTGAAGAATAAAACCAGCTTGAGCAAAACAATTGTATTATTGTCCCATAGCTTGACTTCCTCATTACCATTGGCATGGAATTGTCTAGTAAAGCCAATAGAGTTTTAAAAGTCTGGTAAAGAAAGGGTGCTAAGCAGGAAGATGCAAATGTTCCACTGAACCTGCACCTCCCTGGCCCAACGATTCAAGTGTGTGAGTGTGTATGTGACATGTTGAAAGGTAATGGCAATGTATCTAGAGCCCTTTATAGCAGTTTGAATCAGTTCCACATCCCGCTGACACGCACCTCTCTCTGTAATCCATGCATTCAGACTGGTCATCCAATTCATCCGTTTCCTTCATCTACCCCTCTTTCCTTCTATCTTTCCTGACAATGCTAAATTTTCAAGACCATAAAATAAAACTCATTTGCCTGGTTCTTATCTTTATAATCAGCTCTCTACACCAGCTATTCGTAGGACCTCTTCATTGGTTACTATGTCAGTCCACTGAATCCTCATTATGAGTCGGAGGAACTCTCCAAACGCTTTCTCATGTCTGATCTGATTATTGACTATGCTTCACTTCCATACATCAGCACAGGGTAGATGTAACAATTCAGTATTCGTAATCGAGTCTCCATTCTGAGTGTCCTGTTTCTTAGGATTTTCCCCAGCTTTGAGTTAGCTGATTTAGCTTACTCTCCTTTTAATCGTCCTTGTACTTCTGGAGTCGTCTGTTATGGTACTACCAAGGTAATTGACGGCGGCTACCTGTTTTATACTGTTGTTCCTTTTTTAATATTGCATTTTGGAGCTTCCCTCTTCTTCATGTTCTTTGAAATAACCATGCATTCTGTCTTTTTACAGTTGATTGACAATCCCTTTCCTTCACTTTCTGTAATAACCCCATATATCTTTTAATTGACCATGTTCACTGACACGTTTTGGACATTATTGTACCTCATTTGTAACTCTACACATCACACTTGTAGCAATGACGAGCGCGGCGTTGTGGACAGGGCTTTATCCATGTTGGTCGATGACGACTTCGACCTCGTTCTCCTCTACATTGTCGACCCAGACGTTACATTACACCTCAGCGGAATCGGACAACAGGTATGGGTGCATCGTGAATATAATGGTTGCCGCGCTACCATCTCACTACCACTTTCACCACTACCACCACTATCATTACCATTATCAACCGTACCACTATTTCTACCACCACCGTCACTATCGACACACCCACTACCAGCACCATTATAACAAACTCTATACACCTCTATCATCTCAATCAGTTTCTACAATACCACCTGTACCACGTACCACCTTCCACCTACCATCGTCATCGATGTCACCTTCATCACGACACATCACTGCAATCACCATCAATTTCCACCACCACCACCACCACCACCACCACCATAATCATCAATACTACCATTACCACCACCACTGCCATTGGTACCACCGCTACCACCACCACCACCACCACAAGTTTCACCACCGGACCTCCACCCGTAATAATACCATTATTACCGCCATAACCACCACCATTACAATCAGTACCATTACAACCATCACCTCCACCACAGTTACCACCACATCAGTCACCAGCATATCCACTATCATTATTACCACACTTATGGATCATTCTAAAGGCACGAACATATATCCTGAACAATACATCACATGACATAATAATTATAGCAGGAAAATAGAATCATTGGCTTCGGTAGGAATTGACCTACCGAAAAGTGTCGGATATACAGCTAGGTTTTGTTAAATTGTTTACAATAAGTTTATAACATATTTGCTTAAAGAATGTAATGCTATTCATAGCAATTAACCTTCTCCGTACCTCATCAAACAAAAATGGCAAACTTTATTTCACACAATCAATCAATAAACCAATGAGGGGGCGATCAACAAACTGTACGAGATCGACAACGCCATTGGTCATCTTATCGACGTCATCGAAAAGAGCTATCTTGACGACATGGTGAACGTTATCGTCGCCAGTGACCACGGGCACGTCGAGCTCGGCAGACAGCAGGTCATCTTTCTCTCAGACTACATCGATGAAAAGGACGTCGATTTCGTGGTTGGTGATTACGGTCCGTTCTTCATGATGGACGCCGTGACAGGGAAGCAGGGCAAGGTTCGTCAATAACCATTTGGAGCGATCCACGTGGTTTTATTACCAGGGAATTACCTGTCGCGATCACCCAATAGAATTCAATATCTCACGTGAACACGGATGCGTGGCAGAGGAATGACTGCATAAGATGTCATTTTGTTTTTCCCTTTTCCACCTCCTCTATATATCTTACACTTCCGCTCATTTTCTTGACAAGTCTACCCTCTATCCCGTCGTCATCAAGGCCTCACAGCTATGTCCCCCTTTCTCTGTCTGTGACGCTTTCTTTCACCGTTGTCCCTCATCCGCTGTCTAATCTTACCCTCTCTCTCCCTTCCCCCTCTCCCTGTTCTCAGTCTGCTAATTTTGATCAGCTCCTGTACATGTCATTCCCTTTCACTCAAGTTTAAATCCCCATTCCGCCTTACTTTGTATACACTCAACCAGGACGACCCTGTACTGGTTCGCACAACCTTCTACTGTTGATTTGTCAGTTTGGACATGTACATTTATTAACGAATGCCCCTGTAGTAAGAAATATAAAACCACGTGTATGAAGTGTGTTAACCTTCTAAGTGGCATAAGAACATATACATCAGCATCAAACCAGCAGGGCGCCCTTGTAAAGCAATTCTGTAACTGAATGGTAACTGAATAAATCTGTTAATGAAGTAGACATATGAAACGTACACACGTAGGGTTCTGTTTGTAACGGTTCCTTCCTGCAGGTGTACGCGGCCCTGAAGAGCGCCCACCCAGCCCTGTGGGTGTACATCAAGGGAGACATGCCTTCCCACTTTCACTACAGCTCCCATGATCGTATCCTGCCTATCATCGGCTTCGTTGACCCGGGTTGGATGGTGTACAAGGTAAGCAGGGTGTGGTAGCCGGTATTCTATACCGCACAGTGTGGAAAGACATTCAAACTAAACAACCACTCAAACGAAACAAATGCATAATCGATTACAGGTTTGAAGAAGGCGCATATATTAAAATCTTGACATCTAAAGCACAGCTATTTAAATCTTGATATCTTAAGCACAAATTTGAAATCTTAATTGCACTGAAGAGAAATGAGTATGAGGGAGAATTGAAATAGAGTACGGGTAAAAGGGAAATTTGGTGTGGGTTTTAAGGAGGTATAGGGCGGGGCGTGAGGAAAACAAGTTGGCGTAGCAGGGAAAATAGATGCGGGGTATCATACAAAATTGTGGTAACTATAGCGGTAAATCCCACTGGGCAAACCTGATCGTACCTAGCTCTTGGCAAGGACTTTCATATACAACCTATCAGTCACGAGTCCGCCGTAATAGACGATCATGGTGATTGAAATCAACTGGAGAGATTGAATCAATCCTCTGACAGGATCGGCGTCCACGAGCACCCTCTCAGCCCAAATCCCAGCACGGCTATGACAACAGGTGGCAGAGCATGAAGTCGTACTTCGCTGCAAGGGGACCGGCCTTCAAGGAGAACCATGTCTCACCGCCTCTAGAATCGGTACGCCCCTGTGGTAGAGAAGGGAAGGCGGTGGTGGTGAGAGAGAGAGAGAGAGAGAGAGAGAGAGAGAGAGAGAGAGGGCGGCCGGGGGGGGGGGGCGTATTTCACTCGTTAAAATATAAAACAAAAAATGTATTACACATATACAGTGCTCTTCACAAAGAATGTACATTTAGGCCTACTAAGTGTAAAAAAAACCCGTTATACATGTTATGTTAATGAAATATAGTTTTTAGAAAGCTACAATTAACATGACTGAAATCTTTCAATCCACAAGCGACTGCCATCACAGTGTTGTTGAACAATGATGCTTCTGACAAAAAAAACAACCTTTTGGGTTGAGATTTTCACTGTTAGAGGTGTGTATGTGGGGGGGTGGGGGTGGGGAGGGGGGTGGGCTTCATTTGCAATCGTTCAGGCAAATTTAAAGCATTCTTTTCTATACAAATATGGACTGTTCTGTATCGATATAATATAAATATACACTGATATGTCATTCGGGAATAGCTAAACTACGTATAGGCACTATGGCACAGATTATTCCCTCTAGCACCTATTTCTATATGTCTGTATAGAGTGCATGGACACATCATCGAAAATGTACTAATAAGTCTTGTATAGCATAAACTCCTTCATCCACACTTTGTCGCAAAGAAGGTACAGGTATAGAGAGCGTGCTGTGACATTTACATTTGGATACTGACAGTTACTGACGACAAAGATGTACTGTATCATGTACTGTATAGTTATACATACTAGATTCATTCACACTTACAAATACATATAATCGAACTAAAATTATACACCAACAGTCTTACAAACACACATGACCTACTCAATCTACACACGAACAAAGACACACGAATATTAACCAACACGTTGTCCTCCCTCTTCCTCTTCTATTTATCATTTCAGGTAGATATCTATGGGATGATATGCGAGATTCTTTCGCTGAGGCCGGCTCCGAACAACGGTTCCCGTGCCCGGTATGTGGATATGCTTGCCTCTGGGTGACCAGCGAACAACCAGCATTACAAGACATGCTGTATTTGGACTGGCGACTATCTTTAGTGCTACATATTTCATATACATTGTTATGCAGCAATAGCTGAATGAAAGATATATTATACACATACATAGAAAATAAATATAGTTCTAATTTCAAAACGTCATAACAATCATATAGTATTTGTGATTGTCGAATTGTATGGATGCATGTCACTATTGATCATTACACACCATGTTACATTAATTGTCATTTGATGATTGTTATGTTTTTTTTTTAAACATGACTGTGAATGAAGTTGCGTATTGAGGGTGCAATGGGGTTCTTTATTCAGGTAAGGTCACTTGTAACATATGCAGTGTTTGGATCCAAACAAAGGCGCCACAGTGTGATGCGAGACAACGTGGGACGCGCCCCGCTGCAAAACGTCTATCGCAAGGATCATGAAAGCTACTCTCCCATAACAGCACCTTCACTGCATGAAGCACAGTCTAGGTTTCAGACGTATTCTTGTAGACTGAATTTGAATACTTCACTGCGCGCTATGACACTGGGCGCAACGACTCGACCAATGGTGCGATCCCAGAGAAATGCCAACGGATCGCGCCATTGCTCGTGTGATACTCATTCCATGTTTATGATCATTCACAATGGCTATTATGATTAATGTGTGTAGTGTTTTCAACGGATTCATTTAGTGTTGCAAGTACATAATCATGATGAATGATGAAGATTCTATAATTTTGTTCAGCTTGAAGATGAGGACATATTGTACAAACATAAACATATTGGAGCGTGGGTGTACGATGAGGAGAGCAAGAGGTGGGAGAAGAAAGAGAGGGGGAGAGAGAGAGAGAGACAGAGAGAGAGAGAGAGAAAGAAAGTCTCATAGATAGAGAGGGAGAGAGAGAGAAAGACAGGCAGAAAGAAAGAGAGAGAAGGTTAGAGGGAAAGAAAAAGGAAGAGAGAATGATAAATGAATTAAGTGAGAAAGAGAGGAGACAATATAGAAAGGAGAGATTAACTGGGGTGGGGGTGGGGGGGGGGGGGGAGGTTGTTGGTAAATGGAGGCTGGGTAATGGATTATTTTTTTTCATCTTATACTTTTCACCGATATAAATCCGTTATTCAGCGCTATGGTATGCTTATTGTTCAGCGCTGCATTTATATGAAAAGAAACACAAAATTCAGCACTGAATCCCCTTTCGCTTTCAGTGTCTATCTTTTTCTTGATCTCTCTCTGTCTCTCACTCGCCTGTCCTCCTGTTTCTAGCCCCACCCGATTCTATTTCTCACTCTTATGATTCTTCTTTCTCCTCTATCCCCCTTATCATATTTGTTTCTCTCTCTCTCTCTCTCGCTCTCGATCACATGTTCGCCGTCAATTTCAGTGTGTACCATGTGTACAGCGGAGCGTGAGAACAAGTTCCCCATGACTTCAGTTGCTTGCAGTCAATCACCGTACAATCGCACGGGGCTGACCCTAAACTACCCATTTCCATTGTGCTTTTTCTTTCGCACCATCAGACCATTGTTGCTTTGACAAGAATGTGAGGGAATGTGTGTGATATGGAACCCGCGTTATGATTTGGGTTCCCCGTGTGCGATGCACTGTACCGTAAGCAGACTTATCGAAAAAGAGGAAGTAGACGGTATAATTCAAACCATTTGAGTGGGACATGTCAAACTAAGCGTCTCATTCAATCAGTGGGTACGTGATACCACTGGCCATATTTTTCCCATCATTGGGGGATGTCGGAATGTCTAGGACAGATCAGTGATAAGTAACAGCAATGATATCGTCAACCACGGCAAATCTAATCAAGTTTCACATCAGCATGGTTGTGATGTGAAGTAAATGATATATTTCTATTTAACAATGAGAGCCTGTCTAGTTGTGTCTGTAGTTCTGAGAACGAACAATAAGCGGATCTTTCTTGGTACCGGATTCTACTCAGTGGATTCAAACGTGAATACCATCGAAGGAGCAATTCAATATCGAATTGATGTGATTGGATTCAGCCATCTTTACACGTGCCGCTCAATAGGCGGAAACCTAACATGTGGTATATCAAAGAACTAATTTTCTTAACACACGATTATTAACAATATTTTAGGTGAGAATGACTGCCCTGTCTCAAGCGTGGTTCGTCTTGCTTGTCATGCCGTTCATTCCATTACTATGTAGTGGCATGATAGCAGGTGAGTTCTGATATAGAATTCTGTCAAGACAGTTACTATGACATCATATTTATATACTAAGTTAAAAAAAAAGACACTTTTGATCGATAAGAACATGACTTACTGAACAGTAACATGCCAACTCAAGGTGGAAATAAATCATTGTGAAGACGTGGAATATCACTCCTTTGGGATGCACGTTTTTGTGACATTTCATAAATTAATATTCTTGAAAAATTGCTCCGCAGTCATGCAGTTTTTCACCTTTTGAGGAATTTAAAATACATCTTGCCTCGTATGTACATCATTCTAGTTCAACGACAGTTTTCTAGTCTCCCCGGACGTATTTTCAATGTGATATTCGAATAATCCATCGAAACTGCATTGATTTGGCATTACTCTCTTATCAGGCAAAAGTTTTGATAATTGATATGGCTTTGTATATGGACCACAGATGGTATTGTGTCTTTACTCTTTATCCGGTACACATAAACTGTATAGTCTTCATTCTAAATATCAGATGATCATAGAAATTCAAATGGTTACCTGAAGGATATTAACTTATGCAGTTTTATGAACACAAAACCTCCTTAGAAAATATAGCATCTTTAACGGAATGAACGTCAGCTTACATAGACTTCGACATCTCGAGATGGTATATATCAAAATTTTAAACCAACTAGTATTATTTTTTATTAAAATACCCTAGAAACGTTTACATGTCTTGTTTATCCCCTCTCCCACTCCCATGTTGGTTCTACATTGACACAGCGGAGAACAGGTAAACAACACAGATGCAAAGGGAGAAAGATAAAAGACGACGAAGAAGGAACGAATGTATCATAAGGAACTAAAGATAAAGATGGAAGAAAGGATTCGAAAAATTTTCCTCCCGTCTCGCATAACTCATTGATACAATAAAAAAAAAAACCACAGCGAAAATGAATTTGGAAAGAATCGATACTAAAACTAATTTTTAGTGAATTGTTGATTAATCAATAGACACAATTTTGAATGTTATATTATATTCAGTTGTCCATCATGCGAGATTTGTTGTTTTTGCCCCCAGACGTCCGTCTTGTGAATGGCCCATCACGCTATGAAGGCACCGTGGAGTACACCACAAATAATGTCACGTGGCAGACGACGTGTGGGGTCTACTTTGATTTCGTCGATGCTAGAGTTGTCTGTCAACACATCGGAGCATATGGAACTAACAAACCCATTGCTAACTCACCTTTTGGGAGTACTCTTACGCAACCGACCAACATGACCAAGGGTCTCCACTGCGAGACAAGTACGTAGATTACTATTCGTACATGTCCTCTAAGACATACCTATCAATGCAATGCCCTGAAATCTATCATATATTTCCCATCTGGGTCTAATTAATGTTGTCAAGAAAAATTATTCGAAATATAAGAACCCAACACAAGATCTGTCTACACAAGATAAACCTATTCACTCTTGCAAACACGTCATATGAAATTGATGCTACGATTGGTGAGCGTTTGTGTAATCATTAATATGTTTTCAGAAAAGTATTGTTCTTCAAACAGATACTTTGTGTAGTTTAACATAGTTTTAATGTCTCTTCTTCATCAACAGATCAAACCACTATCAGCGAATGTTCAATAATCTCTTGTACGTCAGACAGCATTGGAGCCGCGATTTGTTATGGTATGAAATGTTATATTTCATTTTCAAATTATGCTCTTATGAAAGTCGAGCAAGCGTCTCTTTGAACCTCATCCCCAGACCATACTCCTTTGCTTATCTAGCCCCTGGAGGGAGGGGGAAGGGGGGGGGGGGGCATTTCATCAACATTTTTTCGTCTCACAAGTTGACTTTCTCCAACAGTTACCATAGTAACAGTCAGAGGCTAGTGCCTCTCAGCCAATCAAAGCCGAGGATTTCACAGAAATTGTCAGCACTGACTAAATACTCAGTGCTGACAACTTTCATGAAATTCCCTACTGGTCATCACCCAAACCATCTACATGGTCATATCTCTTCAGGGATCAGCTTCAGAAAAGACATACAATTTAGTGAACTTAACCTTCAAATACACATAAAACATGTGCAATTACCCTGACGAATGTATTCAAAACAAACAAAGAAACATAGGTATGTGACAGTGCACTATGACAACACTTGGCTTTGGGAAAAAACAATTATGTGGTAGTTTGAAATGAAGCTGAAGTTAGCATGAATTTCATGTATCAAATGATAACGAATCTTTCATTTTGGTATATCTTGGGTCGGCAAAGAATCCGCAATCACTATCTTTTAATCTTCTATAACATGCGTTATACTTATTCCTTCTCCACACAATGCCTACATCTGTTCTCATCACTATTTTGTTTCACATTGTACAGACGACACCTACCTCGGGTGTTACAAAGATGACGTGACCAATCGCGTTCTACCAGGAGCGCAACTGATGGATGAAACCATGAATTACTTGACAATCCAGAGATGCATCAACTACTGCAGAGAGTCCACCACATCTGACTACGTCTATGCTGGAGTGGAGGCGGGGGTTGAATGCTACTGCGGTGTCGAAGGCACAAACTATAGTCGGCTCGGCGCATCGGGGATTGGTGATGCTGATTGCCAGGTTGAATGTGCAGGGGACTCGCATAGCTCATGTGGCGGTCATGGTCGCATCGCTGTATTTCAAAGTGTGTATAAACTGTATGATTTAACTGAACTGTCTAAGTAGACAAATAATATTTATTGTCTATACATACACACATGTTCTATATAGGCCTATGTATCATTCATACATTCAGTCAATGCAAAAGCTTCACTACCATTTTTATTGTGTACTAGTGTAAGATTTCATATTCGACATCATTAACCTATAATAGCTAAAAGTGCTTTTTTGCAAGTCCTTGTATAGGGATATTTTCACAATGGGCGTTCTCCTTTTTATATTGTCAATCCACCAACGACATTAAAACACCTTCACAAGTAACAATATAGACATTGACACATCTTCAGATTTAATCCAATCATTGGAAACTACCACCCTTTATATTGATCCCGACATTGGTATGATTGGTGTCTTGTACCACATTGTCTCCTATTATTTGATCAAGAAATAATTATTCCAAGAACGAGCAGAAATTAATCATATCAGCTGCTTTAACTGACAGGTACATCAATAGGATAAATAATCCCTAAAATACACACAATTCAGAAATTAGACTAATGGTCAAAGGCTTTCATATATTTTTTTATTGAGCGAAAATCTTGCCACAAAATCCAACATATTTTAACCAATCCGCTTTGTCTTTACTATTTTTTAGTACTTAAATCATAACACGTTAATAATGGAGAATGTGATAAAATCAATAGTGTTTTACTCATGTATCTAATTGCGTTATTCTTACGTTTTCTGGGATGTAGGGTTGTCAACAACACGTCACGAGTTAACAAGGACATTTGTCAATTGAATAGGCTTTCGCCACATTTTTTTTTTATCAGTTACTGAAATGAGCCAGCCAGCCACAACCCCCGTGACCACCATGATCACCACCGGGGATGTTGAAACAAGTCAAGGTATGTATGATAAACACGCATGTAACAATGATACAGATGGCAAGAACGGTTATTATCTCCAATATTTGAATGGATTAACGGACAGAAAAATTATGATCATCGAAACCATTAAATATGACTTAATGCGGATTTTTTTTTCATCGAACATTTTGACTTTGAAATGTGTCCACATGGTCTGTCTAATAATTGGGGTTAGAATTACAGTCATAGTTTTATAATGTAAGTGCCTTTGATAGGTGTATTTTGAATTGTCCCGTTCAGTGTTTGCCCAAATAATTCAGAAAGTATGGACATACAACAACTGCAGAATTATATTTGACGTACATCATAAAATCATCACAAAACACCAACAACAACTCCAGTTATCAAGGAAGAGGATGACAATACAACTCCTATCAAATTGTTCAACTCTCTCCTTGAATAACCTACAATTTGTGGTCTACATATATCTTTGTGACAAGTATTTCGTCCCTTTTTGTAACTGTACTTCCCCGGTCGTCCTTGGTTTACAGATTTTATTAATCCAAATGCAAGTAACAGAGTCAATAACTGATGTAAATACAGCATGTTTGACAAACTACCAACATGTTATTCATGTTATTAATGAATTATCAGACCCATACATAGAACGGTGTATAAACACTTGTAATATTTGTCAAAACATTGTTCTTTTAAAAACAGCTAGAGTCCTTACATCAAATGATAGCGGGGTGAGATCTACAACTACGGATGATACGCCCCTGTCTTCTACCACTCCTGCTGTCACGAGGCCAGTCACTGTGGGGAAAACTGGCAACCTAGGTAAGATAACACCTGAAATACCGCCAAAACACACTTATAACAAGCACCTTCTTTATAGGCGGAACTATCTTGTAGATATATGCCCTGTTTTATACAGAGTTGCGATTGTTTTGAATTGACTGACAATCCAATCTCATAGCTATAAAGTACAGAGTTACGATTGATCTCAGTCTCAAAACTGAATGAGACAGAACCAGAGAACCCTGACCTAGTTACTATTGTCTTCAGACGGATTGTTGGTTTGAAAAGGTAACAATAGTCCTCTCTGTTCGAAAACAGGTTCTGTATTTTTTTTTAAAAGGATGTAACAATAGTACACTCCTAATTACAGGGGTATTGGAGCTTGTAATATCTTTAAATCATTATTCCTTATTAAAGGGTACATACTGTACTGGCGAGACAAAAAGGCCTTCAAAGGGTGATCGTGAGCAATTTTCTTGCCAATGGTCTTAAATTCATGTATTGTCCATTTTAGAAACTTGCTGAAAGTTATTTGACCTCATATGGTCCACATTTGAAGTAATTAATGATTAAATCACATTTCCTCGAAATGTTCGGCCCGAACAATTTGAGGATTTGTGATTTAATCACTAATTACTCTAAATGTGGCTAATTTTAGGACAAATAACTTTCAGAAAGTTTCTAAAATGGGCAATACATGAATTTTAGACCATTGGCAAGAAAATTGCTCACGATCACATTTGAAGGCGTTTTTGTCTTGCCAGTACAGTATATGCCCTTTAAACAGCTACAGACCTAACATCAAGCGATATCGAGACGGGCTCTGCTACTCCAGATGATACGTCCCTGTCTTTTAGCAGTCCTGCTGTCACGATGCTAGCGGGGAACACTAGTAACCAAGGTAAGGTAATACCCGGAATACCCCCATATCACACATTTATATCAAGCACTGTCTAAATTATCTTAATAGGCAGCGTAAGCTATTCACTATGGTGTAATTTTGCTTATGTTCAAGAATTGGCTAGGTATCCCCATGCAGTCATATCGTATTGATAAAGGTTTTGTCAAATATTGTCATGCAGAGAGAATGGATATTGTCAATGCACGTTGTTGAATATGAATAAGTGATTGCACTTTTGACTTTTAGTAATTACATAAAATGTTATACTTTTTAAAACTAGGCGTGGCAGCTGGTGCAGGTGGAGGGACTGTTGGGCTCGTGATCATCCTCGTGGTCATCATCGTCGTCGTAGTCCTTTACAAACGCAGGTATTTGATGAGGTTGAAGGGACCTCTGGTAGGCTCCTCGAATAAACGCCCGATAAACATTAAGACACGAAGTCATCAGAAGTACAGTTGATTTGTGATTTATTGTGCAGGAGAAACCAAGAACCCCCCCCCCCCTAGTCATGGGGTGGATCTGCTTATGACATAGAGGTACATTATAAGGTCGATCACTGCAGACCGGGAATTCCGATGTTTGAAGTGGCTTGAGCTATAAAGGAGTAAAGCATGCCACGTACAAACTGGACGGCCTCGGTAAAGCCAAACAAAAAATAGAAGTAACTGTAGAAGTGTTGATATCAGTAATAGTAGCAGTGACATACTAATGTAGTAATTGAAGTACTGCATAAGTTAAAGTTCAAGTACAAACAATAGGGCATAAAGGTAGTGGTAGTAGTACGAATGTCTTAGAGAATACATGCAGGACTGACATATTTTCCATTGCTCAATATGATACTTATTCTCCTCCCCCCCCCCCGTCTCCCCACCCCCTCTGTAAAAATTCTCCGTCAATGTCTCTCTCATTAACCCTAATAATTCCTTAATCTTTGTTGTAATCAATCCACTTTAGACATGGAAGAGCCGCAAGAAATGGGCCTCTCCCAGATCAGCCTCCTGGCAAGTGTGATGCGAATAACTACGATGAAATTCTCATGGATTGCACTATTGGTGGACGAAACCCAAGCCCCCATCATCCTTACGAGGACTGCGTTAATTACGCAGTGGTCAACAAGGAACCGCAGGTTAACATTGGACCTGCTAAAAACGGAGAGGATCTGAGCGCCTTATACGCTGTGTCGACAAAACACAGGCCCGAACCAGAAGGGGAATATTTGGGCGATTTATACGCGATGCCGGACAAACAGAAGAAGAGTCACGTGACGCGTAATGGTGCCTCGAAGGCAATGGAGCCTAGCACGCAGGAGTATACGCCGCCGGTCACTGATGCCTTGTACGCCATGCCGGATAAAAAGAAGAAAGCGACCGACGACAACGACGAGGACCATGAGGACAGCACAGAGATGGTAGAAAACCCCATTTACACAGAAAGTTGCGCGTGGGGATATTAGGAAATATTCACTTTATTCGGAAAACTTCGCTTTTTGAGGATCTGTTGAACATGCGTAAATTGAAACACCATCATATTTAAGTAAAATGACGGATATGCAAACATGTCTCTAAGTCACCTATTTTCCCCCCTTTTTTTATCATAATTTTGTCTGAATCTACTGTTTTCTGTTGCTGCACTGAATTCGAAGCTGACGACTTCGGACATACTTTTTACTGACTAAAACAAATGATTAATCAATTATCATCTTTTGTACAAATCATTAAATCGGCTCCCTTACCCGGGCATAATCCCATTATATTGTGCGTATTATAACTGGATTGTTCAAAGTAATACAATGTACATATGTTTATAGATATGTATACATTGCAAACTCTCCTCAGCCATGTCAGCGGGATGTGTGTATGTTGCAGGCACATTTGAGTTCGCAGATATTGAATAATAGTGCACTGATACTAACAAGGATCGGAAATAAATTGAAATTGCTTCATCGTACGTTTTCATCCTAGGTTACGACGAAAAGGAACATTTATCAGTAATTTCTCGATTACACTTTAATGCACATCTGGCAGGACCAGTGTATATCTTCATCGTCACATTTTTTTTTTATTTACAGCCTATGCTGTATATATCATAAGCAGTTTATCTTAGAGTATATTTTCCTATCTTAAAGTCTGTCATGTCTGTTTGTTGTAATTCGTTTCTTTGAAATCAAATTGATCAAAAGCCGCAAACAATGGCTGCTGTCTTGTTATTGCTCAGTCGTGTTTCATGTATTTTAAGATGATAATAATGTCGCATTAAAACACGTTGGAGACCCATTGGGGATCCACTTGATGTATCTTTAAGCACAGTCACATAAAAACGTGCATCATTTCTTAGTAGCAAAGCAGTTTTGTGTACTTTGCGATGAAATATATAACCATCTAAAAATTGTGACAGGGCATACTTTGATAGCCAATAATACGATTACCGTTATCAATAATTCCTCGATGCATTATTTGGAATACGCGCCGGAAATATCTGCAAGATATACAATAATCATAACATGAAATCACGTGAGATATATGTATATTTTCAATGCAATTGTTTTTCTGTATATTATGTTACAATGGTACGTGCATGAAAGATATGTTCATAATTATCACATCTCTTGCAGATATGCCCAGCGCGTATTCCAAATACTGCATCGAGGAATTATTGACATCAGTTATTGTAGTATGTATTATTGGCTGTCAATTTATGCGCTTTCATAATTATATACAATAGTTTTATTTCTCATCGCAAATTGGCATATATTGGAAAGTTAATCGAAAGAATGAATTCCAAACAAAAATAGTAAAAGAGGGAGACCTTGGGACACGAGTTTGTATAGAGCCATCCCCCAAAATGACAGAAAATGTAATAAAATACACAGAGTAAACAATACATCTATGTGTTTGCATCTGTGTAGTCGTATTGTTATATAGAAGATATACATGACGTGTGTGTGTGTGTGTATGTGTACGTATATTTGTGATCGTATATGTTTGTGTAGAAAATGTATGAGTGTACGTTTGCATATTCAATGTATCATTTTAATGTGTGGTTTGATATTTCTGTCCATAATGATTTGCGAAATCAAGTTCATTTTTGGGGCCTATGAATGATAATTCGTTTCATAAAATCAAATGATTTAAATGAACATGAAAAGGAAAATTTTTAATTTATATGAAAGCAATTCTAGTACTAGAATATAGGAGTTATATACGTTACACTTCAAAGGTTAAAACTTGTCAACTGGACTTACTTTGTTTATGAGATGCGAAGTTTCACGTCCTATCCGGGACGCTTCATCAGGCCGACTGATCTTTGGCGGCGATTGGTTGATGACCCGTGATGGGGTCGAAGAATTTCGGAACATGTCGGGGAATCTTCCGAACTGCCGAGTTGTAGGCATGGGCGGAAATCCCGGGGGGGGGGGGGGTTTAGGTGTTGTGAAATCGAAGATAGCAAGAGTAAATACGAATGAGGAAGAAGAGGGTAAAGAGAACATAAAGAGAAAGTGGGGTCTGAGGTAAAAGTAAATAGAAAGAGAGAGAGAGAGAGAGAGAGAGACATGCAGACAGACAGACAGAGAGAGAGAGAGAGAGAGAGAGAGAGAGAGAGAGAGAGAGAAGGGGTGGAGGAAGTTTCTGTTCAAACATGATAAAGAGAAATTAGTTCATACGGCATACAAAAGCAGAAATAACCCTACGAATATTTATATGTATGTGAGTGTATATATGTGTGTGTGTGTGCGCGCGTGTGTGTATGTGTGTGCGTATGTATGTGGACTTACGTGTGGGGGTGGACTTACGTGTGGGGGTGGATATGTTCGGGGGGGGGGGGAAGAGGTATCAGAAAAGATTTCATTCTTATGGAATTGTTTTATTATCATTTATACATATAATGAATATTATTTTTGAGGAATATGATTTGTGTTTATGGAATCAATAGAAATATTACTTTTATGTATTTGTTATTGTATGTTATAAAGTGAAAATGTTAATTTTATCATGGGAATGAAATCAAATAAAGAATATGGAAAAACAAAAAAAATTTGCGCGTGTGTGTGTGCGCGTGTGTGTTTGCGTGTGTGTGCATATGCGTGTGTGTGTGCGTGTGTATGTGTCTGTGTGATCACGTGTATAAGATATTGCATGATATGTAGCGTCATATATTAATGAATGGGTGAATCATGTTAAAAAAAAAGGTAATTCAGGTCTGCAATAATTATTGCACGAATAGCCTGAGAGCAGGCAGGTGAGACTATCATGACAAAATTAGTTTGGGAATTTCCAAGTTGTCTCCAACATGTCCAAAGGATACACACGAACTGTCAGGCATGGAACATAATCTCTTTCTCGCTCTCTCTATTTCAATACCACTATGTACACAGAATTCATAATACTCTCTTAACCCTAAAGTCCGCATTTCTATTGTGCTTCTCCTTCGCACCATTGTCGTTTTGTTGGGCAGGAAAGGGAGGAAATTTGTGTAATGTCGAACCCGCGTTATGATTTGTGTTCGCTTTGCGCGTTGTAGTTTAGAGTACACCATTCTGGCTTATCTGAAGGGAGGAAGTAGACCGTTATAACTCAAATCATTAGGGTGCGGCACGTTAAGCTAAAATTGACAGTGGAATACGATGTTTAATACTGACTAGTATACTTGCGTCTCACCTTGCTCTACAGTCAGTTGGTACGTGATACAATCATACCTTTCCCAGCATTGGATCTGTGAAGAAGGAATGTCTCTTGGTACCCATGGCAGACGAGGAATAGATATCAGCAATACCACCAACAACCATGACAACAAGTTTCACCTCGGCATGGTTGTTACATGAAGGACATTCTATGTCTCACTAGCAATGCAAGCAAGTGTACGTAAAGGTGTAGTTACCAGACGGAACTATGACTGGATTAATCTTGTTGCCGGATAGTACTTATTTGACTTTGTGAATACCCTCCAAGGAAGTTTATGAGTATTGAAGTGATTGATCTCTCTTCACACGTCTTATGTGGCTTCATGTGAAGGGCACGCAATACTAGCTATAGCGCCTATTTGACTGGCATCGACGGGGACTGAAGTGGCATATCACAGACCTAGTTCGATTACTACATAATTCATCAGCTTAGAATGGATGCCCTGTTTGTAGCCTGGTCCGTCTTGTTTTTAGTTACCTTCACTCCATTACTACCTGTTGGTATGATAATAGGTGAGTTCTGATGCACGATTCTCTCTAGACAGAGTGACTTCCTTCTTATACTAAGTTTAAACTAGGGCATTTTGATCGACAAACACATGAATAAACTGAACAATTCAATGCCAACTCATTATGAATATGTGGAATATCAATTTTTTGGGCTGCAGGTTTTGTGAATTTCATCGATTAATGTTATTGAAAATTGCTTTTCACCTATCGGGGAATCGGACAATTAATTTAGGGATCAGCAGCCTCTTTTGTATATCTCCTTTGTTCAAACACTTGGTAACGACTTTTCCTAAGATTAATATAGTCTCCCTAAACGCAATTTTCAATATAATATTCCAGTCAATTTTTCATTAATGAGGTGACAAAAAGTTGAAATAACTACAGAGCTTAAACCTTTATTCCCAAACGCTATGTCATTGATTTGTCATCATTCTTCGATCAGACCAAAATTTTGATACACACAAACTGTATGTTATTCACTGATAAAAAAAGAAATATTTAATCGGACATTCAAATGGCTATAAACTGGATATTAACTGATTAGCTTCACCAAAAAACATTCTACCCGGAAATGGAACATCCTGCAATCCATGAATGTCGGCTTGAGTGGAGTTTGACGTTTCGAGATGATCTATTAAAAGTGTCGAGTACCTCGTAATATGTTTTGACTAAAATATCCTAGACACATTTAATTTCCGTCTTGAGCCTATCCCACTCCATTAGGCCATGTCGGTTCTAACACGACGCGTCGAGAATGGGGTAAAAAAAAAGAAAATGAAAATTAAAAGAAATAAGGCGAACAAGATGAATAAGAGGGAACGAATTTATTCATAGGAATTAAATATAAACATATATAAAGGAAACATTTTGCTCCAATTTCGAATGATTTAATGGCAGTAACCTTCCACTAGAAGAAACAACACGATGGAAGTAGCTGTGTAAGCAGGTAAGAGTGGATAATAACACTAATCTTAGTGAATTGCTGTTAATAAATAAGTGTTAAAGTGTTTTCAGTTGTGTGTCTGATAACATTTGTTATTTGTGCCCCAGACGTCCGTCTTGTGAACGGCCCATCACGCTATGAAGGCACCGTGGAGTACACCACAGATAATGTCACGTGGCAGACGACGTGTGGGGTCAACTTTGGTTTCGAGGATGCTAGAATTGTCTGTGAACACATCGGAGCCTATGGAACTAACAGGGCCATTCCTGATTCACTTTTCGGTAGTGACTTAGGTCAACCAACAACATTTCTCAACTGCCAGAAAGGTACGTAGATTACCATTTGTTTATGTCCTTCAATATTTGCCTGTCATTCCTACCATCATTACTACTGTCATGTCTTAAAAGTCCATGGCACCGTTCCCTCCATTGGTCTAATAAATGTAGTCAAGAGAAACTAGAAATGTATTTGGGCAATGGCATGACTTACTACGTTACACTATATGGTACCTTTGCCGATATATTTGTGTTCTGTAGGAAGATGCATTGATATTAACTTTTTATTTGTCAATACCTGAAGGTTAGACCTATATTGCAGTATCAAAACAAAATCATGATTTTTTTTCTCGGGGATTACAAGAACTTGAATTTCCATTAGTTACGTTACATTGAAAGGTCACGTCTTTGCAAAATTAATTTCCTCAAACTAGGTGCATCTAAAACAAAGTGTGTCACCTATACCATTGCTGATTTGCCATGCCAATTGATTTAATATAGTTCTTTTTACAAGAAATCTATTCAATATTAAGTGCGAGAAAAAACATTGTTTGTTACGTAACATTTTGTTCGTTGGTCAAAAAATCCTTGTTGTTTAATACTTTTTGGTCTATTAATTTCACGTCTTTTTAAATCATGTAATATCATGTATTTGTTCATGTTAGATCACTTACACCGAGCCTTTTAAATACTTAATTACAATTAAGCATTTTGTTAAGTCTCATTCCCATACATTCATTTTCATGTATAGTACATTATCCCATGAACGGCAAAGTTTTGAAGGCTAAAATGAAAGCACTCTCAAAACATACAACATACCACAAATAAAAACTCCCACTGAACTCTGTAGCCTTATATATAGACATTTTACATTTTTAAATTTGTGCTAAATGACAACATTGCTACCGTCAAAATGCATAGGTTTGTAGAATAACGGAATATGTTGTCAGAAATAACTTCGTAATAGCATCGTCCTTGTTTAAGAATATGTTTTATTTGGCTACACAGTTTTAATTCCCCCGGTGATATTGATTCTGCATCCTCAACAGGTCACACCTCTATCAGCGATTGTGGATTATTGTCTTGTTCGTCACCGGACATGATCGGAGCAGCAGTTTGTTACGGTAGGAAGGTTCAAATGTTGGATGCACTTGTCAAGTGCAGACATTTCGAACTAGCGCGTGTATTCCTATACCTATTCCTAGGCCATATACACCCTGCAACCCATCATCACCCCGACCATCCGACCAGCCACTCGACCATATCTATTAGGACATAAGCTTCAGGAAGGGCATACGATTTAGCAAATCTAACTTTAGAATACACATACAATAACACTTACGCACGGATTCGAAATAAAGCAAACAAACATGAGCATGTACCCGTGCACTTTGATAACACGTGGTCTGCGGGGTTTGTTTAGTGAAATCACTTATGTGGTTATATGTCATGAAACAGAAATTAAAATCCACTTCAGGTATGAAATGATGACGAATGTTTTCATCTCGGTATTTTAGGGGTCGGCAAGGAATTTACAATTGCTATCCTTTAATCGCCTTTAAAGATTGTCCGTCCCTTTTGCAAGCTTAAAATTTGAAATCGTCTATCACGATCGTAAATTGAAGAAAGTGTGATTCAAGACCATTTCTAAGAATATAGCATGTTGAAGCTTTCTGTATATGTAAAAAATTTCAGCCGTTAAATTTCAAACCGACTTTTTTCGTACTACGAAAAAAGTATTAGTCTTTGTTACAGTACCTATGTGGTTATTATGTGTGTGTGAAATCCTAATTTTATGAGTAACTACCAAACTTTGGAGATGATTCCTTCCATATAACAATTTTTTTCATAATTCGTTTTATAATTTAATAAACAGATTAATCAATAAAGCAGATATTTCAACACAAACTGCTAAGAGCCTGAGGTAAAGACTATCAATCATACGTTGTTTACGTGCATTATTTGAATTTTACACTACGTATCAGTTTCAAATTGTGAATATAGAGCTTGCTAACACTTCTCTATATGTTTTGCCAATGTTTTGATGGTTTTGTGGTGATCTGAAAAAGGGACTGGCTGTCTTTAACCTGCGTTGTACTTATTACTTATCCATGAAGTGCCTCCCTCTGTTCTAATCACCATTTTGTTTCACTTTGTACAGATGAGACCTACCTGGGTTGTTATGTGGATGATAGGAATATCATTCGCGTGCTACCCGGTGATCCACTGATAAAGGATATCACTATGACAATCGAAAAATGCATCACCCACTGCAGAGAGTCCACCATGGCTGACTACGTCTATGCTGGAGTGGAGAACGGGGAGGAGTGTTTCTGCGGTGTCGCAGGAACAGACTACAGTCGGCTCGGGGCAGCGATGTATGGTGATGAGGATTGCCAGACTCCATGTAAAGGGGACACCCATAGCTCATGTGGAGGAATTGGTCGCATCGCTGTATTTCAAAGTGGGTATATGATTCAACAGAGCTAATTAATTCATGATTGAAATGTGTCCTCCCATAACTCCCCCCCCCAAAAAAAAAAAAAAAAAAACATTAAAAAAATGCATAGAATTATTTCCACACAAGGGCTTTTCCAATCTGTTCAATCTTGTACTTTTGTAGGATTTTATATATTCGATATCAATTAAAGTACCTGACATTACTTGTTTTGCAATTGCGTGTACGTGGAGATTATCCCAGGGGTTGTTAAAATGTCTAATTTCTTACCCCTTTATGCGCCAGAATAACTGCTGTTCTATTAGTTAGCGTGTACTACGTGTGCAAACATGCACCAATGGTGCATACAGACTTAATACTTTCTCTACATACATGTACTTTCAAAAATGAATGGACGCTTTTCAAATCTTCATTTCCACACCAATAACACCACTGTCTTCTTCGTTTGTCTCCTTTACGTAGGCAGAAATATATCTGACGTATATCTCACACCCGCGGCCTATGCGTATGCCGGAACGAGCAAGAAGTAATAACATACTATAGCGGAACATGATGAATGAAATATCTCGTCCCCGCAATTAGCATTTAAATCAGAATCTTCAGATGAAAGTTCCCAGGTTGTCGACTGTAGTCATTGGGGTGATTATTTTCATACAAATATAAATGCGCGCTCCTGAAGGGGTACTTGCGACGAACTATTTGCAACAAACCTTTTTACGAGGTCCAAAAATAGTTCTCTGAACTCGCTTTGTCTGTATTATTTACAGTGCCTAGCTTCATATCGTTGATAATGGTAAATGTGATCAAATCAATAGCATATGTAATTGTCTATTATGTAAGTTACGATAAATATTACAGTTTTTCGGGTCTCTGTTGTTGTCAATAGCACGTAATGAGTTAACGAGGCATTTGTCCCTTGAACAAGATTCATATCATCATTTTTACAGTTACTGAACCCCTCACGACCACCACCGGAGATGTAGTCAAGTCAAGTCAAGGTATTCATAACAAATACTTACGTAACAATGATACAGTTGACAAGAGCGGTCATTACTCCAATCTTTCTTTTGATCAACGGAAGGAAAAACATTATTATCAAATTCATGTTCCGAGCATGCCTCATATTAGTTAATGCGCAATCTAAAAAAGGCTTTGTAATATATTGTTGTGCTATTGAAATAAAAGTCTCTTTCTTCATCGAATATTTTGATTTTCAGATTTGTCTAAATGGTCTGCTTCTTGCCTAGGTTTAGGGTTAAATTCATATTTACTTACTGTAAATGATTTTGATATGTGTATTTTAAATCACCCCGTGCAGTGGGTGCATGTCCAAATTATTCGAAAAATATGGCCATACATAACTAGAGAATGATATTGGACACATATCATGAAATTTGTGGGAAATATCTGAAACCATGCGGTGTTGCAAATCACGTAAAGGGGATGTAAGTATTGATTACTCATATGAATTGAGAAGTGATCAAACACAAAATGATGATAATGCAAAAACATTCTCACATCACAATTTTTCTAGGTGTGTAGTTTTAATTCCTTTTGATTGAAGCAAAGAATCATTAAAACGGTATGTAATAGAGTACATGTGTTTTGTACACAAAAACATTTCAGCATTATGACATTATATTGTCGATATTGTGTTAAGATGCTGAGGGCCTGAATTGAGTCACGTCTTCGACATCTTTCTAGGTTAAACCTCTCCAATGAGGGACAACGCTCGAAAAGTTTCTACCTAGAGTTCTTGATTCAGTTACATTTATAAATTGTAAATGCTTTTGCTTGGTGTATTTGGAATTGTCTTGTTAAGGTAGTCACATGGTAGTTTATGCCTAAAATATGACATACAGAACCAACAATATGTTATTAGACGTACCGGCGTACCTTTTACCTTTTTTACCTCCCGATAAAAATTAGACACCACATCACTTGAATATGATTAGTGTCACCAATTTCAGGTACTAGCTCTCAACAACTAACAACAACTCACGTGGCCAGCGGTGAGGGTAACGATACAACCACTGATATGTATGTTAAGATGTCAAATTTTCCGTTCTCTTCTAAAACTGGATAGACTCTTGATATCGGCACCGTCACAGTCTCCCCTTAGATTAATTTTTGTTAGTTTCGGTCACCGTCACGGTGTTCCCATGGATGATTCTTGCGATGTGGACACCGTCGCAGTGGGATTTTACGCTCTTTTCCCCCAGCACTGTAGTCTTGCGCACCCACTAAGCAGTGTTTTGTAACGCGAAATTTGATTGGGTTAGGATCTAAGTGCAGGTTATGAGATCTTTTACTAGTATGTCTCCGTGATCTATCTACGGTGCACATAAGGTAGTTCATGGATCTGTTGTAATGACCATTACTTTTATGTAGCTAACAATGGCCTTTATTTATGTAGGCCTACCTTTTCATGCAATGTGTAGTGCTGAGAGCGTCGTATGTTGCGGTTCTGCTTGTCATTGTGGGGTATATAGTGAGCCAGGAGACTGACACCCCATGTATTTTCATCTGCTTTACACACCAAACATTTAGTTACCCCTCCCCCAACCCCATCCCAGCCTTAACGTCATGAAGAACCCACTGCCACACACTGAGAGGTGTGAGCATGCATGTACTGGTAGGTGCATGTACAATGCACCCATGCACCCCTGAACATTCGGTCACGACAAGCCCTAGACTCCATTCATACACCCGCATACTATTTCTCTCCTTCTGCGTTTTATAACGTTAAGAAAGGCTTAGCTTAAGGTTGGAGGTGTAAAACAGAAGATAATGCATACTTACAATGCAAAATTGATATTTTCATACCCTTTTTGGCCATTTTATAGCTTATCTTCGCGAGCGTCGCACCGATTGCATGATGGTGAATGAATGAATGTGTAAATTCGCAGAACAGGACCACAAGACCGACAGTACAGGATTTCTGATTGGCTGGTGTGACTGACACAGTGATGGTGCGATATCTTTCTGATACATGTACTAGCAAAATTATTACTTGTGTCCCCAACACAAAACAAATGAAGGGCACACCGTGACGGTGCCGATATACTCTTTCAATTGGATAATAACTCACAATCTTTGTTATATATGTATTTTCACAAGTAAATAATTTTTCCCATAACCACCCTTTCCCGCCCGAGTTTGCATTATTTTTGTTCTGTCAATTAAAATGTTAGAAACAATGTCAATTACCTGTGTAAATCTCATAAGTTTAACAAACTAGCAGCACGTTATGAATTATCAGACTCATACACTTAATTCCAAGTGTTTTGTGCAAACAAATGTAAAGTCCCGGTCACACCGCCAGAACTTTGCTGGAGTGTTCCTGGAGCGGTGAAAAAAAAGTCATCACCGCTCGTTACCGTTCACCACCGTTTAACAGAAGTTGGCCTCCGTTAAAGCAACGCCGTATACGCTTGGCCACCTCTGATTGTCCCTCTACCGCTCCGAAAGTTTTGAGCTGCACAAAATATTGCGAGCAATGAGGAGTGGTAATATTCAGCTCCGGAAAAGTTCAACACTGCTCCAACAACGCTCAGTCAAAGTGTGGCACGGCTAGACGTAAGTTTGTGGACGCTTGGGTCCGCTAGGCCAACGCAGAAATCTTGAACGCTGCACCACCGCTGCTTCGCAAGCTTTGCCCGGGTGGTGATTAAACGTTGCACAAACTTTGGTGGAGCGGTTATAAGCGGACAAGGGATTGCTGGAACGGTGTCGGGCGTTGACGCAGCGATCCATTGCGGTGATGAACTTTGGTTTGGCGTTGGTATGGAGGTGTTGGCGCGTCACTGCTAGCGTCACCGCTAAACCAACGCTAAACTAACGCCGGCTTCAGCGGTGCACCGCTAAGGCAACGCCCGCGTTTTCGATTTGTTTTCCCATTTTGTGGGCGGTGACGAGCCTTGTCGAAATTCGACCCCCTTTCCCTATCGTTCAAGGAACGCTCCAACAAAGCTCGGGTGGTGTGACCGGGCCTGAATACTATCAGATGTCTTAGGAAAGAAATATTTGTTTAACATACAGCTAGCGCCCACACATCAAACAAACCCGGGGCGGACTCTTCAAGTACGGATGGTACGTCCATGTCTTCTTCCACTCCTGCTGTCGCGCTGCAGGTGGGGGAGACGAGCAACCTAGGTAAGATAACACCTGAAATACCCCGAAATCACATATTTATATCAAGCATCGTCTTAAACATGTTAACAGAGAGCGTAAGATATTTATGCGGCCTATGTTCCGTTCTTTTCAGAAGGACTGCTGAATTGGCCAGTCACCACCAGCCATATCGTATCGATGCAGATTTGTATAAAGGATATTGTCAATACTAGTTGTTGAATATAAATAAGTGACTGCACTGTTGACGTCCAATAATGATATCGAGTGTTATAATCTTTTCGTAAATAGGGTTGGTAGCTGGTGCAGGTGGAGGGACTATTGCCTTCGTGATCATCCTCGTGGTCATCTTCGTCATCGTATTCCTTTACAAACGCAGGTATCAATGAGGTGTTATATGTAAATACGTGCGTGTTGTGGTAGTCGTGATCGTAGTAGCGATAATGGGAGAGGATGTGTAAAAGGGATGTTGGATTAGTCGAAATAGTGGTAAAAGAAGAAGACGTGCTGGCGCAGTGAAAAGTATACGCTTTTGTAGCTTGCGAAGTTAGTCTTGACAATAGAAGTAACGATAGTGATAATAATATCATCGTCCAAAAATTAAAGTAATTAGTAGTTTAATCACTAGCAATAACAGTACTACTATTAGCAGCAGCAGCAGCAGCAGCAGTAGTAGTATTAGTAATAGTAGTAGAAGAAGTAGTACGAATATCAGGCGTAGAGGTCCCTTGCAGAACTGATATGTTCTCAATTGTACAATTAAATACCTTTTCTCTGTACCCTCTCTCTTTCTTCTTTCTTTTCTCCCTCTGTGCATATCCATCAATGTCTTCACCCTAATACTTCCACTCTCCCTACTCTCTCTACATCTACTTCCTTCCAGAGCTGCTAGGAAAGGGCCTCTCCCCGATCAGTCTCCTAACAAGTTTGATGCGAATAACTACGATGAAATTCTCATGGATAGCACACTTGGTAAAGGAGAACCATGGCCCCCTCACCCGTACGAGGATTCCATCAAAGCAGTGGTCAATATGGAACCGCAGCTCAACATGGGATTCGCGAAAGACGAAGAGGATCTGAGCGCCTCATATGCTGTGTCGACAAAACACAGGCCCGAAGCAGAAGGCGTTGACTTGGACGATTTATACGCGATGCCTGACAAACGGAAGAAGAGTCACGTGATGCGCAATGGCGCCTCGAAGGCAATGGGGCCTAGCACGCAGGGGTCTACGCCACCAGTCACGGATGCTTTGTACGCCCTACCGGATAAAAGTAAGAAAGCGACCGACGACGACGGGGAGGACGGTACAGAGATGGTGGAAAACCCTATCTACATATAAACATGAGAAAGATATGTGTGAGGATGTTTTCTTGAGGATCTGAAGAGCATGCACAAATTGAAACAGTCATATTCAAGTAAAACAACTGATATGCTATTACGTACTTTAAGCACCCTTCTCATAGCTTTGTTATTATGTCTGTCTTTTGATCTATAGTACTGCGGTGCCTTCAAAGTAGATGCTTCGCGCTTCCGAATTTCCTTGAGGAATGTTAATGTAAAATTTTTATGTGGCCTACACCCTCATAAAAAAGATGGATTGCCTAATCTTGTATATAAATGAAACAATATTTTTTACTAGTTTTTGGCATCCAATTACGAAATCGAGCAAGTGATATCTATTACTTGGTGTAATCCGTTGATGTATTTTGAAACATGTTCGAAATTCTGCACTTTTGTTTCAGATAATCATGTTACCAAAATCATGTTTTCGCCTTACAGTTGATTTTACCTGGGGCACATCAATGAATTGCCCTCTTTTTACCCTAATCCCAAGTACTGATAATTTGCCGTGCATATATTTGCTGCATTATCATATATATGTATATACTGCACCTGGAGACAAAATTGTTAACCATCAGCAGAACGTACAAAGTAAAGGTCTACCATGCCAGTTTCTTTCTATGCAATCACATTTATTATCATCCACAGACATTAATTGCTGTGTTGCCATTGTTCTCTGCTGCCCCATGAATTTATAGACGATCACAATTATATGGTACATCTGTGACCCTTGGGGATCTGCTTGTATTTTTAGCATTATTTAACATAAACACGTGCATCTTCAATAATTGCTATCAAATTGATTATGTCTGCTTTGCAGTCATTATACATGTGAAGTATGTGTATACGTGATATACTCGTTCATATTAGGAAAGCATTTCATACAGTTTATTCTAAACTCTGGCTGGAATGTATAAGAGCTATTATCATGATTATAGCATGTCTTTTGACATACCAATCGCTTATTCTAGAAAAAATATCAATTCATTGTTTGCAACCTTTGTACAATTATTGAAAATTCTTGGCTTTGAACATGTGTTATCGTAATTCTACAGTAGCCGTAATGAAAAATAGCTCAGCGCAGAAATGCATAATGAACACATTTATCGCTTTATTTTAGTATGCCTTGCAACAGCAAAAGACCGACTTGGTAAAGGACCGCAAACAAGGACTGATCTCATGTAATGACTCATTTAATGATTGTTTGAAAATGTATGTTGCTGGTAATCTTTAAAAGTGAGTTTGCTTGTTGTTTCTTCTTTCTTTTGTTTGTTTTTTGGGGAGTGGGGATGCGAAAGATTATATGTTTTATAATTCATATAATTTCTATTACTTTTGTAAGAAAAGGAGACATTTTAATATGCATGAAAGCAATCAAGATATATCAGAGTTATAAATATATGTCGTACAATGTGTATTCATATGCTTCTATGTATGTGTGTTTATATGCGTGTATGTGTTCGTGCATTGTGTGTGCAGGTGGGCCTCTTTGTTTGCTGGTTGTTGTGAAATCAGAGAGAGAGAGAGAGAGAGAGGGGGGGGGGGGGGAGAGGGGAGGGGAAAAACCAAGAGAGACGATGAGTGAGGGGTAGTGGGGAAAGAGAACATCAAGAGATAGCGGGGTTTGATGAATACGTAGTGAGAGAGACACAAACACAGACAGGTTGGGGGAAGTATGAACCTTATAAAGAGACAAGATGCTGTATATGGTAGAAACACGGAGACAGAAATAACCCTACGTGTATGAGTGTATGTATTTTTGTTATTTTTTTTCTGATGACTTATTTGTGGATTGTCCACTTTTGATGTTCTTAAACAGTAACAATTAATGAGGCTGCACAGCTGTTTATGACAAGCGCCCTCTCTTAGCCATGGTATGATTGATAATTCCATATCCCCCTTTTCCATATTTTCTCTCTCGATGTGTGTTTATTGTTTTCATACCTGATACCTTCGTTCAAAATGAAGTGGGGTGGAGTTTATTCATTCTTATGGAGCTGCACGGCATGATCCATTCAGACTAGAACAGAATACACTCTGTGCACTCACAAAGATCTCTGTATAAAGAAACTTGATAAAACAGGAGTTGCTTAGAGAGCAAAAACACAAAGATAGCCAAGTAAGATATGGAGTGGAAACATCTCATGTTTAAATGGATGAAAGGTTAACCAATCTAGCTCTGTGTATCTCTGTGGTGACGATCCCTTTATCATTTTCTTCACCGGCCAACGAACGGCAAATCAGGGTCATGTTCCGTGCTTGTAGAATGTGAGATTCAAAGTTGATTTCAGGATATTAAAATGTAGTGTGATAGTAGCATCTATTGCAGGCACTTAATATTTGCCCTGCTCGATATAATCTTGCTTCTTCGAATCCTTGAAATTTACTAAGATTGTTTTTTCCAACAATCAAATAAACATGATTAAATCGCTGTATAGATTTTGTTTAGATTAAATTCACGATATCACGACAGTGGAAATGCGAGAAGAGCTTTGTAACAAATGTTTTGGTCAACGCTGTTTCACTATCGGCAAAATCAATTCCCCTTTTCATGTAACTATATACCCCTCTCCTTATCTTTGGTTGTCTCAACATAGTTGTAGGCTTGATGTTTCGTTTGGACTGATATTGATAGACAATTTTGAAGTTATTACCTCATGAACTATCACTGTTTTTACAATCATTACCATTTCTCATTTGGTTATGTCGCCTTAGAGACACCAGGACTTTCATATGTCTAACTCAATCAACACAGCTGCGCTCGTCGCCTATAATTTTATCGTTGGTGATTAATTGTCAATGTTACGTTCATAACACTAAATCTTTTATAATCACCATTCGACATTAAGCATTATAATGATTAAATATAATAAATATGAGTGTGTGTACGTATGGGTGTATAACTTGTACATTGTATGTGAGTGTGTGCTTGCATAGTTTGAATTTATTGTTGATTTAAGAGATATCAATACGAAATATGTCAGAAGCTTTTTAAGGGCATTTAAGGTTTGCCGCTTTCGATTTAAGTTTTCTTCTTCCAATTTATATAATTTACAGAATAATTTGAATCCACAGATACGACTACATGTCGATGCGGCAGTATTACGACAGTGGAAATGGGAAAATAACCTTGTAACAATAAACATTTTAATCAACGCTGTGTCACTCTTCTCTTTCAGATCGACTTCCTCTCACCCCTCACTCTCTTTCTTTCTCGCTCTCTCTATTTTACTGTCCGTATGTACACATTATTCCCGATACTCTCTCAACCCTAAACTCAGTATTTCCACGATGCTTTTCTTTCGCACCATTGCTGTTTTGTTTGACAAGCAATAGTGTGAAGAAATATATGTCGCGTCAAACCCGTGTTATGATTTGTGTTCGCTGTGTGCGATTCACTGTACATCCATTACATACACCTTACTAGTATTGATGAAAGAAGGAAGTAGACATGTGTTACTCAAACCTGAACTTGGGGTGCGGCATGTCAAGAGATGCAGTTACTACACAGTTTGAATAAGGATCGAATAATTTTTCATGACTGAGGATGAACCAGTAAAATAATAAATATCAATGACAGGTGTAATCTTTTTCACCGCAGTGAGGTAATGTGATAGATATAAAATATCTATGTTTAGCATTGCGAGCCGGTGAAGTTCGGAGACGGCGGTATAACCGGTTTCTATCTTGGTGCTGACTTACAACAAATGAATGAGCTCTCATGTTGAAAGTTGTAAGCGGACACCTACCACCAGCTATAGCGCCCCAGCCGCCTGGCATCACCAGAACCCACGTGACGTCACACAAAACTAAGTCGCTTTAATACTCCGCAATTACCACCCATATTTCAGTTGAGAATGGATGCGTTGTTCCAAGTCTGGCTCACCTTCCTTCTAGTTGCCTACAACACATTATCACCGTCCATTTGCCAGATAATAGGTGAGTTCTGGAATACCACTAGACCGAATGGTTACCTATGAGAGTATCATGGACGTTGAACCCATGTGTGCCTGATATACCGCTGCTCTATCATATCGATGGAATTTGTGTGTAGTATATGTGACAAGGCGCATGTGGCACAAAAGAGATTAAAATCATCACAAAACGTTAACTTTATTGTTTTGCCTCTTCCACGCACTCCCTTTCGATCCGAATATACGGATGGTAGCATGAATAACGTCGGAAGAGGAGAGATAGGGTGTAAGTAAACAAGATAATGCGGTACTCGATAACAAGGACACGCTTTCTGATCACATTTGTGGGTTTCAGATTGATACTTTAGTTAGATGATTCTCACATGTACATTGCCCTCTAATCCTATCATCTTTGCCACGACCACACATGATAGCGCCATTGGTTCTATTAAGCTGTCAAGATTAGATCAGGTTATTTAACATTTTGGTGGTCTCTGGAAAAGGCTAAATAATACATACAAAATGTTGGTACGTGTCTAACCGATTCATCTCAGTATAGATTGTCTCAATAATGATGTCAATATTGTAAGTGTTTATAGTGTTTTGTTCAAAACTCGATAAACTTCTTGTCTAGGCTGCAACGGATGCAGGTGTGTGTTTTGGGATTAAAGGCATTTAAAAGTCGGTGAGGAACAAGCTGGTTTTCGTTTAAGTTACTGAACAATAATGATGTATTTATATTGAAATTTACAATATATATTTATCTACATCAATAAAAGCTTTTATATTGCGTGTTCATTGATTATAAAAAACTGTTTAATTGATCGATATATTCTCCGTTTGGTTGAAAATATGGGCATTACGTGTAAATGGAAAAAGTTTTCACTGTTATCAAAAATATATATGGTTGTGCCAAATCTTGCGTGAGTGTAAATGGGAAATCGTCGGACAATGCAACACAGGGGCACGACAGGTGAGAATGAGTAATGCATAATAAGATTTGTTATTTTGTGCCTCAGATGTCCGCCTTGTGAACGGCCCATCACGCTATGAAGGCACCGTGGAGTACACCACAGATAATGACACGTGGCAAACAACCTGTGGGACCAACTTTAATTTCGTCGATGCTAGGCTTGTCTGTGAATACATCGGAGCCTATGGAACCAACAGGGCTATTGCTAATTCCAGTTTCGGAAGTAATCTGACACAACCCACCCATGGTCTCAACTGTTTGACAAGTACGTAGATTATACTTCGCGCAACAGGATTAAACGCAGTGTTTAATGACGTATCATGTAAGTATTCAGGAGGGAATGCTATGTATGTATGGGTGTACATGCGTGTAGAAAGAAATGTCTACGTGTATTTTCTTTCGGTTGAACGTACCCCCTCCCCCCTCCCAACACACTCACAACACACAGTTAAAGATGACTACCCGCATGTTTCCCTGACTCTGTATCTTTAACAGATGACACAGCTATCAGTGACTGTGAGCTGTTGACCACCTTCTCCTGTTCAGACATCGGAGCAGCAATTTGTTACGGTAGGAATGATATAATTAAAGATATTTTTTTTCTAGACCACAGACATTTGAAACATCCATAAACTCATAATGTATTTTACCTCATCAACCCCAATCCCTATACTCAGCCTCATTACAACCGGGAGCACACTTATGTCTAGAGAAGTGAAATTAACGGATATAATACGATTATATCAATGATCAATGATTTCGGTGAACAATTCATAACCACTTTGAAAGAATTTGTACAACCTTGGTCGTACCCTTTCATTCTCCATGATGTCCGTTCACTGCTTTCCTAACATGCCTAACTCCATTCTAACATCCATTTCTTTTGTACATTTAACAGATGAGACCTTCCTGGGATGCTTTAACGATAGCTCGCATGTTCTAGCCGGTGATCGACTGATAGGAGATAGCAACATGACAATCGACAAATGCATCACCCACTGCAGAGAGTCCACCATGGCTGACTACGTCTATGCAGGAGTGGAGCACGGACAGGAGTGCTACTGCGGTGTCGCAGGAACAAACTACAGTCAGCTTGGGGCAGCGGTGGGTGGTGATGGCGATTGCCAGATTCAGTGTGCAGGGGACGCCCATAGTTCACGTGGCGGAATTGGCAACATCGCAGTATTTCAAAGTACGTAGTCACATTTTTATAGACTGCGTTACTAGGGTTATAAGTCAACCGTGAAAAGTGTCAGAAAAGGTGTGTGAGCGTCAAACAATGGCTGATCAAACAACAATAAGAACAACGCTAAACCAAACAATAGAAACATAATTCGCCAAAATCTTGTTTCACAGACCCCCAAACCTGGATCCTGTAACTTTTGAAAAAACAACTTTGCCTTTAATGTGTGCTCACTCATGAATGACTGTACCGATGAATGTTATTTTCACACGGAAGTTAGTCAATAACTGAAGGAACAATAAGTGAAGGGGGGGGGGGGGGTATTTGTTGTTATGTGTTTACATGACTGAAGATTTCAGGAATATGTTGTTTTTAACCGTACCGCAATTTAATTCAGTCAAATCTTACAGTTGTTTCAGTTCCTGAAGCGAGTCAGCCAGTCACATCTACCAAGACCACAACCATGACAACAGTGACAACTGAGGAGGCTGACACAAGTTCAAGTATTTATAATACTACTACTAATAATGATTATAATAAAAAAACAAGGGGTAAAGTCTAATAAACACAAGCCAACCATACCCGGAAAATCATCCTTACTAGAATCGTGTTTTAAGCATGTAAACTTTAACATTATAACATTATATTTAATGAAGATTTGTTCTTGATGCCGAGGTTTCTTCTCCTCCAACTTTCATGCAATAAAATGTTTCAAAAAGACAAATCTCGTGGCCAGTAATAAGGATGACGATATGACAGGTATTTCTATCAACCCTGTGTGTGCAAGAAAAGCTGCTACTATGGCATTTGTGTGTATAAATGGTGAAAACAATCCGAGAACGGCATGTTAAGGGTTACAACGTCATACATTTGACATTTCTCTTTATACAACTTAAAATATGTATTTTGGTTGTGCATGCTATTTTTTTAGAGTAATTCCAGTGCCTTATATGCCGTACACTAACGAAAGCAGTGGGTGTCAGATAATGATATTCATATGTTTACTGATATTCATATGTTACTGATCATCATTATCAAATACCTACAGTCCTTCCATCGAACACTATCATGGTGGGATCTACAACTCCGGATGATACGCCCCTATCTTCTACCATTTCCACTGTCACGAGGCCAGTGGGGATCAACAGCAACCTGGGTAATATAACACCTGAAATACCGCCAAAACACACTGCGATATATTTGAATCGAGTGCACGCCCAAACTCAAAACACTAATGTACATATTTACGATTAATATCAGTCGCAAAACGTTTATGCGACAGGGCCCTGGCATATTTACGACTCTCTCCAGAGAGACTGCTGGTTCGACGAGGTATCAATATTTCCCCTTGTTAATATCAAGGATCTGTGGGTTGTAGATGTAACAATGGTACATTCATTTCAGCAGCAGGTTTCAATTTGTCCAATACAAAGACACAAAGTCCCCAAATCTTCAAATTAAATAGATTACTGTCTATCATCCATGAATATTCTACTAAACAAACGGAGAAAGGACACTATCGGCCTTACAGATTTAAAACTAATAAAGGCAAATTCTCGTTATCATATGAAGGTGTAATTGCATGGAATAATCTGCCTAAGAGTCTAAAACAAAAGAAAACAAAATATGCTTTCAGGAAACATATTTCGACTTACTTGCTTCATAAAGAGTAATTTATTCAGAACTAAATGTACCTGCAAATACCACTCTGATATGTTAACCATAGTACACTTTATTATGCTTGTGTTTGTTAACTAGAGTAAAGTTAATTACCTTACTCGAAATAGATGAATGTAGATTTATAATATTTCTATCCCCATTGTAAGTAGATATCTTCACTAAGTATGTACATACATTGTATATCATTGTAGAGATAGTATACACACATCCATATATCACTTTTTTTTTATATTACTTTTTGGATAAAGAGTTTTCACAATCTAGTCAATATAGATGTAGGAAATGATATCTTGCCAAATATGTTTACTATGAGGGCCAGGCTCGACTAGCACTTGTGCTATTTTTTGGTCCTTATTAGCAACGCCTATATATGATTGTATAAGTAAATCTATACTAAAATATCTACGATAATTTTTGTTTTATATTTGTTAAGTATCAATATTGTTGTACAAATACTCATATTATCATTGTTGTTGTAAATAAAATCATATCATATCATATCATATCATATTTCTAAAGAATGGGGTATTGGAACTTGTGATATTTGTAAATGGTTATTCCTTATAATATCGCTACAGACCTTACATCAAACAAACACGAGACGGGTTCTACAACTCCAGATGATACGACCCTGTCTTCTACCACTCCTACTGGCACGAGGCCAGTGCGGAACGCCAGCAACCTAGGTAAGATATCACCTGAAATACCACCAAAACACACTTATAACAAGCACTGTCATAATCATGTAACTTCTAGGTCTGTCTTTATTCTATATTGTCTTCAAAAGGACTGCTGAATTGGTCAGGTATCACCAATCATATTGTATTAATAAATAGAATCCATAGAATGGATATTGTTAATACCAAACAGTTGTTGAATATGAATAACTGATTGCAACTTTTAGTCTATTAATGGCATCACATGTTTTTTTTAAACTGGGAAGTGGCAGCTGGTGCAGGTGGCGGGGTTGCTGCGATCGTGATAATCCTCGTGGTCATCATCGTTGCCGTAGTCCTTTACAAACGCAGGTATTTGATGAGGTATCATTCGTAAATACGCGTGTGTAGCGGTAATACTAGTAGAATCAATTGCGATGGTTAAAAAAATAATAAGCAGTGCTATCGCAGTAAATGACTCACATATTTGTCCCTTTAGAATTCCGTTTTCACAATAGAAGTACTATAGTAGAAGAAGTAACATTTTTAATAATTCTAGTCGTGCATTATTAGTTCCAGCACAAACAATAAAACCATATATTTTGAATTGCACAATGATTTCCATTGTTCATCCTCTCCCTCTCTCTCTCATTCTCCCTCTTTTGTGAGCCGATCTCTGATGTATCCATTCCTCTCATGCCAGAGCCGCAAGGAAAGTGCCTCTCCCCGATCAGCCTTCTGACAAGTTTGATGCAAATAACTACCATGACTACGATGAAATTGTCATGGATAGCACACTTGGTAAAGGAGAATTAAGCTCCCGTCACCGTTACGAGGATTCCATCAAGTGCGGAATGGTTTATAAGGAACAGCAGCTCAACATGGGATACGCGAAAGACGAAGAGGATCTGGGCGCCTTATACGCTGTGTCGTCAAAACACAGGCCCAAACGAGAACGCGCCAATTTGGGCGATTTATACGCGATGCCTGACAAACTGAAGAAGAGTCACGTAATGAGCAATAGCGCCTCGAAGGTAATGGAGCCTAGCACGCAAGAGTCTACGCCGCCGGTCACGGATGCTTTGTACGCCATGCCGGATGAAAAGAAGAAAGCGACCGACGAGGACGACGAGGACGAAACTGAGATGGTAGAAAAACCCATCTACACATAAACAGAAACAATTTATGTGTGAGGATATTAGCCACTTTATTTCAAATTAGGAAAATTTGCTCTTTCGAGGATCTGTAAAACATGCGTTAATTGCAACATATCTGTACATCCACCAACCTTTGTCTTTTTCCTTCGTGTTTGTGACTGGATCTTCTAAACATTTCATATATGAGTGCCACATATTTTTAAAGCATGACAAATTGAGAGAATTTCAGAGAGTTTTTTGAAGAAGCTTCCTGGAGGAATGTTAATGTACAATGTGTTTACACTACACTCTCGCAATAAAGATTGCCTGTCTGATCTTGTGATATCTATTACTACGTGTTGTTCGCTTAGATATTTTGACACATAATCGAAAGTTTGGATTAAAACAAATATAATTTTAGGATGGAGCACGTTATCCTAAGTACAAATAGGTTCTTTTGCCTAAAATTTCTTTTCATAATGAAATTACTTCAGGCAGCCTTTTCACTTTAATCTAACCTTTACTTTGTTTTTCTGTCAATGCTTTCAGTTTCGCGTTTTCGCCTTACAACTTATTTTCCTGGCGATCTCGAATATATTATCCACCGACTAAAAATGGAAAGATTTATCAGTAATTTCGTTATTTTATTTTTTATACATTTCTTTACATTATACTTTATATTTCGCGATGAGAAGCTCCCTCTTTCTCTCAAAAAACAGACTTTCAACCAGACCATCATAATTGTGCCCTGTTATGGAGCCGAAACATGGACCACAACTGAGAAGCTGGAGAGAAAACTAAGAGTAACCGAACGAATAGATTAAATAATTATGATTGGCGTTACAAAGAGAGACAAAGTCAGAAACCAGGATTTGAGAAAAAATACCAAATTACGAAACAAAGTACAGGAAATTAAATCGAAGAAATATAGGTGGCTGGTCATCTGGCCGGGAGGAAAGATGATCGATGGACACATAAATTAACTGGACTAAAACCAGAGGAGGAGGCCGGCAAAGTAGGAGGTGGATGGATGATATTAGAAAATATGGTAGTGTGACATGGAAATGAACGACACAAGATAGATCAAAATAGAAAAGTGATGAGGAGGCCTTCCTTCAGCAGTGGATAGAAATAGGCTAGGCAGATAAATAGATAGATACATACATACCTGGTAGGACCCGTTTATACATGTATTGTTACATAGTATATGCGTATATTTAAGTTTCACTTTACGGTTTATTTCCAGTACACTTTCCTGTATTTCGAATCTGCCATGTCAGTTTTTACTTTTTCTTTTCTGTAAAATAACATTGTTTTCGAGCCGAAAAAAAGTGAGTGCTGTCTTGGTAATGTTCTATGCAGCCTATTGCATTTTAAGACGATGGTAATGTCGCAAAAAATGTGTGGGAGACCTATCCGGGATCTAACCCTGATTAAAATAACACTTGCATCTTTGATTGATAGCAACTAGTTCTTGTTTACTTGTCCGACGTGATGAAAGTTGGATACATGTATACGTAATATACCTCATACTTTATGTTTGGAAAGTAATTGCTTTTTATGTACTGTAAGAAATTACACAAGTGTAGGAAAGATATCGTCATGATCATTGCGTGTATTGCTATTATTCCAAATACATGTAATAAATCGATGAATTGCATCATGATTTATTCGTAGGTTTGAAATATAAAATAAAAAGGACAGAAAATGTAATAAGAGACACAGAATAATTAATACATCCCCGAGTTTGCATCTTTGTAGTCCTAATGATAAGTACATAATTAAGTACATAAGTACATAAGTACAACTAATGGACAAAATAAGGAAGGACATTAGACAGAGACTTCAGATAAAGACCATCTGTGATGATGTCTCCACACCACGTATGAAGTGGTTTGAGACTAGAACAGAACACAGACTAAGTGGTTTGGACATGTCGTCCGTATGCCACATCATCGTCTACCATTCCTTGCATCCTAACATGACTTTGAGGGACGAGGACCTCCTGGCCGTCCCTCAAATAGATGGTAAGACCAAGTCCAGAGTGATATGTGACTACCCCTATAGAAGAGATTGAAAAAATCCAGCCCAGGGCAGAATTCAATGTACATTAATGATTCGAAGGAGATCGAAGGGACACATTATTCCTAAGAAAATGACATCAAGTAAGTCAAGATGTGAAAATTGCATGTGTGCACGTTTGTATATTCAATTACTATTTTCATATTTATTTTGATTATTGTGTATGAAATCAAATTCGTTTGTTTGCCTGTCAATGATTAATCTACTTTAGCAAATCAAGAATTTATGCTCCTTTTGTGAAAAAAATCACATGAAAGCATTCCTAGCGTATAGGAGTTATAATTACGTATGTGCAATATGTGTATGTATGCGTGTGTGTATGTACGGATGAATGTGTGTTGTGTGTGTGTATGTGCATGTGTTTTTTGTTTATTTCTTTAGTTGTTGTGAAATAGGAGAAAACCAGAGAAAGAACTAATGAGGGTAAAGAAGTAGATAAAGAGAACATGAAAAGATTGGGGGGTATGAGGTGTAAGTACAGAGAGAGAGAGAGAGAGAGAGAGAGAGACGTGTTTTTCTCTTTTTTATTTTTATTTATTTATTTATTTATTTATTTATTTTTTTGGGTGGGGGGGGGGTGGGGGTGGGGTAGCTGTTTAGTTACGATGAAGAGAAATTAGTTATTAGTTGTGAGGCCTAAAGAAGGAACTAGAGATGGTAGAGACACGGAAACAAAAATAGCCATATACATGTGTTTGTGTGTATGGTGTGCGTACGTGCGTGCGTGCGTGTGTGAACACTTGAACAAAAAAACCTAAAATAGAGATGAGCTAATGAATTCTTATGTATATTAATAGCATGATGCATTGAGACAAGATCAGAACACAGACTGTATAGTCACTGAGATATCATATTAATCGCTTTATATGGAGTACCTTGATTGAACAGGAGTTGCTTAGACAGCGGTAAAACCAAGATAGTAAAAGTTAAATCAATAGTGTAAATACCTGATGTACAAATAAAACAAAAAAATAACAAGTTAAAGCATTGTTTATTTATATAAAAGGGAGCCCTTAATTATTACTTTATGTTCCGTGCTGTAAAAATGTGAGGTGAAATGGTTCAGATATATTGATAAAAATATGACACTGTCACCTAGTACGAGTGCTTTATAAAAATGCCCTTCTTGATTTATTTCTTATTCTTACAATCCCTGCAATGTAAACCGTGATTTTCCCCCAACAATCCAATAAATAAGATGAATGCGCGATAAAGATTGTATCGATTCGAGTTACGGTATGACAGGAGTGGAAATAGAAATGTAGCCTTGTAACATAGGGCCAACGCTGTTGCCTTAACGGCAACACTATTTCCCCTACTCACATATATTCTCCCCGTTCATTCGGACCCCTCCATTACTCCCCTTTCAGCCTTCTCCCTCTCTTTCGCTCTATTTCCATGTCAGCATGTGCGCAGTATCCACAATCCCCTTCCAACAATAAACTACGTATTTCTATTGTGCTTTTCTTTCCAACCATGATAGATTTGCTTGTCAAGAATGCGAAGACCCTATGTGTAATATGCGCTATGATTTTCGCTCGTTCTATACATGTAATGTAGTGGATACACACGACTTACCAAAAACGAGGAAGAGGACAGGTTTAGTTTTAGCTTTTATGGTACTGCATGTCAAACCATAAACCAGGATTTAGTCATTATACATGAAAAAAGTGTGTTTCAATGTCTAGGCTGGTGATAATTTTTTCCTTTATCTGTTTTCTAATCTATTTCGCAGATGCTTGTATTGCCTTTCTCTTGAATACACATTCTTATCAGCATTTACTAATGTCTGGTAGGAGGAAAATAAAGTAATGCGAATTAGACATGGGCTTTTCACACTTACGTGTACATTCATATAACTTGCCATACAATTTGACATAATATGTATTGGCTAGTGCTAGATTGTATATACGGTATAAAACAAAACGCTTATATCTTTTTATTTAGAGAAAAAAGATTTAGATTATGTTTTGAATAAAGAACATATTAATGCATGATTTGATGTTCACATTGATATATTGTAAGAAACATTTGCACGTACAGTGTATATGATTGACATTGTGTTAAGAAGACAAACAAATATTACTATTGTGTAGTTTCTTTACTGTTCTGGGGGAGAAAATATTTAGTCTACATTTAATCACATGTAGACATCAATTCTGCCCAAGACCTTGAACATTGAAATAAGTATTGGTCACTGATATGATTTCACTAAATCTAAACACACAGCCTATAAAGCGACAGCCTGTGTGGCATACAGAGTGACACAGACTCTCCGCTGTCAAAAGAACAATGTGCTGAACCTGAACATGGTGAACAGGTTAGAGAGGGGTATTCAGATGCCCCGGTTAAGATTTTGACGAAGAATCAGGATTACGTGTATAATGTTCCTTCGTCAGAAAATGTTGAAATACATGTTGCATAATATATTTGTGTAACGACGAACAACGCTGAATGTTAAGCTTTACGTTCCTTTATCTGCCATGAAGCCATGAAGTTTCTTATTGCTTACTCCTTCATACCGTCGGTACCTGAAAAGATGTCAACGTCGTCTGCTAAATGCAAGCTGAACTATTCACCTCTTATAGATTGTGCGCAGGGTAACAAAAGAATAAAGAGAAACCTATTCAGAACTGCATTGAAGCAAGTCTTTGAGTATGTGTGTGTGTATGTGTGTGTATTCATGCGTGTAGAGTATGTTTGCCATAAGACGGTCTCATACAGTATCCACGAACTGATAACGGGGATTTTTTTTTACATGAGTTACTTACAGAACAGAAAACAAAACACGTTAGTTTAAGTAGACTAAAGAGTTTAGAAGATTGTACCACTAAATGAAGCTCTCAACGTTTTAGTTTCGTGTATCGATCGGTGGAATAGGGAATCCCCCGAATAATCACCTCGTATAAATTGTGCACAGAGTACAAAAGAATAAAGGGAAACCTATTTAGAGCTGCATTGAAGCATGCCTTTGAGTATGTGTGTGTGTGTGTGTGTGTGTGTGTGTGAGGGTGTGTGTGTGTGTGTGTTTGTGTGTGTGTATGTGTGTGTGTGTGTGTATGTGTGTGTGTATGTGTGTGTGTGTGTGTGTATGTGTGTGTGTATGTGTGTGTGTGTGTATGTGTGTGTGTGTATGTGTGTGTGTATGTGTGTGTGTATGTGTGTGTGTGTGTGTGTGTGTGAGGGTGTGTGAATGTGTGTGTATTCATGTGTTTTTAAACTGCCCAAAAGTTGAGGAAGTTTGGCAAATTATGAAATTGCAACTTTAGAATGGAAGGATATATTCGTCGGTCTTCCAGGTAAATCTATAAGAATAAAATTTGTTAATACGTTGATAGTTATGGTAAAATATATTTTATTTAAATATAGAACAGGATCTACTCTTCCCTCATCAAGGAAAATACAACGGGATATTTTGAACTATAGAGAGGAGGAAAAGAAATTGGCAATTAAAAGGGGTAAATTTGGACTACATTTGCAAAAGTGGGAATATATTGACATGTTGATTTAATAGACTATGTAGGTTGTTTTATGCAATAACATGTATAATTATTTACAACAACAAAATAACGGGAAAGGTTAGCTTAATGGACACTATAAGTTATTTCTGTAACATATAATTATTTACAAAAATATAATTGGAAAGGTTATATGATACTGCTTTGGTAAATTATGGAAAGATAACTGACAGTTGTGAACGCAGGAGTAAAGAGGTGAGCGTGAACAGGTTGGGGAAGGGGAGGGTGGGGGGGTTGAGGTGGGAGGGTTAAAAGGAAGGGGGTATACATGTCGAAGTTTTTTTTTTTTTTTTTTTTTTTTTGGGGGGGGGGTATATAGCGAATTTAAGGGAAGGGTAGTTTAAGCGGTTATGTATATGGTTGGGGTGGGGGGGGGGTTGGCTGTCCAGATGGGAGTTAGGAATGGTTAGGACTAATTTTAGGGGTGTATTATAGGTTGGGGGATTAGTGGACTTGTTTATTTAAAACTTGATTCCGGAAGCTATTCGTTCAGTTTATTTGATTAAACATCGTTACATGATTATAACAATTAAGTAATTATATTTAATATTTTCAGATATTTCATTGTAAATAATTTGTACTTCCAAATGCATATATATATAATTTGCATGATTTTTTTGTTTAATTTGTGTTGATATATTTAAACTGATTGTATGAATTCAATTTGTATTATTATGGAATCAGAATAAAGATCATTGGAAAAAAAAATCATGCGTATAAAGTACGTTTGTCATGATACAGTCTCTTTTAGTAAATCCCCGAACTGATAACGGGGGATTCCCTATCGATCGGTACACAAATTTATCTAAAATTCATTTACCGGTACACTCTTCCACACTCTTTAGTCTACTTTAAACTAACGTACGTGTTTTGTTTTTTCTTCTCTCACCAGAAATCAAGCAGAACCAGCCGGAATGAAAATTCTTCAAAGTTCAAGCCACATTCGATAGGGAATTTCGAATTGAGCTAAATATGTAAAAATGCCGTTTGAATACTGTCCCTCGAACCCATCTCGAAAGATTCTTGCACATTCCGGGTTTATTGGCTCTCGAATGCAGATCGATTGTAGTTGTAACACAAAAGGAATATCTAGAATGCAATAAGAATGCAGTCAGAATATTTGGAATGCAGTCGGAGTGCTGTTGGACTGCACTTCGAATGCTGTTTGATATTTTTCCAGTTCGAATGCACCTCGAAAGTTTTGAGCAAGAGCAAAACATTCGGGCCGGACACAAGAATGGACGCGAATATACGGAATGCACACAGAATGCAGTCAGAATGCACTTCGAATATCTAGGAATGTGCCAAGAATCTTTATTCCGACGGCATTCCGGCTTATTCCGCCTCTAATGTGACTAGGGTATATGCAACTCATGTAAAACTTCTCCATATGGAGCGGTATGGTAATCAGTTCTATGTAAGTGCATAATGCATGCCTATTTTCTTCTTTGAAAAAGAGGGACCAATAGTTAATGTAATCAAATAACTTTGATTTCACTTGTCTGAAAATCAACTGTTTTTAATGATTTTTAACAAAACAATTAACGCAATCAACAAGATTGAAGTATAGGTTCTGCATTTTCCGCCAACTAAAACCCCATCTCATTGCACACACGGCCTTTTGCTCTATAACATACAAACACAGTCACACACACTCGCACACACACATACGTACACACATTGTAAAAACATAATATAACTCCTACATACTAAGATTGCTTTCATATATATATATAGCGACTTGTCCTTTTGACAAAAGGAGCAGACATTTTGACTGGATCATGTAGAGTATCATTCACAGGCCAAAACGTGAAGTTGATTTCACACATGATAATCAACGGTAAACAAAGATCATTCAAATGAGCCATTGCATCTGCTGACACGCACACATACATATTTTACATAAACTATCACAAATACAAGTACACATGCATCCACACACATGTCATGCATATCATGCATACAGCAAGAAGACTACGCAGATGTAAATATAGAAATATATTGATTGCTCTGGTTGGTCCTTTACAAAATCACATTCCCTCTTTTAATACATTTGTTTGAAATTTTGCGATGAATGCTATAACTACTCAATTGTGGTAACGCATACTTCCAAAGCCAAGGATATATAATCATAGGATAAATATTGCAAACAACTCATTGATGGATTAATTGGAATACGAGCTGTGAATATCATCGAGACGCGTCATAATCATAAAAATATCTTTCATGCACTCGATTCATTCTTTGTAATATACATAAAACAAAAACTTTCCAAATATAACGAATACAAATATCCTACTTTCGTCGCATCGGCAAAATAGATAAAGGTTTGTTGTTATAATGAAAGATGCAAGTCCTTGAACTGTGCTAAGAAATACAAGTAGATCCCATATAGATCTCCAACGTATTTCAATGTGACATTACCATCGTCTTAAAATGTAATAAGCTGCATAGACCAATAACAAGACAAAAGTCACTTTGTGTGACTTAAACCAATGTTTTTCACAGAAAGGAATTACAAAAAATAACATGGCAGACTCTAATTATAGTAAAATTACCCGAAAATAAACTTTATACAGCATAAAATTCACAGCAAACTATGAGTGTAACGATACATGTATACAATGGTCCTTCCAGAGATATAATTGCGAAATGACCATTCATTCGTAACCAGGATAAACACGTACAGTGAAGCAATTCCTAAATCTCTAAACACATAATGCAAACATATACAAACCTCTTACCTGCTGACCAAATATGTAATATCTGTCGGTCATAAACCGCCTGCAACAAACGAGCGTCCCGCTGAACATGATGAGGATATTTGTTTGCAAAGTTGTCTGCAGATGTAGATACATACATAACTGTATAACAGAACTATTTGTATTACTTTGTACTTTTCAGGCCTCATACGCAGGGTATATTATCATCAAAACTTATTCACACACATATCTCTTTATTGAATAACCGTGTTCATGCATGCACCGCTCGAGAGGAAAAATGGAAGAAAAAAAATAAAAGCACGGCAATGTAATACTTTTCAAAAGAAGGTCCAGTAATAATCATGATGCAAAGAATGCAAGGATGGTTAGAGTATGCTTTTTCTTTAAAATCATGTTCCAATTCATGCATGTTTTAAACAAATCTTCAACTTGACAGAGCGAGGTTTCCACATTGAAAAAATAGTTGCTAGTAACCTCACACCCATTTTTATTCTATTCATGTGTAGATGGGGTTTTCTACCATCTCTGTACCGTCCTCCTTCTCGTCCTCGTCGGTCACTTTCTTCCTTTTATCCGGCATGGCGTACAAGGCATCCGTGACCGGCGGCGTAGACTCCTGCGTGCTAGGCTCCATTGCCTGCGAGGCGCCTTTGCTCATCACGTGACTCTTCTTCCGTTTGTCAGGCATCGCGTATAAATCGCCCAGTTCGGCGCCTTCTGGTTCAGGCCTGTGTTTTGTCGACACAGCGTATAAGGCGCTCAGATCCTCTTCGTTTTTAGCGAGTCCCATGTTGAGCTGCGGTTCCTTGTTGACCACTGCGTAATCGACGCAGTCCTCGTAAGGATGATGGGGACTTGGTTTTACTTTACCAAGTGTGCTATCCATAAGAATTTCATCGTAGTTATTCGCATCAAACTTGTCAGGAGGCTGATCGGGGAGAGGCCCTTTCCTTGCGGCTCTGCCATGTCTAGAATGCATTGGATACATCAGAGACAGAATTAGCATTAGGATAAAGAGCAAGGACATTGATGGAAGTGCACAGAGGGAGAAAAGAAAAAGAAAGAGGGAGGGGAGAGAGAAAATGTATTTAATTGTGCAATTGATACAATATCAGCTCTGCATAGGATCTCTGAGGCTGAAATTCTTAATACAACTACTACTACTACTGCTGCTGCTGCAAATGCTTATACTTTAAGTAATAATGTATTACTATAATTGCTAGACGACGTTACCACTACTATTATTACGTCTATTATTAAACTTCTGCAGCTTCAAAAATCATTTACCTTTTACTGCGTCAGCACTTCTTCTTCTTCAATCACTATTTCGACTAATCGAGCATCCCTTATCAACATCTCCTACCATTATCACTAGTATCATTACACACACTTAACAACTCATTAATACCTGCGTTTGTAAAGGACTACGACGACGATGATGACCACGAGGGTGATCACGAGCGCCACAGCCCCTCCACCTGCACCAGCTCCCACCCCTAGTTTTGAAAAGTATAACATATGATGTTATTACCGGACGTCAACAGTGCAGTCACTTATTCATATTACAAATGGGTATTGACAATATCTCTATTTACTGCATGATACAACTGTATCGATATGATATGACTGGGCAGGTGTTAGGTGGCCAAATGAGCGGTCCTTCTGAAGATAATCGAAAATAGGCCGTATTGAATAACTCACGCTGTCTATCAACATGCTTAAGACAAGGATTGGTATGAGGTGTTTTGGCGGTATTTTGGGTGCCGTCTTACCTAGGTTGCTAGTCTCCCCCATCTGCATCGTGACAGCAGGAGTAGTAGAATACAGGGACGTAACATCGGTAGTTGAAAAGTCCGCCCCGGGTTTGTTTGGTGTGAGGACGCTAGCTGTATATAAATGAACAATTATTATCATAAGTGATTAGCATAAAAAGACTATTAGCATAAAAGTATTAGCATAAATGAACAATTTTTGACAAATATCACAATTTAAAAGTGCCCCATTATTTCTGACAGCATGTAATATCTAGCAACAAACACAGACAAGAGTTAATTGACTCTGTTAATTGATTCATAGCATGTTACTATTAGACAACACGTCTTCTCTCCCAATAAGTTACAATCAATCGAACATTTAAAAAGGCATTCATTTTTTTATTCTGTCAAGCATTTATTTGCAATGAACTTTATTTTTTAATAATAGTAGATGCTTACTTTACATTTTTACGGTGAGACTGTATTAAAGAGCAGTTGAAGTTTTTCGTGATCCCAATAAACTCAAAAGAACATGAACTATGAACAGGTGATGAAAAGAAAATGAGCACACAAGGATGAAGGATAAAGATATATTGTCAAAAAAGTTAATCACATTTTTGCTTACATTTCAATTGGCAAAAACCATGATGCAAACTCCGATGGATAATAATGGTTATAAAAAAGAATGATATATTCGTGACAAACATATAGATAGAACATAAATTGTGATCTTCCTAAGGTGAACGTGGGAAGAATTGACATTTAATAAAAATACCCGTGGTTGTATCGTCAACCTCAGAGCTCATCACGTGAGTTGTTGTCGGTTGTTGAGAGCTGGAATCTGAAATTCGTGACACAAATCACATTCAAGTGTCGCATAACTATTGCAAGGCTGAAAAAGGGGTTTCAGATATTTCCCACGAATTTCATAATATACGTCTAATATCGTTCTCTAGTTTTCTAATCATTTGAGCATACACTTACTGCACGAGATAATCTAAAATACACATATCGAAAGCATCTACAGTATATGAGAAGAAAAGTTCGTTACACTCTCGGTGATAGTACTTTTTGGTTTCGCGTGATCAATTTTTTGAGTACGCGCGAAATAAAAATGCGTTACACTCGGACTATCAATTGTAGCTCGGCGCAGAAGACGCCGCGGTGCGCGGTAATTATAAATTTGTGGTTGTACCGCGCTGCGCCGGGCGTGGGTACGTATGTACAAGTACGTACACGTACACGTATCCTATATAAAGTTCGTTTTTACCATAGTTTCGTTTTTAACATAGTTTCAATCAAAAATGGCCCATTAATCAGCACAACAACAACATGATTCAGGTAAGTGAACTTCATCCTGTACTATACCGTAATGTTGTTCGTAGCCCCCTCCACCCTGCGATAACCAGAACACGGTCTAACATTAGATTTAACAATATGCCTAACGTGAGATTGTCAGTAGCCGCACCGACCCGAACGTTTAATTTCCTGCGGCTTGGGCAAATCAACGGAAATTCAAGTTACGCCTCGGCCGCAACACCGACAGAGTTCCCGTAGGGCGCTCAATGATTTTCCGCTCGAACGCAAAAAAGCAACTGCAAAGAAATGTGTCGCGTACTGCTACAAATTTTGTCACCAGGTAGAGAGCATGCGCAGTAGTGCCAAGGAAAAACAAAAACAAAAAGTACGATCACGTAGCCGCACCGACCCGAACGCTTTTGTACGTTAAATTGTCATTTTTTGTATAGATAGTTGGTTTCAGATGTGGAATATAAAGCAAATAAGCAACTTTTCCTCGGCGATCGGAATGTATACGCTATCTTTCCTCAGCTGCGCTTTGGAAAGATAGCTACATCCAGATTGCCTCGGAAGTGATAGTTCGTCCCATTACCTTCACTAACGTAGATTATTTGCTTACTATCACCGTAAAATTAGACAGGAAGCAGAACAGTTTAAAACAATTCAAAGTCAAAATGTTCATGAAAAAAAATAAATCTGAGCACAGCAAGATTTTCAAAGCATATCTTAATTCGGCATTAACTCATATTGGGCACGCTCAAAATGTGGTCATGATATATCCGTCCGGCAATCAATTCAAATATTGGAGATAATGGCCGCTCTTGCCATTTGTATCATTGTTACGTAAGTGCTTGTTATAAATACCTTGAATTGTTTCTAAATCTCCGTTGGTGGTCGTGGGGGTTTCAGGAACTGATAAAAATGATGATAAAAATTCTGTTAAAGTGACAAATGTTTCGTTAATTTGTGACGTGCTGTTCACAATCACAGATTCCCGAAAACTTTAAATCACCATAGCGTGAATACAATAGTTACAACTCCTATTGAACCATCGTATTCCACATTTTTAACGTGTTATAGGTTACACACAGTGACTGTAAATGATAAAAACAAAGCGAGTTTGTAGAAACATTCTAAGACCTCAAAAAAGTGTTCTGTTGCAAAATAGTGGCTCTCAAAAAGGTTTACACACGTAGTACGCACAAAACCCATTGAGCAGTAGTTATTCTGGCGCACCAATGGTAAACAAACAACACAGTAGAAGATCCCCTGTTATAATCTGCATAATAACAGCACTGACGGCAGAACAAATACTTTCAGCTGATAAACTTCACTGCTATGATATCAATTATAAAATCTTACTCAAATATTGGTGATTGGAAATAGAGATAGAGCCTGTTTGTGAACAAAATTCTATTCTGAATTATTATTTTTTTTCTAACTGAATATTTTAATTGAAATACATTTACGCACTTTGAAACACTGCTATGTGAGCATTTCCACCACATGAACTATAGGGGTCCCCTGCACATTTATCCTGACAATCCTCATCTCCATTCCCCTCAAAGCATTCTCAACTCTCCCCCAAAGTGTTTGCTGTGTCATTTCATGTCGTGTGCTGGACGAACGATTGTTTTTTTTCATCCACATTCAATGTCAAAGTTAGCAAGCAGACAAGAGTGAACAGACATCAGTTGAAGCAAATTCTATTATATTGTTACTTATTTCGGCATTATGAATACCTCGAGACATATGGTCACAGAAACAAAGAAATATTTTAATTATTTTATCGTGCATAAAATATCTTTGATAAACTGTTGTGCATTTACTAAAACGATTAAACGACGGTTATGATTGAAGCGATTGTGCTTTTTAAAAAAAATCATAATTTCAAATGTTAGTTCCCTATCAAATGGCTCATTCAGTAGTACATATATCCCACGTCAATGCACCCTTTTCAATTTGGAACAGGATTCTAGTGAGAATGATTTTCCGGCCTCCATATGCGTATCAATGCATTGTGTTCATTATGCTTCATCCCTTGTTTTGGAATGACATTAACGTTCATTATAAATACCTGAATTTGTATCAGCATCCTCAGTTGTCACGATAACGGTCTTAGGAGATGTGACTGGCTGACTCGACTCAGGAACTGAAAAAATTGTGAGATGTTATTAATGTTTAGTTGCGGTATACTGTTAACAAGCACATATTCCTAAAACCTTCACAGTCATGTTAAAAAAACTACCCCCCCCCCTCCCCCCGATCCTAAGCAAAATAGCGTAACATCTTTAAAAATATTTTGAGCAAAATTATTTTTCAAGATTAACCCTAACCCTAACCCTGTGATAATTTCCACATAATATGCCTTCAATTCCAAAACGAGTGATTTCAGCTGCTCGAGTTTACTGGTACTGTGTCGAATATGAAATTACAAGACTGAAAATGGTGGTAAAGCCCTTGTGTGAACATAATGCTATGAGTAATATCTAATATTTTATTTTATTATATCAAAACATATTTCTATGTCTAGATAATTCCGTGGAATGCATGTATACCCACTTTGGAATACTGCGATGTGACGAATTCCGCCACATGAGCTATAGGCGTCCCCTGTACATAGAGTCTGGCAATCCTCATCACCATACATCGCTGCCCCGAGCTGACTGTAGTCTGTTCCTGCTACACCGCAGAAGCAATCCTCCCCGTACTCCACTCCAGCATAGACGTAGTCAGCCATGGTGGACTCTCTGCAGTGGCTGATGCATTTATGGATTGTCATAGTGCTATCCATTGTCAGTGGATCACCGGGTAGCACGCGATCGTTCGTTGCATCTATGTAGCATCCGAGGTAAGTGTCGTCTGCAAAATGAAAACAGAACGGCGATCAGCACACAGGGAGGAAGACATTCGTCCTCGTAATACATAACTGAAATGAATGTTAAGTACTGTTCTATTAAACATTACTACATAACCAATTATTGACCTCAAAGAAACACACGCCTTATGATGTTATATATTGCACTGTCAAAAACCCATGTTTGTATGCTTTAATTTGAATGCATTTGGATTGTTTCTTTTTTACGTGTATGTTAAAGATATGGTCAATAAGTCATATGCCCTTCCTGAAGCTCACGCTTGAATAGATATGGGCGAGTGGCTGGTCGGATGGTCAGGGTGATAATAGGGTGCAGGGGTGTGTATGGCCTGGGAATGAGCATAGGGATACATGCGCTAGTTAGAAATGGCTGCGGTTGACAAGTTTATTCAACATATGAATCTTCCTACCGTAACAAGCTGCTGCTCCGATCATGTCAGGTGACGAGCAAGAAGACAATAATCCACAATCGCTGATAGAGGTGTGACCTGTTGAGGATGCAGAATCAATATCACCGGGGGAATTAAAACTGTGTAGGCAAATATAACATATTTTAACGCAAGAACGATGGTATCACAAAGTTATTTCTGACAACATATTTTGTTATTCTACAAACCTATGCATATTGTCCATAGCAGAATTTAATTAAGGTGATAGGAAGATGTAGACATAGCTGTTGTAAATAAATAAATGTAAATAAATGTAAATAAATGCATTTCTTAGACCAAATAAGGGGAAATGTAAGGTTGACGACATGATAGTAGTAATGATGGTAGGAATGATGGGCATATCTTGAAAGACATGTACAAATGGTAATCTACGTACCTTCCTCGCAGTTGAGAAAAGTGGTTGGTTGACCAAGGTCACTACCGAAAGGTGAGTTAGTAATGGCTCTGTTGGTTCCATATGCTCCGATGTGTTCACAGACAAGTCTAGCATCGACGAAATCAAAGTTGACCCCACACGTCGTCTGCCACGTGACATTATTTGTGGTGTACTCCACGGTGCCTTCATAGCGTGATGAGCCGTTCACAAGGCGGACGTCTGGGACAAAAAAAAAACAATTTGCATTAGACATCACTGATCATTCTTAATTATGCAGTTCCTACCAGCAGGATATTCAGCGTATTGAGAGGAAGCAAACGCTCTGGTTCTTCATCATCTCCTTCTCTCCATATATATCAAAGTTTCCAGTCAAACGATGTATTACCTTCTTATTTACCCCACCATGTCCCTCATCTTACAACGTCACCTGCAATGCATTAAGAGCCGAAGGGACTAGCAGAAGCTCAACATTGCAACACCAATATGTTGGCCATTTTAAACATCCAGTTTACTATAGGATACGATTCGGTATAGAACAAATGGTTGTATTTCAGAACTCACCTATTATCATACCACCAGATAGTAATGCGTTGTAGGTAACGGAGAGGAAGACGAGCCAAGCTTGAAACATCCTTGTGTATTTAGCGACTTAGCTCTGTGATGTGAGTCTCTGACGATACCAGTCAGCTGGGGCGCTGTCGATGGTAGTAAGTGTCCGCTAGCAAAACACGACAGCTTGCTCACGCTAATACCGATTTGCTCCTTGGAGGATGTTCAGCATCAAGACAGTAATAATTCCGTCTACAATTTGCACTTACACATCAACCAACGGGAATAAAAACAGGTTCGTTATACAATCACACCGCGGAAAAAACTTACTAAAGTTGCCATGTTCGTTGGTGTTTTCGCTGATACCTGTGACTGATCTGTCCTTCGTACAAATAGTTATTGACGCATAACAAACCGTTATACAATATTCAGGGTACTATGAAAGGTGTGACGAGTCGTACCACTGTAGGATAGGATGAGACCTGAACTGTATATTTCAAAGTCACCCGAGTATTCCACTGTATGACCTGACTTGCAGTAACACATAGGATTGAATTATATCTGTCTACTTCCTCTTTTTCGATAAGTCGTGTATATTCACAGTACAGTACATACAACAGCGAGTAAGAATTATGACGCATAATTACACTCAGTAATTTCTTTACATGTTTGCCAAACAAATCTATAGTGGTTGGAAAGAAATGAACAATGGATATGTGGAGTTTAGGGTTGAGCGGGCATTGTGGATATTGTGTACATGTTGGCATTGAAATACAGCGAGCGAAATAGTGAGAAAGAGAGAGAGAGAGAGAGAGAGAGAGAGAGAGGGGGGGGGGGAGGGGGGGAGAGAGGAGGTTCGAAAGAGAAGCGGTTGGGGTGGGGTGCAGAGATATGAGTAGGAGTAGCATTGTGGTTAGTGAAACAGCGTCGACAAAATACAAGGCTCTCTTTCTGTTCTATATCCACTGCCGTCATACCGGAAATAGAACATATTCAATCTTTACAGCGTATACATCTTGTTTCTTTGATTGTTGGGAACATATTACTTTGTGCATTGCAGAGATTGGAGGAATAAAAATTAGGCCCAAAAAGGCAACATTTAATAGGTAAGACTGTCATATTTGTATGTCAACATCTCTTAAACATTTCATGCCAACAAAACCAAGAAAAGGATTTTTTATTTTAGGTACCAATGTACAACGCACGAACCCTTGGTTATACATAACGATCACATTGATTAAGTTGCTGAGCGTAAATACCTTGGTAACACGTGTGGTAGACAATAAACGGAATTTCAATAGGAGCTCCTTGTTAGTATCTCGTAAGGCAAAGGATGTTGTGTTGATAAACGTATTCTCACCCTTTTCTACCAGTCTCTCATACAGAGCATGGTTACATTTACTTTGTTATGTACTGATGGCAACCTTGCAAATGAAAACATCAAGTCGGAAGAAAGATAACGGAAGGACCCTCAGCGGCTGATTAATTCAGATCTTCCTTCAATTAGTTCGCTTTTTGTAAAACAAATCTTTCTCAAATTTCACAAAATAATGAATGGCCTAACGCATCCACTCCATGTTCATTGTCAGCTTTTCGTCTTTGACATGTCTCATTATTGCACATGTTCATGTAATTGATTTATTATAAGCTAGTTGAGGCTACCATTTTTTATATCATGGATCAATTACATATGTATTGAATTGAAATGAATTTAATTGAAGTAAATTTGATTGAAATTGATATTGATGAAGATTAAGATTCTTAAAAAAATATATGAAAAATTACTTCCACTGTTGCTGCTTCTAGCTACTCTTACTCATGCCCTTGCTATGTAGCGTTATTGTTTTCTCGTCTTTTGACAAGATGCAAATGAAATTAAATGATATTACCATATCCCTCTATGGTATACTTTTTTTTACTGAAGCGCTGAAGTGAGTGCTGCGTGTTCTTCTTATGAACCAGTCCATAATCAGTTCAATACTGATCAGCCTCTTGGAGGGTATTCACAAAATACAATAAGGACAATCCGTCACCAACCTACATTAAGGTACATGGTTATAGTTCCGTCACCGAACTACACCTTAACATACACCGGCTCGCATTGCTAAAATGTATTTTCTCTACCTTCATTCGACGATTTTAAGGTGAAATTTGGTACCGGTTGCTATGGTAACCGCTGTTATTGTTGATATCTACTCCTGGACTGGCCTAGGTACAAGTGGATGATCAAGCATCACAAAACATTATCCAATGATGGTGAAGGTATTGCCATTTATTACGTACCCAGTGACTGAGTGATCGGGAGAGACGCCAAGTATAATACACCGCACCCTATGGTCTGATTATACATGTCTAGTTCCTCCTTTTCGATAACCCATTTGTATTACTGTATAGTGTATCACACAGCGATAACAAATCATAATATGGGTTCGATACCACACACATTCCATCACACTCTTGCCAAACAAACAACAATGGTGCAAAAGAAAACTACAATGACACATACTATAATGCGGAGTTTAGGGTTGAGAGAGTATTGTGGATACTGTGTACATACTGACACTGAATAGAGAGAGCGAGAAAGAGATATATCATATTTCAGGCATGACAGTTCGTGCGGGTCCTTTCGAGAGAACTTAGAGATTCCCAAACTAACTTTGTCATCACAGTTTAGCTGGCTTCGCTTATTCTATGCGTATAATACACATTGCAGACTTGCACTATCATTCACCATTAATTAACATCATGTTATTGCGCATTTGAGAAACCGCAAAGATCAAATACAAAATATTATACACGTGATCACACACACACACACACACACGCACACACACACACGCACACACACACACACACACACACACACCCACACACATAGTTTTATCTGTGTCTGTGTCTCCATTATTTTCTTGTCTGTCGTATCAACTAATTCCACTCTATCATGTTTAATCAGAATTTTCCCCAAACCTCTCTCTCTCTCTCTCTCTCTCTCTCTCTTCTCTCTCTCTCTCTCTCTCTCTCTCTTTCTCTCTTTCTCTCCCTCTCTCTCTCTCTCTTTCTCTCTCTCTCTTTCTCTCTCTCTCTCTCCTCTCCTCTCTCTCTCTCTCTCCTCTCCTCTCTCTCTCTCTCTTTCTCTCTTTCTCTCTCTCTCTTTCTCTCTCTTTCTCTCTCTCTCTCTCTCAAACCGTACTATAAAGTTCTCTCTCCCCACGTCCCCTTCATTTGTTCTTTCTCTTGCTTTCTTTACAACTATACAAACTGCAAGCACACCGACACACACATTGTAAACACACACGTACACACATATTCAACATGAAATCACATTGTTTGTTATGATCTCTTTTACACATATTATGTACGTGATTCATTCATCATTTATCATTGATAGAATTCATAATTTATTACTTGCCGACAAATTCTATTGTATGAATGATTTCCAGCATAATAGAACCTTTAAAATTTGTCATTGAATGAAATTAAGTATCGATTTATCACAACACATATCATTTGACACACGCATACACCACCACCACGCCCCCCCCCCCCTTTCCCTCTGCCTCTCCCCTTATCTCCCCCACTCCTCTTCAACACCCATTCACATACACAAACAAACATTCTAAATCCAATTAGGTTATTTGTTATTACAAATATTCATGTACAGACACATGACAGGTTTATCGTGAATATAGCAATACGACTACACAGATACAAACACATACATTGTAGATGCATCAATTACTTCATGTTGTTTCCCTATTCTGTCCTTCGCCGTTCTTTACGAAATTAGTCAAATATCAAATTCTGCGGTTTTCCCCACATATTGCCGTTGCATGGTTTACTTCAAAACGAATGCCCATTGTGCTTATGCAATGTAATATGTATTATCTAGGAGTGTGATTGCATATATTTTAAAGCAAAGAATGTATGATAATACCATACAAATTGTGCATAATTCATTGAAGTTCTCATCTGCAATACACGCGAATATCAGCAAAACATATATACAATAATCAAGATGATATTACTAAATCTAATGTTATTGTAACACTTTAGGGAAAACAATTGCATTCTAAAATTTAACAAACAATTTACAAAACACATATCCAACGTCATAACATTGTATCATCAACGTTATTTGCTTCAATATGATATGCATGTGTTTATGGGTAGTTAGCTAAACATAAAAGTAGATACCAACTAGACCGTTGTTAATGTTAATGTTTGTTAATGTGACATAACTATCGTCTGAACAACCATGAAACAACACTGAGCAATAACAAGACAAGAGAAAGAATTACAACTTAATGGAAGGCGTGATTAAATGATATTAACAAGGCGTAAAATTGATGAATCGCATTTTGTTTTAGTCGGTAAAAGGTTTATCTTAGGTCAAGAGCACAATAAACTCGCAGGTAAAAGTAAAAGTGCAGGCTTTCGAGCCTGCAAGTTATGTCAGCATACAAAACACCCTAATAGAGATAATATTCTTGATTTCATTAATAAGTGCCAAAAAACTAATCAGGAGTCTTTATTTTTTTAGTAAAGATATCAAATAAGCCATAGTCATTAAATAAAATTCTTCCCGAGATTATCTAAATAAATCTGGATAATCATGATACAAAAGGAAAGCACTCATATGTAACATGTTTATGAGTAACGAAGACAGAAAAATTCCCAAAGCACCTGCGTCAAAGGAACTGCAGCGATTTGAAACAAGATACCCATTCGTAATTACGATGCCGTGAAATGGAGTATTAAAATAACGTGTTTTTATATTCGTTCATGTCCTCCTCTTCTTCTTCTTCCTTTCTTCCTTTCATCCGGCATAACAAACAAGGCATCCGTGACCTGCGTGGTACGGCACTCATTGTTACCTCTTCAACTTCATTAAAATGTAAAAAATATTATATAGTTGATTAAATATAATATGTACATACAAACTTCTAGTCTGAAGGAAGTCAGTCAAGTGGGACGCTGGTGCTGACATAATCATCCAACATTAAGAATAGCTTTTATCGAAAACGACATTTACACGATATCTTCATACTCTTGCAGATCCTCTGGTTTTGTGCGCTGTCTCATCGTTTTCTGCTGATTGGCCATTTGCTGGTTGACGTAACACCCATCGTTTGTATCCGTCCCATTCGTCTGTGATTTGTTTGGCTGAATTGCTGCTCCCTCTATCGGCAGCAGGTCTTGATAAAGCGGGCCTCTTTTCCCAGGAGTGGCTGAGTAGAGCTGAATGTCCAAGTCGGTGTAGGTGTCTCCCTCTGGCTTCACGCCCTCTAGCGGCTGCTTCTCCCTCGGCATGCTCGGAGACCGACTGTGAGGAGGAGGAGGAGAGAGAGAGAGAGAGAGAGAGAGAGTGAGAGAGAGAGAGAGGGAGAGAGAGAGAGAGAGAGAGAGAGCGGAAGAGTGGGAATGGAAAGAGGAGAGGTTATGAGTACACAGTTGAAGAAATAAAATCATTGATTAAGGTTGAAAGTGAGGTAGGAAGATGAAATGCAGAGGAAAGCAGTGTAGCGAGAGAGACAAGTTATATAATTGTTTTCGTTATGTTTGCTTTGTATTTTTTGCGATTATTAAACATTGCCTGTGAAATAAACCATAACTCTTTCATTTAACCAGTATATTCCATATTGGTGATATTGCACCAATATTTCTTTTCCCAAATCACAATTTCATAATTATGTAATGATACTACAACAAACTTTGACGGATATTTAGATATACTCGTGGAATGCTGCACGTGGATCTAATAATCTCTCTAAAAGTGCTTCACCTTTGTATCACGTTTCTGGTAAAGTCATAGCTAAATGAAATGTTAGCTTGCTAAGGCTATACCGTGTTGTACTACGTCATCAGTAACAACCTCAAAGCCAGAAGGAGAGCATCCTGTCTGGTTCAGTAAGAGTTGATAGTGCGAGTTATGATGTCACGTGACTTACCGGAGCCTTAGATGAAGAACCGTCAGAGTGATGCTGTATATGACGAGTAGTAAGACCACTACTCCGAGACCAATGGTGGACCCTGAGATTGATAAGAACAGAAAGTGAGAGGAGAGATTGGAAAGGAAGACAACCCAGGTATAAATTGGGACGCGAAAAAGTGAGGGAGAGCTCAAAAAACAAGGTATGCCTGACTGACAAACCATACGTGAGCTTCAAAACATACATCATTTTCATAACTTTTCAATTTCTCTTTTGTGCTATTAATTTAATATATTTATCATTGAAATTTGTGTTCCTAAGTTAAGTTTTCATATACCAATAAATGGATTAATGGTCTTTAATTAATTCAAAGTAGTGATAAACTAGCAAATTTAGCGTTATTAACAGAACATTGAGAAATGATGACTGAATATCACATGATACACTGACCATTGGAAGGCGATGCACACATCTGCGTTAATTGGGTTGGACAGATCATGCAGGTGCAAGTCGTGCTATCTGTAAGGTGAGATGTCAACGGGAGTTATAACGTGGTTATGAAATAAACTCATTTATAAATACCAGCCCAAATGAAGCACGACGCTATAATCATGTGTATATACACACGTGCAATAACACGTATGTGATCCGGCATTTCTGGAGAGATTCAAGTTGAGTGGTCTTTATACACACTGGTTTTGTAGACAGGTTTTCCTGTAACCATGGAGATAATACTATATCACTGGCTGAGGCCACCTTACAGGTTAACCACAAGCGAACAACCAGCATGATGGCGCATATCATCAATTGAATGGCGCCACCAACAAAGTCAACAAAGTAAACAACAATAACAACAGCGACAGTGAAAGCACGTAAACGTCACCAAACATTACATTTCAGTGTGTTCATCCATCGAATACTCAACATATCAATCTAGCCTAGTGTGCGCGAATATTTGCTCAAATCTCCACTGGATTCGGATTTCTTATGACAGGTCGCACATATGAATAAACCGTTAATGTGCAAGACTGTATTACGTAATATATAGTCTCCGTACAAGTAATATAAAAGTGTGATTATTGCATGTTTATCATAATAGGAAAATTGAAAAACACACACTTATGCACATACCGGCAACCAAGTTCAATCACTCTCATAATCATGCAACTTACGAAGTTAGCAAACATGACAACGGATCTATCTCTTCCAAATTTGTTATGATGTTGATAGGATGTGAAACCAAAAGTACAAACCTTTACCTGGCTTGGTACCATTCTCCCCATGTGTTGGAGAAACGGTAGTGAGTCCTGTTGAAGTTGATTGTTCATTAGCTGATGTTGTTGTTGCCACTGTGAATATACATGAACGGGAGTGAGACTGTGATATTCACCTCATGATTTATTTCATAATAACTGAGTTGAATGATTAACATATTGACGATATTTTCACGCTTGTGTATGAAAGTTTGAGGAAAAAATCAATACGCACCTGTCTTTCCTTTTGTTCACAGATATTTCTGTATAACCGGTTTCCTCAGTGTAGTTGTTTGTTAGTCTCTCTTTTATATTCAGTGATCAATAAGAATGGTAGTATTTTGCTGATAGAATGCATATACTTGGTAGCCTGTTTCATGATAACATTTATGTATAAGATATTCAGAGCTATTCACGGAATAGCATGGAAAGGTGCACTTTCTGTATGTTTTCCTATGTTCGGTTTATGAAAGAAAAGCGTTGATTCATTGGAAATGATAGGGTTACAAAGTAAAAGTAAACATGTGATGCGAATTAATATAAAGATAAAGGATTCCCTCATGGATGTACAGAAAAGCTTAGTTCTTCTTTAATGATAAAGGGCATAGGAACAAGTTAAATGTTTATTTGTAATTATTTTAACTCATTAGGCTAGAAAAAAAAAATCTTGTCAAGTTGGCACGTCTGGCCATTCTTACTTAAAACTTTCTGTAACTTTCCAAGCAACATTTCATGCCAAAGATTTGAAGCAGAAAATATTAGCCTGAATTTACAGACGTTATTCGATTAAAAATGACAATTTCATCGTATTGTTACTTATGACATCATTATGCATACCTGGAGCTGTATCAAGCATTTCAGTGGTAGTGAATGGAGTTGTGGTTGGCTGGCTCGATTCAGGAACTAAAGACAAATTTACAAAACAGGCATGTTGGCGAATCATGTTCTACGAAACTATCATATGGTTACACAGTACAACTTTTTTGAATTCAATATTTGATATAACGTAATGCTATTATGTAAATACGTTTTAAAATGGCTCGAACGTGTTTCCCGTGTGTGTGTACGGAGATTGAACAGAGAACAATCTCATAGCGGTTGTGATTCCCCCTATTTCCTTCAGTACATAAATACGAAATACACAAGTCGAATTCTTGGCAATAACAAACTTTGTTTTTGAATTATAATAACACAAATCTTGTTTGCCACTTTCAAAAATACTTTGCTTCATAATGAATTACATGTACGCATTTGTAAATACTGCAATGTATCCACATGAGCTATGGGCCTGATTAGAGTCCCCTGTATATGGAGTCTGGCAATCACTATCATCATACTCAGCTGTCACATCGTCTTATAGCATTTATTGAGTTGACATGGTTAAATAGATGGTTAAATATCTCGTCAATTCGATATAGTCGATTCAGTTCATATAATGTTGTACTCATATAACATGATTAAATTTTGTATCGATTTGTTTGTATTAAAAGGAATTTGTGTCAAGGAAATCAGAATATATATATATATATATATATAAATGTGAGAAATTATACATATACAACAGCTTTGGCAACTCTTTTATTTAAATATTTTGTGAAAGAAATGGATGAAGAGAACAATGGTAGGCGTAGCTTAAATCAAGGCTCCCCAGAGCTATCTACCCTTTTTCAGCTGAGGCATGGCGGCTTGTCATTGTTGAAAACCCACCTACACCCAACAAAGGAAATTATAATTGGTATAGTGTCGAGAATTTGTCAATCTGACGGTCAATTGGATCGGGGTCGCCTTAGCCACTAACCCGTCTCTGTGGTCTAGTGGTTAAGGCACCGGCGTTCAAATCTGGGGGCCCGGGTTCGATTCCCGGCAGAGACATTTTTTCGGCATTACCAATTTTTCCAAAGGGTAGATAGCTCTGGGGAGCCTTGATTTAAGCTACGCCTACCATTGTTCTCTTCATCCATTTCTTTCACAATATATATATATATATATATATATATATATATATATATTTAAATTAACGAAAGCGGGGTTTGGGCAAGCCTAATATACGTATCACTTTTTTTTACAATGTCAAAGGTAATATTACACACATAACGTAAATCGTGTCAAGTGGCATGTCTTTTGTAAACATTTATGATTTTCTATTAGAGCAACCTATTTCACCTAGTGTAGATGGTCTCGGCAAACCTGTGCAACCTCAAAAATAATTACACAGTGTAAAATTACAACGCACAGTGCACGACCAGTAGGAGAACGTAAATGATTAATGATAAAGACTGTTTCTCAAATATTCATACATGTTCCCTTTATGTGTGAAACTAGGAACAGTGTAGTCAGGATGTTTGTTCTATCCTCTCGAGTACAGTAGTAGCCGCTCGGTACGATCACGTAGCCGCACCGACCCGAACGCTTTTGTACGTTAAATTGTCATTTTTTTTGTACAGATAGTTGGTTTCAGATGTGGAATATAAAGCAAATAATCAACATTTGGTTTCAGGCAATAATACGAACTACCACTTCCTCGGCGATCTGAATGTATACGCTATCTTTCCTCAGCTGCGCTTCGGAAAGATAGCTACATGCAGATCGCCTGGGAAGTGATAGTTCGTCCCATTACCTTCACCAACGTAGATTATTTGCTCACCATCACCGTAAAATTAGACAGAAAGGAGAACAGTTTAAAACAATTCAATGTCAAAATGTTCATGAAAAAAAAAGAAATCTTAGCACAGCAAGATTTTCAAAGCATATTTTAATTCCGCATTAACTCATATTGGGCACGCTCAAAATGCAGTCATGATATATCCGTCCGGCAATCAATTCAAATATTGGAGATAATGGCCGCTTCTGCCATTTGTATCATTGTTACGTAAGTGCTTGTTATAAATACCTTGACTTGTTTCTAAATCTCCGTTGGTGGAAGTGAGGGTTTCAGGAACTGATAAAAATGATGATAAAAATTATGTTAAAGTGACGAATGTTTCGTTAATTTGTGACGTGCTGTTCACAATCACAGATTCCCGAAAACTTTAAATGACCATAGCGTGAATACAATAGTTACAACTCCTATTGAACCATCGTATTCCACATTATTAACGTGTTATAGGTTACACACAGTGACTGTAAATGATAAAAACAAAGCGACATTCTAAGACCTCATAAAAGGGTTCTGTTGCAAAATAGTGGCTCTCAAAAAAGTCCATCAGAGGCACAACGAATGTTGTTAACAACAAAATAAGCGCCATAGCAACCCAGTAGATGTTTACACACGTAGTACGCACAAAACCCATTGAGCAGTAGTTATTCTGGCGCACAAATGGTAAACAAACAACACAGTAGAAGATCCCCTGTTATAATCTGCACAATAACAGCACTGACGGCAGCAAAAATACTTTCAGCTAATGAACTTCACTGCTATGATATCAATTATAAAATCTTACTCAAATATTGGTGATTGGAAATAGAGATAGAGCCTGTTTGTGAACAAAATTCTATTCTGAATTATTTTTTTTTTCTAACTGAAGATTTTAACTGAAATACAGTTACGCACTTTGAAACACTGCTATGTGACCATTTCCACCACATGAGCTATAGGCGTCCCCTGCACACGTAGTCTGGCAATCGGCATCTTCCACTGCCCCGAGCCGACTGTAGTCTGCTCCTGCGACACCGCAGTAACATTCATCCCTGTCCTCCACTCCAGCATAGACGTAGTCAGCCATGGTGGACTCTCTGCAGTGGCTGATGCATTTGTCGATTGTCATGGTGCTATCCATTGTCAGTGGATCACCGGGTAGCGCGCGGTCGTTTCTTGCATCCATGTAGCATCCGAGGTAAGTGTCGTCTGAAAAATGAAAACAGAACGATGATCAGCACACATGGAGGAAGACATTCGTTCTCGTAATACATAACTGAAATGAATGTTAAGTACTGTTCTATTAAACATTACTACATAACCAATTATTGACCTCAAAGAAACACAAGCTATGTGTTGTTATATATTGCACTGTCAAAAACCTATGTTTGTATGCTTTACTTTTAATGCATTTTGATTTTTTTACGTGTATGTTAAAGTTATGGTCAATAACTCATATGCCCTTCCTGAAGCTCATGCTTGAATAGATATGGGCGAGTGGCTGGTCGGATGGTCAGGGTGATGACGGGGTGCAGGGGTGTGTATGGCCTGGGAATGAGGATAGGGATACACGCGCTAGTTCGTAATGGCTACGCTTGACAAGTATATTTAACATATGAACCTTCCTACCGTAACAAGCTGCTGCTCCGATCATGCCAGGTGACGAACAAGAAGACCCTAATCCACAATCGCTGATAGAGGTGTGACCTGTTGAGGATGCAGAATCAATATCACCGGGGAAATTAAAACTGTGTAGGCATATTTTAACGCAAGAACGATGGTATCACAAAGTTATTTCTGACAACATATTTTGTTATTCTACAAACCTATGCATATTGAACATAGCAGAATTTATTCAAAATGATAGGAAGATGTAGATATAGCTGTTGTAGTATGTAAATAAATGTCTTTCTCTTGACTACATTTCTGAGACCAAATAAGGGGTTAGGTTAAGGGTTAGGTTAAATGTAAGGTTGATTTTTACGACATAATAGTAGTAATAATGGTAGGAATGACGGGAATATCTTGAAGGACATGCACAAATGGTTATCTACGTACCTTCCTGGCATTGGAGAAATGAGGTTGGTTGACCAAGGTCACTACCGAAAGGTGAATCAGTAATGGCCCTGTTGGTTCCATATGCTCCGATGTGTTCACAGACAAGTCTAGCATCGCGGAAATCAAAGTTGACCCCACACGTCGTCTGCCACGTGACATTATTTGTGGTGTACTCCACGGTGCCTTCATAGCGTGATGAGCCGTTCACAAGACGGACGTCTGGGGCAAAAACAACAATTTGCATTAGACATCACTGATCATTCTTAATTATGCAGTTCCTACCAGCAGGATATTCAGCGTATTGAGAGGAAGCAAACCCACTGGTTCGTCGACATCTCCTTCTTTCCATAAATCTGATCTTTTCTTGTCAAACTGTGAATTACCGTTTTATTTACCCCGCCGTGTCTTTCATCTTACAACGAACGTCACCTGCAATGTATTCAGAGCCGAAGGGACTAGCAGAAGCTCAACATTGCAACACCCATACTTATGTTGGCTATTTTAAACATCCACTTTCGGCATAGAACGACATAGTTGTATTTTAGAAATTACCTATGATCATACCGCCAGATAGTAATGCGTTGCAGGTAACGAAGAGGAAGACGAGCCAAGCTTGAAACATCTTTGTGTGTTTAGCGACTTAGCTCTGTGATACGTTACACATGAGTCTCTAACGATGCTAGTCAGCTGGGGGCTGTAGATGGTAGTAAGCGTCGGCTAGCAAAACATGACAGCTGGCTCACGATAATACCGATTTGCTCCCTGGAGGATGTTCAGCATCAAGGCAGGCATAATTCTGTCTACAATCTGCCCTACACATCAACCAGCCTGCATCGTTGAATGGAAATAAAAACAGGTCCGTTACACAAGCACACCGTGGTAAAAGCTGAAAACAGTTGCCACGTTCGTTGGTGTATCATCGTACAAATAGATAGTGACGCATCACAACACGTTATACAATATTCGTGATACTAGGAAAGGCGTGACGAGTCGTACCACTGTAGGATAGGATGAGACGCCAAGTGTATAAATCAAAATCACACGAGTATTCCCCTGTATGACCTGACTTGCAGTAACACATAGGATTGAATTATATCTGTCTTCTTCCTCTCTTTCGATAAGTCGCGTATATTTACAGTACAGTACACACAACAGCGAGTAAGAATTATGACGTATATCACACTCAGTAATTTCTTTACATGTTTGCCAAACAAATCTATAGTGGTTGGAAAGAAATGAACAATGGATATGTGGAGTTTAGGGTTGAGCGGGCATTGTGGATATTGTGTAGGCTACATGCTGACATTGAAATACAGCGAGCGCAATAGTGAGAAAGAGAGAGAGAGAGACAGACAGACAGAGAGAGACAGAGGGAGAGAGAGAGAGAGAGGTGAGAGAGGTGGTCCGAAAGAAAGGAGGGGGGGGGGGGCTGGGGGGAGGGGATAGGTAGGGGAAATGGCGCTGCCGTTGGTGAAACAGCGCTGCAGAGCAAATATTACATGGCTGCATTTCCATTTCCGCTGCCGTCCTACCGTAAATCGAATGAATGCAATCTTCACAGCGCATATATTTTGTTTATGGGATTGTTGGGAACACATCACATTGAAAATTGCAGAGATTGGAAGAATGAAAATTATGCCAATTATTATTTTTATATTATAAATTATTATTATTATAAATTATTATTATAAATTATACCATCACATTGAAAATTGCAGAGATTGGAAGAATGAAAATTATGCCAAAGGGCAAATCTTGAGCGTTCTTAATAGGGAACACTGTCATATTTCATATCAATATCTCTGAAACGTTTCATGTCACATTGTGCAGGCACGTTGCATAAACGAATGGTAAAGGGGTCCACACTACATAGGCGTACACTGTTTAAGTTTATGCTTAAGTTTTTATTTCCTTAGAACATCAGATCTTTTACACTCTACATTATTTTTTTTTACTAGCTTGTGTTTTCCGCGCTCTAAGCAACACCTGTCTTATCCAACTTCTCCATATGTAGAGAGAACATAATATGTTCATGTGAGTACATAGCACGTGGTCTGTTCTACTCTCAATGGACCATGCCGTTTAGCTTCATCATGTTCATAATAATGAAAAAGTTCATTTTCATTAAATATTGAAAGAAGGCATTGTGAAAGATTAAAATACACACACATATCGAGATAGGATCATGAATAAAGGGATATTCAATTCAATTCAATTCAATTCAATTCGTTTATTTCCACAACTTGAATTTAAAAACAATACAATCAATGCAAGAGATATCACAAAAATACAAGAAGATATCACAAAAATACAAGAAATACAGTAAAAGAGGTACATGTAATACAATTCAATGTGGAGGGAAGAACAAAGGCCATTGACCTATCAAAGGTTCTTCCCTACAATCAATTACATTAAAAAAATACATATATATAAACAAACAAAAACAGTCGATACAAATTGCATACAATGAATAAAGAAAGTTTATAACACACACATACACACAAACATATGGTTTAACAAATGGTGGGATATGTTTGATATAAATGGGTGGGCAAAGTTATATATATGAATTAATGATATTTGCTTTTAGTTGACGAGTGAATATTGATAGTGAAGAGCATTGGGTTTGAGACTTTGGGAGGTTATTCCATGTAATTGGGCCAGAATATTTTATTGTGCTTCTTGACAGCTCATATTTATAATTTGGTACTCTAAAATCTTCAGATTGTCTGGTAGAATATATAACAATATTTTTATTTTGAACAAAATAGGAATCAAATAATGATGGTAATTTTTCGTTTTTGAAAAGATACATAAAACGAGCTGTCTGAACAACATATAAATCATACAATTTTAACAACTTGAGTTTTCTAAATAACGGTCCTGTGTGTACACGAGGCTTGGAGTTTGTGATAATCCTAATTGCATATTTTTGAAGTGTTATAAGCCTACTGAGGTGAGTCATGGCACAATTTCCCCAAATTATATTACAGTAAGTAAGATGTGGTAGAATCATAGTTTGATAAAGCTGAACAAGGATACTAAGTGGTAAAATGTCCTTAAGTCTATTTATTGCACCAATACCTTGTCTTACTTTTGTGCACAGGCTACCTATGTGTTCCTTCCATGAAAGTTTATTATCTATTATAATACCTAAAAACTTTGTTGATTTAACAAGTGGAATCTTACATGAGTTTATATATATATTCACATTATCTTCTACGATAATCTTATTTTTAGGTTTAAAGAGCATACAACAAGTTTTATCAACATTCAATTTAAGCTTATTTGCAAGGAACCAATTACTGACTGAGCGAAGTTCATTGTTAAAAGTTAAGCACAGGCTATTCACATCTTTACCAGATAAAAATATATTAGTATCATCTGCAAAAACAATAGTTTGGAGAATTGAACTAGTAAATTGTAAATCATTCACATATAAAAGAAATAATAAGGGCCCTAATACAGAACCCTGGGGTACACCAATATTTATATCACGATAAGTGGACGATTCATTTCCAATAGACACATATTGCACTCGATCACATAAATAGCTCCGAAACCAATTTAGGGCAATACCTCTTATACCATAATGTTCCATCTTTTTAATCAAAATTGTATGGTCAATGCAATCAAAGGCTTTTGACAAGTCTAAAAACAATGCAAGTAATATTTGTTTATTTTCAAAAGCTTCTGATATTGTATTTGTGAATTCCATGAGAGCCATGTAAGAGGAATGCCCTTGTCTGAAACCAAATTGTTTTACATATAAAATATCTTTCTTTATCAAATAATCCATCAATTGTTTATAAATCAGTTTCTCAAATATTTTAGAAAACACACATAACAAAGAAATAGGTCTATAATTAGTTAGGGTATCTTTGCAACCCCCCTTATGAATAGGAATTATTTTTGCTATTTTTAAACAGTTTGGAAACACACCTTCTTCAATAGACAAATTAAACATATTGCACAATGGTTTTACAATCAGGATAATACACCTTTTTATGATACTAATATTTATACCATCATATCCTGGGCTTTTATTAGATTTTAGACTATTTGCAATTTCAAGAATATCACACATTTTAACAGGTTTTAAAAAAATAGAGTGTGAATAATCATTTGGAGGCAAAAAGTCTGTAAAATGTGAAGATGTGGGTGCAATATTCACTACTATTTCAGACCCAATATTACTAAAAAACTCATTGAAAGTGTCAGCAATAACACGTTGATCATAAATAAACTGACCATTCGGCTGCAAAATGCGAAGCTGTATCTTTTCTCTAGTTTTATTCAAAAGCTTATTTATGATTCTCCACGTATCTTTCATATTATTTTTAGCATTTTTGAATTGATTCATATAGTAATTTCTTTTTCTTTGACGAACTTCAGCATTTACTATGTTTCTGTATGTAGTATACACATTCTTACGATAATCTGTTGGATTTTTAACAAACTTTGAATACAATGCGTTTTTCTTATTGCACATTTTGTTAAGACTTCTATCAAACCATGGCTTCTTATACTTAGTACATTTCTGTTTACGTTCCACAAGTGGAAAACATCTATTATATACACAAGTTATTAATTTCATGAACACTTTGAATCTATTATTAACATCACCGTTTTGTAAACATCTATCCCAATCAATTTGGCTTAAGTCTTCACAAAATCTAGCAGTATTTCGATCATTTATCTCACGTTTATACGTAGTTTCAACATGTATATCTAATTCAAACTTGTAATGACAAAAGATGGGAAAGTGATCACTTACGTCGCACACTATAATACCAGATTCTAAAATTTTTTCAGGTCGATTTACAAAAATGTTATCTATAAGAGATATAGAGTTTTCAGTTACCCTAGTGGGTTTGAGAATCAATGGGGTGAAAGAGTATGTCATTAAAAAGTCAACAAATTTATCTACATCAGAACAGTATGAAGTGTTCAATAAATTAATATTAAAATCACCAGTTAAAATGCATTCTTTATGTTCAGTTGATACCTGAGTTAATGGGAGTTCAAGACAATGCAAACATTCTACAACTGACTGTGAGGGCGGTCTATAAATGGTGGCAAGAACAACATTTTTGTATTTGGTACGAATTTCTATAAAGAGGGATTCAATACTTTCATTAAAAATATCAAGATCATTTCGTCTAATAAATTTCATATCATTTCTTACATAGAAACCAACACCACCACCTCTTTTTCCTTTTCTATTATTACCAATATAAGAATACCCATCTAATGAAATAGTTTCACTATCAGAGAGCCAAGTTTCAGACAAGGCAATAACAGAGAATTTGTTTTTAAAAGATAAAATAACAGTCTCAAAAGTATCAAAATTCTTTTTTAGACTCCTGCAATTAAAATGAATGAAAGGCAGTGTCTTATTAGTCAATGGGATATCATTATATTCATTTGGCAATAAATAGGCAGTTTCATTCAAAAAGTCATCATGCAAGTCTCTTATATTATCATTCTCTTCCATCGAGTGTGTGGTTAACTACATTTACAACTATTGACATGTGTACAGTTTGCCTTCCACAAATAATGTATCTTATGTTTGTTAGAACCATGTATGCAAACACCACGCACAATACACACACATACACACGGCGAAACACATTAACAGCAATGAAAGGTATGACACAATAGAACGTGCACATAGTTATAAACATTGGGCAAAAACAAGGAGTAAAAATGTATGGAGCAACGGATTATCATCGTTCAATAAGGTAAGATTGTAATATTTAAATAAGTGAGACAGTTTCTAAGATAGGTTGTTCCGAGTCAGAATTTCAGTGTTAATGTTTTCTCAGTTTGTGAAGGTCTTCTTCATTTGCGATGAGTTTTGTAATGTGTTTACCTCCACTGGCTGCGACGCTGGCAATGATGCGTCCATCGGTGGACCACGCGGAGGTAACACCAGTTGTCTTCCGTGCTGCGGCCAGGAGTTTCTGGTTTTCGAGAGTGAGATCTTCTACAATTACTATCTGTGTACCTTTCAACTTTTTCCTATTTAGGATGATTTCGCGCTTTTTCCTGTGGGTCGTGAGCCTAACTATGACAGGACGCGGACGCGCTCTGTCAGCTGATGATGTCCCAGACGTAGGGCCCGGTCCTGATGGTGGCTCGTTGGGATCGCGAGGTCTGCCAGTCCTGTGCGAGCGGTCGATGTCACTCGCTGGGTCGATCGACACACCAAGCTTCTGAGTGATCATGTCAGCGATGAGGGCATCGGTGTTCTCCCCCTTCGTCTCAGGAAGTCCAAAAATGCGGATGTTTGATCTTCTAGAGTACTGCTCAGATCTGTTCATCTCCGCTTCCATTCTGTTTACGGCATGTTGTTGTTGGGTCATCCTCTCCTGCAGTTGTTTTATCTCGTGCTCTCTTTCTTCAAGGTTTCGTTGGATATCAAATACGTCACCCTTTAGCTGCTCAACGGTGCTGAGAAATTTCCCCAATTTTTCCTCAAGTTTCTCCACCCCATTGAATTATCCTGGCTGGATCAAAGTACAACTTCAAGAAGGCGTTTTTCAAACACAGATGTGCAGCCTCCTTAATTACCAAAAAGGTTAAGAAATTAGGGTTTCATGCATAATTAATGCATGATAGTCGTATGTGTCCTTTCAAGCGAACTTGCAAATTTCCAAACAAAGTGTGTCATCATGATCATAGCCTGCTGCTCTCGGTATACTGGTGCAATATACAGTCGTCCTCAAATGTATTAATACCCTTGTTGATATTTGTGAATTTTCATGTTTGTGATGAAATTAATGCACTTTGAAAGAATAACAACAATGAACAATTCAAGAAATTTCTCATTATTACATTTGCAACACCCACAAATGTAATAACACTCTACCCACAAATGTGATAATTTTAACCACAAATGTAATAACGCACATTGCCCTTTAATGTAATAATTTTGAATCACCCACAAATGTAATAATGATAGTCATGATAATAGCGCGTTATAAGTACCCATTATTATTAGCATTATTTCTCGGCGGTTCATGGCAATGCTTTACACCTACATTTACTGAGCATCCACCCCATTTATTGGTTTATTAGGGGGAGGGGGAGGGGGTAGAGTATTATCATTTAGGCAAGTATTTCACTGTATGGCTTGACATGCAGCACCGACATGGTTTTTTCCTACCTCCTCTCATTCCATAAGTCTGGATTATGCTCAGTTATACAGCACTATACACATAAAGAACAACAATCATAACGCGGGTTCGATATTCACATTGTTGTCAAACACAGCGACAATGGTGCGAAAGAAGAGCATTATGGAAATCCGGAGTGTACACCCTGACATTGAAATAGATAGAGCGAGAAAGAGAGAGAGAGACAGAGACAGAGAAAGAAAGAAAGAAAGAGAGAGAGAGAGACAGAGACCTCGAGAAAGAGTGAAATAAAAAGGGAGAGAGAAAGAGAGAGAGACAGAGACAGAAAGCGCGAGAAAGAGAGATAGAGAGAGAGAGAGGAAGAGAGAGAGAGAGAGAGAGAGAGAGAGAGGATGAGAGAGAGGGGGGGGGGGGTCAGACAGGAGTTCAGTAGGGGGTCGATCGGAAAGAGAAGAGTGAAACAGCTTGTTGATTACAAGGTTATATTCACATTTCCACTTTCGTTATACCGTGAGTCGGATCAACACATAATCTTTACAGTGCGTGCAATATATTTTATTGCATCATTTGAAGCAAATTGCTTCGTAAATAGCATAGATTGGAAGTAGAAAACTGAAATCGAGAACGGCAAATCTCAAATGCTCGTTCTATGGCCAAATGTCATATTTCTTATTGACATCTCTCAAATAAATATGGAATGTTAAACACTGCAAACACTGCAATGTATTGATAGCTAGATTTCGAGGAGGTTTTGGATGTGTCGTTCGAAACCTACAGCCTAGAGACCGGGGACCATAATATGCATTCAATGCACATCACGGCTTTTCGCACCGCACAGTGATGCGTTGTGGTAAGCGGTACACAACTGTATAATTGTAGACCATCGTCGATAGGTTTTAAACGTAAACAGGGGTAGTATTTCACATTTTCCTGTTAGGTTCGTAAAGTTGCGCCTGTGAGCTTTCATACATATTTTGTAAATGGCCTATCCTTGTGAGGTAAATGATTGAATAGAAGTAATAATCTATTTATCACCATCTGCAACCCCCTCTCCCAGGCGCCTCACCTCCCCCCACCCTCACCCTGCCACCCCTACTCCCCTACAACACACAGACATACAAAAACAAATGTTTATTTAATTATGTGTATATGCTAATATATATGTACAAACATATTTTAAAAATACAGTAAATAAACATGAACACATATTCCACATAGTACATACCTTCACAAATACAATTACACACACACACATTTGTCATAGCAATGCGACAGCACAGATGTCAACACCGAGACACATCGATTACTTCTCTTTAATTCCCTTTATGTCCTCTTTTTTGTAGGTCTTCTCCTATCAGTAAGAAATAAAAATGTCAAGGTCTCCCTTAGCGGAATTTTCTGTTTGATATGTATACCTATCACATGCCATTTGCGATGAAATATCTCTTTATTATGGTTCATATACAACAGGAATACATTATACAACATACATTATTAGCAATATATCAATGTATTATCTGGAATACGCTCTGGGTAGGGCTTTGTCAGCAAGACACGCAATGATCATGGTAAAACTATATCATATCAATGTTAATGATATATAGAAAACAATAACTTCAAGCTATGAACAAGTACCGTGTATCACAAATACATATATCCCACGTTATTTTACTCTATTACTGCAACAACGTAGAAAAAAACGATTTGCCATTAACGAACAGATGCTCGTGTTTATGTGAATTCTGCTTGAAATTCAAATAGATAGGTCTCCAAATCATCGCCTTCAAACACATCTTCACTGAGTAATAACAGTACAGCAGTCACCGTTTTTCGCCTTAAAATCTTTTCGATTTCTCATATGACCAATTTAAAAGAATGGCATGGCAGATATTAAAAATTGGAAAGAGTAAATAAACAATACACGTATGTATCATAGATAGCATGCTTTAAATGTAACAATAAATATATAGTACAATAGCGATATTAGTGATCTTTTTTTTTTTCCTCGTAACCTAGTGTAATATTGTATTGAGAAACAATTTCTAAACATGTAAAACTAATAGTTCAGACCAGGAAGGTGTTAGAACTGGATTCGGCACGAAGAGTAATTAATTACTTAATTAATACCAGTCGCGTTTATTGATAACACAATAGAATATCTGACGCGTTTGGTTCTTTGATCCAGTAACGACCACCGCCAAATATGCAAAAAAAAGTTTTGGATGCATTTAGAGGAATATAATCGCAGAAGATTTTACAACCAATTCATGTACTGAAGTGCATGTGCAGTAGTAGAACATCTTATAACGATACGATTTTGTGTGAATTATCTTGTTGCTTCGATTTTGTGATAAATCGAGAACACTGTAGAAAACATGTCAGAGAAATGCCTCCATATAGCACATTGAGCAATCATGTTTCCTTACAAATATCCTGTAATTCGTTTATTCAGTGTTTCACCTTCCATGGAAGCAACCAAGATTTAATTTCCGGAGATGTCTGAAAAAGTTACGGGCCAAATTCTTTCTACAATTTTATCAAAATTTTACCAAAATTACCAGCGAAGGCTGAACGGTTGACATATTTCTCAATCCAGATTTTCTTTTGTTATTCAGAGGAAGGCACTGCCTAATTAAAAATACAGCGTATTGCTTAAAACAACTGAATGTCTTGAATTTTTATGAGGCGGCGGTCATCATAGATCAAAGGAAGTCGATCCGAGCGTAGTCCATTCATGATAGGTCCATGTTCAGACGTATACACACTGATACAATAATTTTCAATATTTTCCCGTGAAAGTGCCCGCATTATACCTACGTCCCGCTGAGGATTCTTGTTTACAATGGTGTTTACAAATTAATACAGATATATATATTATATCATTACCATGTACTATACGGTTATAATATATACGTGCGGTATAAGTGATATGTACAAGGAGTGATATTCGCTAGATAGTACACTGTTTTACTCCTTACGTAGTATGTTCGACGAAAAGTACAGGCTTTGGAACATGTTTCAAAAGATACCAATGAACAACACTCAGAAAAATAGTCGCATGCTCGATTTTGCTAATGGATTGAACAAAAAATGTTCTGTTCTGTCATTATAAGATTGGGCAAGCTATCTTTATTACGAAGGCGCAGGCCATATCAAAACATTGTATGTAACAATTCCTCCACAAAACGTCTTTACAAATCTCTGTGTACTGAAAAACGTCTTTATATTAGAAAATCATTTCTCGTAGATGAAATGGTTGATATCACAGAAAGAAGATAAGAGTGCAAATCAGAATACACAGTCATAATGACAAAACAGCGAAAGGCATGTTAAGTGTACGAGTAAGCAAAACCTTACATTTACTTCAATATGACTTGGTTTCAATTTGCGCATGTTCGACAGATTCTCAAAGCTTAACTAATGAAAATGCTTGTCAATATTTTCACACCTAAGTCTACGTGTAGATGGGGTTTTCTACCATCTCCGTGCCCTCCTCCTCGTCGTCGTCGGTCGCTTTCTTCTCTTTATCCGGTATGGCGTACAAGGCATCCGTGGCCGGTGGCGTAGATTCCTGCGTGCTAGGCTCCATTGCCTTCGAGGCGCCATTGCGCGTCACGTGACTCTTCTTCCGTTTGTCAGGCATCGCGTATAAATCGCCCAAGTCTGCGCCTTCTGGTTCGTGCCTGTGCTTTGTCGACACATCGTACGATGCGCTCAGATCCTCTTCGTCTTTCGCGAATCCAATGCGGTTCCTTGTTGACTACTGCGTAATTGGCGCTGTCGATGTATGGCTGAGGGGGGCCTGGTTTTTCCTTACCAAGTGTGCTATCCATGAGAATTTCATCGTAGTTATTTGCATCAAACTTGTCAGGAGGCTGATCGGGGAGAGGCCCTTTTCTTGCAGCTCTCCCATGTCTACAGTCGATTGAATTTAGTGGAAATTGAGGTAATGATAGGGACAAGGAGAAGGACTTTGATGGATGCAAAATGTACAGGGAGAGGTAAAAAGAAAGAAGAAAGGTAGAAGGGGGAGAGTGAGAAAAACAAACATATTATGCAATCAAAACAATAAATATATACATATATATTAATTCTCTAAGACTGATACTCTTACTACCATTTTTTCGTTGAATTGTTGTAGTATGAATGTATTACAATAACTATTACATAACAATGATACCACTACTTCTATTACTTACACTGATACTTCGTAATATTTTCCTGCGACAGCTCTACTACTTCTGTCATTTTTGTTACAAATCCAACGCCTACCATTATCACTACTACGGTGTACGGATAACACTTAATCACACACCTGCGTTTGTAAATGATTTCGACGACGATGATGATGACGAAGATGATCACGAGCGCAGCAGCCCCTCCACCTGCACCAGCTGCCACCCCTGGTTTTGAAAAGTATAACATTTGATGTAATTTCTAGACTATAAAGGTGCAATCAAGTATTCATGTTCAACAATGGGCAATGACAATATCCAGTCTCCCTTTGATGACAAAACTTGATAAAACCATTATCAATACGATATGACTGATAATAACTGGAAATTTGGCAGTCATTCCAAGGAGAATAAAAAATCTACCACATTGAATACATTATGCTGCCAACTAAAATAATTAGGACAGTGCCTGAATTATGTGTGTCTTGGCGGAATTTCCAGTGTAATCTTACCTAGGTTACTGATGTTCCCCACTGGCCTCGTGACAGCAGGAATGGTAGAAGACAGGAGCGCATCATATGGATATGTAGAGCCCGGCTCGTGTATGTTCGTTGTATTTTAATGGATAATTTTTGACAAATATTACAAGTTCAATTTACCCATATTTTCTTTAAGCATGTACCTTTTTAAATGTTATCATTTAACTCGTTAAACAGACTTAACAACTACCACAATTACCACACATATCATATAAAAAGCCCGGTGGGTGTATTATTCCTTATTTTGTCTGCTGGATTATTAAGAAAATAATTCATCCAGCCCGTAAATTCTGAGATAATACGCCATTTGCATGGTATAGAAATGTGCCGTCTTGTGTTTGGATATGAGTCTCATGTTATTGGTTGAATGCCATGAATTCAGTTTTCTTTGCATTCATATGCAATCTAACTTTCAATGCTGCTGTTTCAACTGCGTTCGGGAGTTCCTGAGCTTCGGATGTAGTATCCGAGATAAGTGCAATATCGTCGGCAAAGTCAATAAAGGTTATGATATCTGGTAAGTTCTTATCCTTAATGCCTTCTAGAATTCTTCGTGCAGCTAGGAGCTGTTCTGTTGTACATCGAACTTCTCTAAAGCCGCTTTGATTTTGTCTTAATTTTGTCTCTAAATGGGGTCTCAATCTGTTCAGAATCATCCTGTTGTATGTCTTTGCCACGAGAGAGCTCAAGCTAATTCCACTATAATTCGATGTATTGCTTCAGTCCCCCGCATTAGGCACTGGAACCAGATTCAGTAAGGACGATTGTTTAGGTGTTCTTCTGCTGAGAAGTGCATCGTTACAGAATTTGAGCATGATATCATCAATCTCGAACCTTTTGATGACTTCTGGTGGGATGCCATCCTCTCCACAACTTTTGCCTTCTTTTGTAGCCCTCTTCGCCTTCTTATATTATTCTATGTCAAAAGCATTAGTTCGGATTGGGAGCTCACTAAGTGTTTTAAAGTGGTCATACGAGCAACCTATCCGCTCCTCTTTTTGTGCTACGTTGCAATCTGCCAGCTCTTGTTTTTCCCTTCCACTTACCACATTAATTAATTTCCAAGCCGTTTGATGTTTCTGGTTCATATTGGCTTCGTCAAATTCCTTTAGTTTCTGCTCCAGATATTCACCGTTTACTTTATCATATGCCTCATCCAACTTTTCTTTACGCCTTTCAAATTCAATATAAGTGTCTCTGGTGTTTTCCTTTACATGTCTCTTGTTTACTTCATTTAATGACTGTCTTGCTTTTTCACTCTTTTATCATAGCACAGTGCCCTACGTTGCTTCTTAGGGACTTTGGGCATCACTTTCTCGGCTGCTTCCTTGTTTGATTGAATTAAGTGGCAATAAATTACTGTCTTATCGCAGCTGTCATCATCTAAGGGCAGCAGGGCATATTGTTTCTGATTTCAACAGTGTATCTTTCTTGTAGGTCTGTGTCCAACTTTAGCTTAATTCCAGTCATCCCTTATCTTCTTCTGAACTGTATTAGTGTAAACTCTAAGACTTATTTTTGCTGTAACTATCCCGTGATTTGATCCAATGCTAGAGAATGAGTTACGTGCTTCTACATCTAGCATACTGTTTTTCCATTTTCTTCATTTGAGAATAAAATCCATTTGTGCTTTATGTCCGCATGGTAGTTCACATGTCCATAATTTTGTGGAGTTTTTCTGGAAGGTAGTGTTTGAAATGATCAAATTATTCTCTAGTTGTATAGTGCATAGTCAAGTAGTTGTTCTCCATTTCTATTAGTGTGGTCATGATAAGAATATGGTGCTTTATCAAGGCCTACTCTGGAGTTGAAATCACCCATAACAAGCAAGAAGTTGTGTGCATACATACGCAATCTGTCAATAAAAACTGGTGTATTCCCCTCCAAAATGAAAATTGCCAAACGTTGTACTCATATTCACGAAAGACCTCACTTCACATTGTAGCAATTATAGACCCATTTCTATCCTTCCATTTTTTTCCATGGTACTCGGGAGATTTCTTTAATATACAATCGTATGTACAATTTCTTGGTGTGTAATACGATTTGCTCAACCGAATTTGCTTTAATCAATCTTTATGATAAAACTCGGAATTATGTAAAGCTGAATAAGCATTCAATAGCTATTTTTATGGATATATCAAAAGCATTTTATACCCTGTCGCATACAATACTTTTAGCAAAATTGCGTTATTACGGGATTCGGGGCATACCACATCTTTGGTTTCAAAGCTATCAAACTGAGAGAAAACAAAACACTGTTTATAACTCACATACTTCTAAGTTCTGGTGTACCACAGGGTTTGATTCTTGGTTCTTTATTGTTGCTGATATACATCGATAATATTTTCAAGATTCAAGATTCAAGATAAAATTTATTTCCAATATAAAAATAGCACCTTGTACAATATGGGTAATAACGGTAACAAAATCATTACATTTGAAGTTTAGTTTTACAAAAGTGCAATACATTATGTACACGATACAGTATTTCACACTTTACTAGATTGGAAAATGGACTGAAATTAAACGCTCAATGGGATGAAAAAATTATTCAGCCCGGTATGGTATATGGCATTAAATGGTTGGTTTGTTTGCTATGTATAACACTACCAACACAAAATTATACATATGTATGACAAATCAATCTTACCTATGAATTACCCCCTTCCCTCTCTCCCAGCCTAGTTACAGGTCGTACTTTGATAACAGCGTTAGTATATCTCAATTAATATGATTTGAATAAAAGAAGACAGGAAATCAAACTCTGAAATCGTACACCTATTTCAAAATCAAGTGTATATGAGAAGGAACTTATTTTTTTAGAACAGCTTTAAATGAAAATAATGAAAAGCACACTTTGGTCTCTGTTGACAGAGTGTACCATACTTCTAGATATCTGTGCTTAATTGATTTATATCGTAGAATGTTCTTTGGGTTACGTTTGCAGTTCGGGGATTATATTGGTGCAATTCGGAATTTCGTTGAAAAATTGATGTGAAATATGGAGGTAAGAGTCCATGCTCTAATTTATACATGAATATTGTACTTTGCAGAAAATTCATATCATTCACTTTCAGTAGGTTATGTCTTTGAAATAGGGGAGCCGTGTGAGCAAGAAAGTGAAGACCACTGCATAATCGTACCGCTTTCTTTTGTAGACGTATTATTGACTCATATCATTCCGGTTGCTTTTTTCCCATGCAGTATTACAGTAAGATATATGTGCAAGAAATAAGAAGTTATACAATATTACCAAAGCCTGTTCAGGGAGAAAATCTTTGAGTTTATATATTATCCCAATGGATTTGGCTGCCGAAGAGATACCTTTCGCAAAGAGATAACTTTTGCAGTTGAGATGTTCGTCTATCATGACTCCCCAAAACTTTGTACTGTACTTACGCTCTATTTTGAAATTTCCAATCACGATATTACATTCATTATCAGCTATGACACTTCTTGGTCTTCTGAAAATTATGTGATTAGTCTTGGATAAGTTCAGAGATAATTTATTGCAATCAAACATTTTTTTAAGCTTGGATAATACAGGGGGACCGAGAAAAGGGAACCAAGAATTGACCCTTGGGCACACCACATTTTAATGTTAAAACTTCAGATTGCTCACAATCAATTTGAATAGATTGTTTCCTATCTGACAGATAATCTTGAAACCATTTTATCGGTATACACAGTATTCTATACAGTTCTAGTTTGTATAACAAAGTAAATACTGTATGCGATTTTTCGTGTAGCCATGTACACTAACACGTATAGCCGTGAATGGCTTTTGAAATGACATAAAAGTATTTACAGAGTCAGAGTTACGATTTAAGCTACGTGCATTCAGGTGCAACAGACTAAACCCATAATTAAGCGTATTGATATTAGTGTTTAGTTCGTCCGGTAAGTAGTAATAGTACTTTGTGGATGGGGTTAAACCAGTGTCTTCATTATCTATTGGTGTCTCTACAGTATCATTCATTCAGAAAGTAAGAACTGTTAACAACTACAGCTTCGGAAAAGCACTATCTATTCAGTAAAAGCGGAATGAGCGCCTTAAAATTAGACAAAAAATTACATACAATACAGGAAGGGTTGAACAAAAAATACCAGTGAAGACTACACTGTCCTTACTATAGGCAGGGATGTGTTATGGAAGGATATGAAGCAACTTTTTTTCTTTGAACCCATTCGTGACACCGCCGAAAAATTATGTGGTCTCAGCATGTGCTTTTGAGGTGTTTTAACAATAACGAACAGGATTGAGTAGCAACGGTTTCTCAGAGAGAACAAAAGAAATGTATAGTCTTATTTCGCATGTCCAGTTCTGTTGGATTGCATCAATACTTTTATGAGTAAAAAGAAAGAGTATTTTCTAGTAAAGTATCTCAGCTGCACGTAAATGCACGGAAACTCTGTTAATGGAAATAAACAGCTTAAGATATGAATGATTGAGTGCCACATTTGCGGAAATCTGCGGAAAGTGCAGAAATTTGTTAATTATATTAGTAATAATATTATCTTATATCTCCGTTCGTGCATTATTCAACAAATATTAAGAAGAAAACCGAGTACAGGATATTCAGTGGTGTTGTCCTTAACTTTCTTGAAAATTGCAAAATAATGTGATAAGAAACACAGCTTCGAGAGACAAAATAGGGAATTAAAGATATTGTTGGTGGCGCTCATGGGACATCAAGGCATTGCAGTGATTGGGGAATGCTTTTGACATTCATTAGCACGCTTTAGTATCCATACAGATGTTTGAATATATTATGATCCAGTTGTCCCTCCTTCCTAACACATCCCTGCTATAGGGGTATTAACGTTATGCAAATGCGCTGATATGAAATTTAACTACAGCGAAATGACATGAGATTACTAGGGCAAATAAAAAAAATACAAAAATACAATGTCAGGATTCGTTGAGGTTTTGCAATGCATTTGCTGAAATCATAGAAAGATTACAAATAGAGTCAAAACTACAGCCTTATCGTATGTGTGACCATTGTAATCGAAATACATGCATACATTAGAAATATTATATATTAACATCGCAACATTAAAATCAATGAATTTTCCCTTTACTTTGAGACGCATATAGACAAAGAAATCATACATGTTGTTGTTTTGCTGTCTGGCGTCGTCTGCATACATGTACTTAATGCTCAGTATATCAGAGCAACCATCATCACAAAGCTATAATCTTTCATTTCAAATTATTAAAGTCATCTAATGAAAATGATCATCCACTGATAATGATTACATGCAAGATATTGATTGATATTGAGCATTTGCTATTGTTTGCTATGTTGTTGTTTATAGTTTGGAAAGATCGTTTTCATAAAAAGTCCTCTTCCTCAGTTGTTTTTCCGTCGACTGTCGGTAAATCGGCGAAGACGCGGTCTTCAATGGTCCAGGCAGCGGACACCTTGTCGTGGTAACTCGTCCTCAGGAGCAGCTCAGTGTCGTCGTCGTGAGGTCCTCCTGGATGGAAACTCCGCTTCCTTTCAACTTTTTCTTATTCCTCATGAATTCGTTTTTTCCTTGTCGGAGCACAGTTTATTTCACTACGTTCATTTTACAGACACCACTACTTTAGTTGCCTCTGAGGAAAGCTTTGTCATTTTGATCAATAGAGTGAATGTCCATTTCAAGTTTAATGCATGTTCATAATTGTTTTTTGTGTAATAGATTAACTCTAAACATTGTTGTTTTCAGACATAGGCCAAACCTAAATACGTGTTCTAATGATGCTTCCTTATACATCAACAACGTTAGAATTAAGCAATGTTCTGTGGTTACATATCTTGGAGTGCTTGTAACCTTCTTTACCCCTGTTCGACCGTTAAATGCGATGCAAGTTGCTTGTATAATGCGCTGATACTTTTCAAACTCTCTACCTTCTTATCTCATTCACATTTTTTTTCATTGAATGCTGAAATTCATTAGTACAATTTCCGTCAGTCTGCTAAATTCCACAAGTGGAAAGTTAATACAAATACTCTTTCCCAATTAGTCGGTTGTTTAGGTCCAGTAACCTGGAATTTATTACCAGCCCACATACAGAATGTTTAGTTTAGTAACTCTTTTAAAAATCAACGTACAGCATTCCTCCTCTCAAAGTACTCTTTACCTAGGGCAGCATAGAATAAAAAAAGTTAAAGCCTTAGCTCCCGGGAGGAACTATATTATTTATCTTCATGTTATTTTGCACGGGTGTACCCAATGTATCAAGTCACTGATGTTTTTACGGGTAAACCCTTTTCTTCATTGTTTATACTTACATTTCTGCAATACTCATGTTGTGCCGATTTTTATCAATCGTCGCTATTGCCGACTAGTTACTATCATTACTTATTATTATTACTTATTACTTATACTGCGCTTTTCTCATAAGGCCTAGAGCGCTTACAATGAACTAAATAGAATTACTTCTGAAACTACATGAACTACGTACTACAAAAGAGATGGGTTTTTAATGCCTTTCTGAAAATTGATAGTGATGGAGACTGTCTAATTGTAAGTGGCAAATCATTCCAGTGTCTTGAAGCTGACACAGTGAAAGTTCTATCGCCGGCTAATGTACGAGTTTTTGGATATGTGAGACGAAGAGTGTCACGGGTCGACCTAAGTGCTCTTGCTGGTGTATACAGAGTCAAGAAATTAGTTAAATACTCTGGAGCCTGTTCGTTCAGTATTTTGTAGACAAACAGCAGTAGTTTGAATGTAATTCTCTGTTTCAAGGGGAGCCAGTGGAGTGAATTAAGGAGTGGTTGAGAAGGATGATCTCGGGAGACCTGCAAAATTAAGCGTGCTGCCCAATTTTGTAGTCATTGAACACGAATTAATTGATTAGAGGGAATTGTAGAAAGAAGCCCGTTGCAATAATCAATGCGAGATAGAACTAACGAAAGAACAGCATTGTGACAGGCAGATTGATCTATTAACCTTCTGATTCTAGAAATGTTCCATAAATAGAAAGTAATTGTGCTACAAATATGAGAGATATGGTGCGACATTGACATGCGGGAATCAAATAAAACACCAAGGTTTCGTATTTTTTCTGAGGGTCTAATGAGTGTGCCGCCAACATCGAGCTGAACATTTGGGAGACTGCGCAAGTTGTAATTAGAGGCAGCGACAAAAAATTCAGTTTTTGAGTCATTAAGTTTGAGCTTATTCGTTATCATCCACTGTCTCATATCTAGTATACAATTTTGAAGTTGAGCAAGTGCGTTATTGAGAGCTCCTGGAGTCTTAGGATCAAAAGAAATATAATTGTATGTCATCAGCATAAAAATGATACTTCACACAGTGATACCGGATGACATCGCCGACAGGAAGAGTATATATTGAGTAACCTATTGGACCGACTATTGACCCCTGTGGGAGTCCAAATTCAAGAGTTGTGGGATTTGACAATGTGCCGTCAATGTCGACTTGTGAAGTCCATCCAGACAGATATGATTGGAACCAGGATAAAGCTGTAGACCGAACACCTATTATTTTGAATAAACGAGATATGAAAATTTGATGATCTATTGTATCAAATGCAGCTGATAAATCCAACAGTGTCATTAAAACTACTTTATTTAAGTCAAGGAAATACATGATGTCATTTTTTACTTTAATCAGAGCTGACTCAGTGCTGTGACTTGGCCTATATGCAGATTGGAGAGAATCAAAAAGATTATTAGATTCAATATGGTTAGCTAGTTGCATACATGCCGCTTTGTCGATGAGTTTTCCTAAAAATGTTAAGTTTGAGACTGGTCTATAATTAGTGATATCATTTACATCCGACCCCGACATCTTCAGAAAAGTTTTGATGATTGCTGAGTGTGCTTGATCTGGGAAGATACCTGTGGAAAGAGATTGATTGATAACATTTGTGAGCAATGGTAATAACTGAGCAATATTTTCCTTCACAAGCCAAGTAGGGATTGGGTCAATTCAACAGGATTTAGTAGCCGATGACATAATGATTCTGGACACTTCTCGCTGAGTAAGTAACTGAAAATCTGTAAAAAGTGGAATGTTTTGATTTTCAGTGTCACTAAACTGGATATTAGGGGGCAGAGTACGTGCATCAAATTCAGCCCAAATTCTCTTTATCTTGTTTACAAAAAACGAAGAGAATTGATGAGCTAACTTGGCAGCAGAATCATGTAAGGGAAGTTGATTTGACTTCTTATTCAAAAGTGAATCAATGATCTGATATACTTCCTTGACAGGACACGAACCTAACTTTTCTTCCAAGAAATCTTCTTTAGCCGTGTCAAAGATTTAGCATACATTCTTATTTGCTTCTATGAATAGTGTGAGATCTGATTCTAGTCTTGTTTTACGCCATTTACTTTCGGCTTTACGACGGCGCTGGCGAGTATTAAGTACAGACTGGTTAAACCAGGGTCTACGTAGCTTCAGTGTACGGGACTTGGTTGAAGATGGTGCACAGGTATCAAGTACCTTAGTAACACCAGAAACATACCAATCAAAAAGAGAATTGTCAAAATCTTCAGGTTGGGATGAAACTAAATCAAGTATTATCAGCGACTTCTTGATGAAAAACATGTCCCCCCCCCCCACCTTCGGGGAGCGATTTCCGCCCTTGCTACGAGGGTATTTACTCGCAGGCCGCCAACAACTCCTCCACCAATTTGTCATCAAGAGGATTTCAGAGACCTACTTTAGGCTGACCAACAACAAGTACACCATGGATAGCATCATCAAGGATGAGCTTGAAGGGTGAACTCTCTCGTGAACATTGGCTTGAAGGTGTGTAGTAAGCCAATGAAGTTGTCAGGGCCTGGTAATGTATGGAAAAAGGTTTGTCTAGTTGGTGGAGATGTTGCGGGGACATCAAAGATAAGTTACCGAGAATAACCAGGAGACTTGAAAAAAGTATCCAAACAATCAAACACATTTCAATTCACCATGACTCCTCGGAGACCCGTCTAGTCTCGGCCGTGACCATGGCATAAGGGATCATAGCAAAATGTACTTATCTTTTTTAAGGATGGAGTATATAAGAACTTAATAAGTTATATTTCTAAACGTTTGAAAAAGACAGAGTTTTTGTTTTGTAATAAATTATGCTACTTTCTTACCCTGAGTTTAATTGTATTTTTGTGGGGAGGGGATGGGAGAGTCAGCCAGCAAATAGTATGTAAGAAAATGTGACATTTTTTATATTCAGAAGAGTTTTTGTCGACAATTGCCAAGGTGTTGCATCACTGTTTCAATTGAGTATTGACTAGGACAATTCTCTGCATCCACAATATAGATATTCGAGTGCTTCCTTCATCAAAACAATGAGCATTTATATGATTATACATGGATCAGTGTCATCATTACCGTATTGATATATGTCATGAATTTGAAAATGTTGATGCATTCAAGAATAAAAAAATATATATGTTGGGGAAAATAAGCAACCGTCTACGTCTGCTTATCTGAATATAGAGTACCGAAGTGTGACACCATTTGAGCATTATTGTCAAGACAAATGGCTCTAAACAATACGGGCAGAACAAACAGCGGTGATTACAACGGGGAATGCAATTGAGAATGCCGGACACTAGCCCGAAATACAATATCGGACAACTAGACCTCTAAGTGAAGTGAGTTTGTTTAGAGCCAATTTGTCTTGACAACATGTTCATATGACGACACCACTCTATATGAAAGAATGCTTGCATCGGAAGAGAACAGAACAACGAAGATGGCTTTAGAGAAAGAAAGGTAGGGGGTAGAGAGAGAGAGGAGGGAGGGAGAGAGGTGGAGAGAGAGAGGAGGTTGGGAGAGTGAGACGGAGAGAAAAATGAGAAAAAAAAATGGAAAGGTAGTAACATTTCAATGGCCTATTATCTCGCAGCATATAAGATGTCATATCATAGTTCATGTTACTACAAGATTGTATCAGATTTAGAGGGCTCTCAGGTCACTTTCAGGATATATTTGGGCAACAAATATTTCTTTATATCAAAAAGAAAATTACCTCAGTAATAGATATAAACTTGTTGACAATCTGCAAGGATATATGTTTAATACTCTTTGAAAAGATAACGACATCAGCAATCGGTCTGTTGGCTCAGTTGGTAGAGCGTCAGACTGATATCCTGAAGTTCGTGAGTTCGATTCCTGACATAGATGCTCTTTTGGTTTTTCTCTCTTTGATTTGAAACTAATAATCTATACGCTAAAATCACCAAGCAAAACTACCGACGTCTTATAGCCTAGTGGTAGGGTAAGCGCCGGGACTACCTCACACTCGTGCTAGCGAGCACGGGTTCGAAACCCGCTAACTCCAAGGTTGAAAAACCAAGGTTCAAGGTTTGTCGGATGGCCCGGCAAAGGCATTGGGATCAGCCTTGCTTCCTCTCCTAAAGAGTTAGAGTCCTATAGTTTTTAGGAGGTAGGAAGTGATACGCGAATGGGCCGGTCGCCATACCAGAAGGGAACTAATGGTAGTCGGTAAGGGTGATGAGCTTAATTGCGGAAGCCCGAAGTCACGACACCTTAACTCCTGGCAACCATCGCTTAACCTTTTATGTTTTGTTGAAATATTCACTTTAATTTTCCTTCTGTCACTGATGACAACGATCAACTATAGCCTAATCATCTTTCTTGTTCCATTTTTCAATATTTTATATTCCTCTCATTATCAGTATTATCATTATTTTTTTAATGGTTTATTCAGTAAATATTCAAAAGGTACAAACATCAAAAGGAAAATACATGCAACTGCACTCAAGAGGCTGAAATGTTATTGTTTACAAAAAATAGTGATACAATACATGTAAATAAAAAATAAAGAGCTCATTCCTGACACGACCTACACATATATGATTAAAATATTAATATAAAAGTTTTGATGGTTTGAGTATGATTAGTTAAAAGAGTGCATACGCGTGGTATGATTTAATACTGAATGTATACAAAAATCATACTAAAAATAAACTAAAAATCATCATTTTATCGGCTGTTTAAGAGGTCAATGAAATATGAGATTGCACTGTTCCTAAATCTATTTCTTTTACATTTACATTGATTGGGCTTTGGTATATGTCTGAGAGAAATATTCATATGTTTTTGTCTCGGTAGCCACTCTTTACATTGTGGGTTATTAGAAAGTGATTTGGCAAATGTAATACACAGTTTTTCTCTTCTAGTTTCCAGACGTTAAAGCTTACACGTAATAATTGCATTTTCATAATTTGTGTAACCCTTCCCTAACATTATTTTACACACCCTTCTTTGAACACTTTCTAAACTGTACACTTGCTTAATTGTTAATCCACTATTATAAACAGGTACACAATATTCTAAAATGGGGCGGATATATCAAGTGTAAATTGTCATAAAATCAGCGAGAGGTAAATTATATTTATTTTAACCATTGTTAAGATATACAATTTTCTTTTGCACTTTTTCAGTATCGCTTTAACATGTTCATCCCACTTCAAGTTGGACTGAATATACACTCCAAGAACTTTTACTGTTTCAACATTTGGGAGAGGCGAATCACCAATAAACAAAGTGTCAATTAGAGGAGGGGGTTTCATGAACGTAATAGTCACTGTTGCACATTTATTTTTTAGTTTCACGTGATTATTGGGACCATTCTCTTCATTGAGTTAGACTGTTTTGCATTAACATCGGATCACTAGATGTACGGTTCTCTAATAAGGTGAGGTCATCAACGTATTTAAAGTATGGTAAAGTGCTATTTTGACAAGCATCATTAAACATCAATAAAAACAAAATTTGACCCAACTTTGTACCCTGGGGTCCTCCAAAATGAATGCTCTTTTATTGAGATAACACGCCTTTGTATTTGACACATTGCGATCTTTGTTGTAGAAAACTTATAATCCAATCAACTATAAAAGGCCTTACATCGAGTGCATTCAATCTAGGGTCAGGGTTAGGGTTAGGGTTAGTCCACCCCCTGGACTGTATTTAGCAATTCGCTAACAACGAACGTTAGTGGCGCATGATCATATACAAAAAAATTCACCTTGAAATACAGTCCAGTAACATTTACCAAGTTCCCCCGAGTTTTCGAGGAAGATGCGACCACAGGCTCCGCTTATTCGTTTTAGTAAGATTCGCTGATTAGCGCTTACAAATGTCAATCAAACTGCATGCAAATCATAGCCGATTTAATTATAGTGTAAATTCAAGGCTTTACAATTTATTATGAGATTAATTATAATACAATTCATCCTTATTCCTCAATATTAGATTAATTAATGTATAAAACCTGAATGTAGCTATAAAAACATGTATTGAGTTAATCGTAAGTTGAGTTTTGCTCGCTCTTTTGAGGAAAATTTTTGAAAAAAAAATAATGCAATAATACATGTACAGACTGAATGTTGAATAACCTGGTGCGCTGCATGTGTTTACCAGAAACGGATTCGTGTTGCTATTATTTTGCGTCGTTTGTTTCAGGATTTGCTTTACTTTCATGCATTTTACTTGCGAATTGTAGCCATTATGTCGACGGTTACAAACCCATATAACATAAGTTTTCTGACGTGATGTCTGTCACAATGTGAGTCTAACACACACCCCCCCCCCCCCCCCTCATAGCGGGTAAACACAATAGAGGCTCTGGAGCCAACTTTAAGAATAAATAAGATACACAGAGTTCCATAGCCAGGTGTGGGTAAGAGCGGGTAAACACAATAGAGGCTCTGGAGCCAATTTTACGAGTAATTAAGATACTCAGAGTTCCATAGCCAGGTGTGGGTAAGAGTGGCATTAGGTGAGGCAGTGTGTGGAAAAGTGTGCAGATGACAGTAGGCTGTGCTATGAGCAGGACGAGAGAGAGAGAGAGAGAGTGCTAGGGCGTGGAGGCACAGATTCACGGCTGGTTTAAAAACCATGCAGCGACGGGCATTGTGCAGGCTACTTTCAACGCCGAATTCTCCGCACACCTCCCGGCCCGGAGAAGCCTCCCGACGCACCACACCTCTGTAGCAACTGTCATTTTGTCACCAGAACCGGACGAGCTGGGCTCACTTATAGGCCTGTCCACCCCATCACCTATTACGCATCCAGGCGGCAGTGACTTCCCTAAGCGCCGACGCGCATGATGACCCTCTGTACAACTGGATCGCCGACCAGACCTCTCGATAGCGTAGCACATCCAACCGCGGAGCGTGGAGCCTCGTAGTCCTCACAAAGCATACCAGCGTACCCCACCCCTTGGCCGCGTCATTCACGACGAGCGCGAGAGCGAGAGCGAGACTGTTCGGGGGTCAACCACGTTTTTCCCTTCGCGACACTATTAAGGTGACATTTACCCCACGCCCTATTGTTTTGTAATGTAACGATAGGATAATTTCGATGCTACACCAAGGTGTACAGGACCTGGACATGTGTATTTGTGTTGCAATATATATATCCTTAAATTGTGATGTATACCATTGTTATGGAAGACATAAATGTAGACGCATTGTTTGTTTCTGTACCCCTCACCCGAATTAAGAGCGGGTCGCTATAATTAAAGAAATGACTTCAAATTTACTTCGGTGTTCTAAAGTCGTATGATTATGGTGTATATGGTGTATTTCATGTCAGTATCACATACCACAGAACCGAACCTATTGCCAGACAAGTGAAATCAGCACAAGGATCTGACAAATTGGCGACCTTATGATAGGTTAGGTTATAATGTATAGTGAATACTTGTGATGACAGGGTAAAGATTTTATTGTACTCCTATCTGTGTCTGAAACGAATCTTGATTCTTTCTCCATGTAAAGCACTGTAGGAACTTCTGGTGGAGAGCTGTGAGGCAAAGAGGTTTCTCCGAACGCCGGGTGAAGTGTGCCAGTGGTTATTTCAGGACCGTTGCGCAGCCAATATTTTGGTAAGTGTGAACTGTGTTCCTCCGGGGGGCCCTACAGTATGGATAGAGACAAATTCATTGCACAAGGGGAAAAGTTTGAGCTGAGTGGGAAGGAGTTGGAAGACTATGTTGATGAATGTGTGCGAGAAGCTAGGAATGAACGAGTGGAAGCAAGAAGGCTAGAAGCTGACTTAGTTACTCAGCAGATTAGATTAGAGGAAGGAAAATAGTGGAGAATTTAGTTCACAGACTGTACAAAGGCCCAGGATCCCCTCTCTTCCTGTCTTTCAAGAAGGAAAAGATGATATTGATAGTTACCTTTGTAGGTTTGAGAGACACGCCACTAGTGTGGGTTGGGATAAGGCAGATTGGGCTATTGCATTGTCCGCACTGTTGTCCGGTAAAGCACTTGATATCATCTCAAAGCTAACAGCTGAACAGGCGAATGATTATCAAGTGGTGAAAACATCCCTGTTAAAAGGATACGACCTAACAGAGGAAGGTTATAGGCTAAAGTTTAGGCAGTCTAAACTCCGTCAGGGTGAAAGCTACACACAGTTTGCTTCCAGAATAGAGAAGTATCTTGATAGGTGGGTTGAACTTAGCCCTTATAGCGAGACTTTGGAGGGACTTAAGAGTTTCACTATCCAGGAGCAAGTCTTTGATACATGCAGTAAGGATTTACTGGTGTTCATAAAGGAACGTCAGCCTACAACACTCACGGATGTATTAACTCTTGCTGATCAGCATCGTGATGCACATACAGACCCTAGGATTAGGAGGATGAAAAATAAGCCGAGTTATTCTAGTGGAGCCCAGCAGTCTAGTTCTAGTAGCCCGAACAGTACGACTGTTTCCAAAGGTCAAGTACCTTTCAAAGCTAAGGCGGGTCAGTTACCGTCAAAAATGTCGGGGAAATGTTATAACTGTAGTAAATTTGGTCACCTTCCTTGGAATTGTCCAGATAAGAAGAGTCGACGGGAGAAGGGCGCAAGTCTCAACGAAGGCAGGTCTGAGGACAACCCTACACAAGCTGGTCGTGATGCACATGGAGCTGGGTCACCTGACTCACAGGAGACAGCTCAACAGCAGGACCAGAAGGGAATGTGTCTGATCGTTGAGAAATCGCCTATCGTCGAGGAGAACCTCACTGAGGAAGGACGCGCAGTGAAGTTAGCATCAGGTGGCACCCTACCAATCTTGTCAGCAGCTGCGTGTGGTACACGCAGAGACAGGATGCCAGTCTACAAGGGAATGGTGAATGGACACCTTGTAGACGCACTTCGAGATACAGGTTGTTCGACAGTCGTCGTACGACAGGACCTTGTACTGGAGGAGCAACTCACTGGGAACATGCGTTCTCATAGATGGGACGGCTAAGACTTTCCAAGTGGCCAACATCGAGATCGACACTCCCTTCCTCACGGGTAAGGTAGAAGCCTTATGTATGTTATAACCAGTGTATGATCTCATAATAGGTAATGTGACTGGCGTCCGGGAACCAACCAATCCAGGTGTGGACTGGGAGCCGGAGCATCATCAGGCCAATGCAGTGGAGACCAGAGGACAAGTGAGGCAGGCAGCACGGGCTCGTCCACCCCTCTTGGTACCCAAACCACTGAATGGCATTGTCACTGTGGATGATCTCACCCAGGCCCAGAAGGAGGATGATTCACTTGAATCATGTCGGAAGTTAGCCGACAGTGGAGACAAGAAGACAAGTGAGAAGGGAAATACTTCCGGCTTTGTCTTAAAGAAAGGAGTACTCTATAGAGAGTTTGTAGATGCAACCCCTGGTTCAGATATAGTGTTGCAGGTAGTGGTACCCACTAAATTCAGGAATCAAGTTCTGAAGCTGGCACATGAGTCAATACTTGGAGGACACTTGGGTAACAAGAAAACCAGTGAGAAGATATTGGCTCATTTCTTCTGGCCAGGTATGCACGGAGATGTAGTTCGGTATTGTAGGTCATGTGGGCCATGCCAGCGTACTTCGCCGAAGGGGAGAGTGACCAAGGTGCCCCTTGGTTCGACACCCCTCATCGATGAGCCCTTCAGGCGAGTGGCCATGGATCTCATTGGACCGATTGAGCCTGCTACAAGTAAGGGGAATCGTTTCATGTTGACTGTTGTCGACTATGCCACACGTTACCCTGAAGCAGTAGCACTTCGCTGGATTGACACACAAACGATTGCCGAAGCACTGATGGACATCTACTCCAGGGTAGGGATACCGCGAGAGGTGTTAACCGACAGAGGGAGCCAGTTTACATCAGGAATGATGAAGGAAATTAGTCGCTTACTCTCCATCCGCCAGATGACGACTACACCATATCATCCTTCATGTAATGGTTTGGTCGAGCGCTTCAATGGCACGCTAAAAGCTATGCTGCGCAAGATGTGCGAGGAAAGACCCAAGGACTGGGGTCGATACATAAACCCCCTCCTGTTTGCATACAGGGAATCAACTCAGGAGAGTACAGGCTTCTCACCCTTTGAACTTCTGTTTGGCAGGGTAGTTCGAGGTCCTCTTGCTATCCTCAAAGAACTGTGGACTGGAGACGTGGATGAGCCTGATACCAAGACTACATACCAATATGTGTTGGACCTGAAAGACCGGCTTGAGTCAACTTGTCAAGTCGCCCAGCAAAATCTCAGCAGAGCAGCCGAGAGGTACAGGAGGCAGTACAATCGGAAAGCAAAGGAGAGGAAGTTTGAAGTTGGTGATGAGGTCCTACTTCTACTCCCCACTGACAGCAATAAATTGCTGATGCATTGGAAAGGGCCGTTCAAGGTAGTTGGGAAGGTCGGACACTTAGACTACAAGATAGACATGGATGGAAAGGTGAAGACCTTTCATGCGAATCTTCTGAAAAGATTTTTCAGAAGGGAAGTGAGCGCTGGAGTGTTTGATGTCGCGTGTGTTTTAGTGGTAGATGATGGCACTACTGATGGAGATGGTGAAGAAGAGGACGAGAGCGTGCAGTTTGCACCGAGGAGGGATCTTCTCCAGACACCAGCTCTCGCCCCAACCGAGACACTGCATGACGTGCAGATAAGTCCGCACTTAGACGAAGGTCAAAGCCAGGCTGTCAACTTTCTGCTTCAAGAGTATGTGGAAGTCTTGACGGACATGCCGGGATTGACCACGCTGGGTAAACATGACATCAAGCTCTTAGAGAAGGAACCAATCAAGAGTAAGCCCTACCCACTCCCACATGCACTACGTGATGAGGTGAAGAAGGAGGTTAAGAAAATGATGGATCTCGACATCATTGAACCATCCACTTCGCCTTATGCATCACCAGTGGTGATGGTGAAAAAGAAGGATGGGTCAATTAGATTCTGTTGCGATTATCGCAAGTTGAATCAGGTAACTGTTACTGATGCTGAACCCATTCCTGATCAAGAGGAGATATTTGCTAAACTATCTAGGGATAAGTACTTTACCAAGATTGACTTAACCAAAGGTTATTGGCAGGTGCAGCTGACAGATGAAGCAAAGGAGCGAACAGCGTTTGTGACGCCAGATGGCTTATTCCAATTTCGGACCATGCCATTTGGGCTAGTCAACGCTCCAGCGAGTTTCAGTCACATCATGAGAGACCTACTCCGTGGTTTGGAATGTGTGGATAACTTCATTGATGATATCCTGATTCATACCCCAACCTTTGAGGAGCATATGGTCATACTCAAAGAGGTGTTGGAGAGACTGAGGAGGGCGAATCTGAAAGCAAGACCAACCAAGTGCCTTGTAGGATACGTGAGTATCGAATTTCTTGGTCACTGTGTAGGACAGGGAGAGCTGCGACCTGTGCAAGACAAAGTCAACGCGGTGCAGGGAGCTCCAAGACCGAAGCAACTCCGCTCCTTTTTAGGTCTGGTAGGTTACTACAGGCGCTTTGTTCCTATCTTTGCCGCGATAGCCGCACCTCTGACAGATCGGACGAAGAAAGGAGAGCCTACTCAAGTGAGATGGGGAGAAGCTGAAGAAATAGCCTTCACCACGCTAAAGCAGAAGCTAGCTAAGGAGCCTATTCTTCATCTCCCAGACGTGACTCTCCCTTTCATCCTGAGGACTGACGCCTCAGATACTGGATTGGGAGCTATCCTCCTCAAGGACAGAGATGGAAAGAAGTTTCCAATCGCCTACGCAAGCAGGAAACTCCTCCCGAGAGAGCAACGCTACTCAGTCATGGAGCGGGAATGCTTGGCAGTAGTCTGGGGTATCCAGAAACTTGAACCCTACCTGTTCGGTAAGCTGTTCCAGCTGGATACCGAGCACCAGCCCCGGAAGTGCATTGCAAAGTCAAAAGTGGCTAATGCACGAATTCTGAGGTGGGCACTTGCCCTACAGCCATACCACTTTACCATCACGTCAATCAAGGGGAAAGAGAATGTAGGTGCAGACTACTTGAGCAGGATATCTGAAGAATAAGCTGTAAGCTGTCCCAGTGTGGACCAAGCAGCATGTTTGTTTACAGGAATATACATATATGGTTCTTTTGTTCTTCTTGTACCAGTTTTTAGACTTGATATTGTTATCTGGGTGAAAATCTTTCCCAACCATATATAGATTTTATATATTTTCAAATTTTGAAATTATAAAAATTTCTTGAAGGAAGGGGAGACATGTCACAATGTGAGTCTAACACCCCCCCCCCCCCCCCCCCTCATAGCGGGTAAACACAATAGAGGCTCTGGAGCCAACTTTAAGAATAATCAAGATACACAGAGTTCCATAGCCAGGTGTGGGTAAGAGTGGCATTAGGTGAGGCAGTGTGTGGAAAAGTGTGCAGATGACAGTAGGCTGTGCTATGAGCAGGACGAGAGAGAGAGAGAGAGAGAGTGCTAGGGCGTGGAGGCACAGATTCACGGCTGGTTTAAAAACCATGCAGCGACGGGCATTGTGCAGGCTACTTTCAACGCCGAATTCTCCGCACACCTCCCGGCCCGGAGAAGCCTCCCGACGCACCACACCTCTGTAGCAACTGTCATTTTGTCACCAGAACCGGACGAGCTGGGCTCACTTATAGGCCTGTCCACCCCATCACCTATGACGCATCCAGGCGGCAGTGACTTCCCTAAGCGCCGACGCGCATGATGACCCTCTGTACAACTGGATCGCCGACCAGACCTCTCGATAGCGTAGCACGTCCAACCGCGGAGCGTGGAGCCTCGTAGTCCTCACAAAGCAATAAGCATACCAGCGTACCCCACCCCTTGGCCGCGTCATTCACGACGAGCGCGAGAGCGAGAGCGAGACTGTTCGGGGGTCAACCACGTTTTTCCCTTCGCGACACTATTAAGGTGACATTTACCCCACGCCTTATTGTTTTGTAATGTAACGATAGGATAATTTCGATGCTACACCAAGGTGTACAGGACCTGGACATGTGTATTTGTGTTGCAATATATATATCCTTAAATTGTGATGTATACCATTGTTATGGAAGACATAAATGTAGACGCATTGTTTGTTTCTGTACCCCTCACCCGAATTAAGAGCGGGTCGCTATAATTAAAGAAATGACTTCAAATTTACTTCGGTGTTCTAAAGTCGTATGATTATGGTGTATATGGTGTATTTCATGTCAGTATCACATACCACAGAACCGAACCTATTGCCAGACAAGTGAAATCAGCACAAGGATCTGACAATGTCGAGGAAAGTATGACACATGCTGCTAGGAGTAGGAAACCTGGATTTGTGGACTTCTTCATTGCGTGGACTTACTTCGAAAAATCCGTGATACAGAATTCATCCATGTAGTGGGGTAGCTTAGTGAAAATATCGTGACACGGTAGACAAAAGCATGAATGGCTATGCTCCAAGAAAATTGATGCTGGGAAAGCGTTGCCATGGTAACCAAAAGTTTACCAAAACTTATAGAGCAAATTACTTCCACAGAATTTAAGCAATTACTGTTAAATTTGGTATATATGACGATCTAGGAGTGTGGTTGCAAAAAAACACCCTTTATCATTGTGTGCCACCTAGCGTTGCCATGGTAACCAGATATTTTGGCAAAATTCTTGCTGAGCGAACTACTTCCACAATATTGAAGCAATTGAAATCACATTTAGTGTTCATGAAGGCACTGGGGTATAGATGTGCAAGACATACTCTTTTTTTCGGACAAAGCGTTGCCATGGAAACTGTACTCCAATAAAGCGTTGTCATGGGAAACACATCTTTTTGAATTAGCATGAGGCATTTAAGGTATTATGATCAAATTTGGTATGTACGATGATCGTTATGTGTAGTTGTGCAAAACTCCCTTTGAGTTTGCACCGGACAAAGCATTGTCATGGTAATCATGAACTTTTGGTAAAATCTTGTTGAGCGAATAACTCAAAAAGAACTATGTTTTTTTACACACACACACATACCACATAAAGACAAATGATTTTTAACCCAAGTTGCATTTTTTATGATCACATGAGTTGATATACTGGATTAATCACCATCAGTGATATTTCTAGTTTGCTCTGTTTTTCAATCTTCTTGGCATCAGAATTGATGTGCCATTACTAGTATGATACGTTATGCATCCGAACACATCAAGGATGTTTAAAGACCAAGCATTGCATTGGTTGATTTTCAAACTGTTTCTTTAATTTCTCTCATTGTTTGCAGCAATATTAATATAGAAGTTTTGACTCCACCCCATTCATTGCACTAGCCAGAATGTATTTTCTTTCTTTTTTAAAAAAAACAAAGAAAAAAGTGTAGCCCTGATTTTGATTTTTGCAAGTTGCATGTCTTTATGCAGGAATCAAACATAAAGAGCGCCATCTTGACCAAATGACATCGATATAACTGCTCAGATTCGTGCCATGTGCAAAAGATTTTTCACTTGGCAACGATCGAGATGGCGGAAGTACGATGATTGAGTCCAGCATAACATGTACAGTACATGTACAGCGAACTAAATGTTGTTTATGTATGTATGCGTTCAGCACAAAGTGGAGCAGCAATGGTTTCATCGATTTACCCATCATACCGATGGTATTGATCGCTACCAGTACACTTGAAACGGCAAAATGAGCAAATCTACCCAGAAACATCGGGCTGATTGCTCTCAAAGGTTTTGCAAATACTGTTCCAGTGATTTCTGCATCATTTACGGTGGCGCCTTATGCGACCAGCCTGCCCAAGCCGTGATGACCGGGCCCCCGCTGCGCGGCGGCAGCAGTCCCGGGCTAGGTGGTACCGTGACCGATGCAGAAATCACTGGAGCAGCATTTTATAATGCACAGTGAGTGATCTCCCAGTCCCAGTTTGGAGCTTGTCATTACAGGAAATCTTTGAGAGTAATCAGCCCGATATTTCTGGGTAGACCTCTTTATTGGTAGATTTGCTATTTTTGCCGTTTCATGTGTACTGGTAGGCTTCCACTTATTAGTACCAGTACACTTGAAACGGTAAAATGAGCAGTGGTAGCGATCAAAATCATGGGCACATCGATGAAATCATTGCTGCTCCACTGCAAAATATATGTGCTAAACGAGTTCGCATGTATTCACGTAACAGTTCCATACTACTCCACGCAAATACGAAGGGCACGCGAAACATGTATCGCATGATGTATTTGCGTCGCACCAACGGTACAGGTACAGGTACACACGAACATCTAATGATCTAATGTATGTATTATACGCACGCAACCTACCCCCCCCCCCCCCCCGCAAAAACCAAAACAAAGCAAAAATCGTAGTTGTTGGTTGGCAGGTGTGAAGTCTGTCATAGACTTAATTGGTTTCAATTTTTTTTTTGGTACTCGTCAAGATACAATAAAATAAAATATTGCTTCTGCCTTATTCTTGTCCTTCTTTTAGCTGTGATGTTCGTGTCTGACAGCTGAAACAACGGTTTATTGTAATTTCGTCTTATAGCCATTTGGTCTTACATCATTTCGTCTGGCATCAGTTGGTTCACTAGCCACATAGACCAATTACCGTCTCGTCCCATAACCGTTTCGTCTGAAGGCCATTTTGGTCTAATAACCATTTGGTCTATTATCATTTGGTCTAATAGCCATTTGGTCTATTATCATTTGGTCTAATGGCATTTTTTTTTACCAATATGGTCAAATAGCCACTTGGTCACATCCACTGTCATTACCTATATAATTCCCATTTGGTCTAGTAGCCAACTGGTCTAAAGTCAAATGATCTATATCCACTTGTTCTTTCATTTCGTCCATGTTCTACTTGGTCTAAGTGCATTTGGTCCATCACTTGGTCTAAACCCAATTCGGATAACAATCATTTGTTCTAATTGCCATTAGGTCTAATCACCAATAGGTACATTTCCATTTTGGCTTATCGCTATTTAGTCTAATATTCATTTTGTCGAATGAATAAGCACACTGGTCTTCAGCTATTAGACTAAATGGCTATTGGACGAGTTGGGAACTGGATGAAATAGGTTACAACAGACGATTTGTGACCATGGACTGATCATGGGGCCTAATGGTTGATGGACGAAATGTTTATTAGACGAAATGGCAATTGGACGAGTTGATAAATAGACGATGTGGATATTGGACCAATTTAAATTAGCCAACATGGCTATTATTGGACCAAATGAACGTTGACCGAACTGATAAATGGACAATTTAGCATTTTTAATAGACGAAATGAATGTGGACCAAATGGCTATAAGACGAAATGGCATTGAATTGGCAATTTTTGGAACATACTGTTTGTGGACCCTGTATCATTCTGCTTGAAAATATGGAAGTTGCCTAATGTACCTTCACTTATCGGTAGGCCTACTGCATGATTATGCATGCATTTTAAGGTCAATTTTTACATTTTGTGTGGTGAAATGGAAAACCATGACTTACTGTGCTTCTTAGAAGCATGTTCGGTCATGACAGCCTGACAATACTGTGAAGGAATTTTTCCTCAGAGATTATTCTCCACTTTCTTCAGAGACACAGGTGTTCTGCATATTTACGCTAATTTACGCAAGTCGTGTCATTGAACTTAAGAAATGGCGGATATCTGACTACATCGAACATGATTGGCATGACAGGAAATGCTCCATCGAAATACCAATGGGACACCATTAGAACTAATTTAGATAATTGGAACCCTTACTTGCACATCCAATGGTAGTTCAATGGTAAACCAATGGTAGTTCGTCAACGGTGGACACCACATAATTTGCATACTTCGGTGCTCAGTGGTACCTACCATTGGTGTACCATTGGCCCACCATTGACATACCATTGGCCCACCATTTACCATTAAAATATCATACACCCACCATTGACATACCATTCAGTATCCACCATTGATACACCATTGGCCTATGATTCACCATTGAAATACCATACACCCACCATTGTCATACCATTGGCTATCCACCATTGACATACCATACACACGCCACTCACATACCATTGGCTATCCACCATTGAAATACATGTACCATACACCCATCATTGAGATACCATTCGCTATATCCACCATTGAAATGCCATTCGCTATTCCCACTATTGAAATACCATTTGCTATATCCCCCACTGACATACCATTCACCATCCACCATTGATATACCATTCACTATCCACCATTGACATACCATAACCAGCTGTCTTCTCCTTCAAGACAGAATCTCGTCAAAGATAATGTGGGGAATATATATATATTTTTTAAAAAGCCAACGGCCATCCAAAAATTCTCCCTACAAGTTTGCGTTTTGGAAAAAATACGCCTTTGAGATTTGTGTTGGGTTTTCATTTTAGGTTAAGAGTAAGAAACCTTTTATTATCAAGTACAACACTGGTTGATATTGCCTAGGGTTTGTTAATGAGGTGAAAATGCATCAATGACGTGTAAAAATAGTAAGAGGTTGCTTCTGACTAGCCCATCATATAGCTCATATCTCGAGCAAGAAAGAATGTGACGTACATCATTGAGGTTATAAATCCAGAAAATTATCTGTGTTACAGTCCATCCTACAGTGATTTCTCCTCAGCCCCATTTTGGAGAGATTACAGAAATAGCTTTGCCGGTTCTCTCCTTTACTCGTCCTTCATTAGGTCATGCAAAAGTCCATCCTATAGTATAGTGACTACTCCTTGAGGAAGATTTAGCTGAATGTTTTAATTTATTGCGCTCAGCTGATTCTCAACAACACTTAATTTGACATAGACGTCACTCTCCAGATGCTTGTGCCACTGCTTGACCAGCTCGGTTGTCCTACTTGGCCGTGGCGATCGGGTCACCGCAAGAGAAGAGGATCAGAGTGGGTGCCCTGATTGGGCGGCCAGTGAAGATCTCATTCACCTGAAGGACAATGCAAAACAATAGGACCGTTAATCAAAACTATGCTTTGTTTCTTTGGAAATTCTCATGAAATTCTTGCTTTTCCTCCAACAATGATCCATCATGATGAATTATTCCCCAATATTTAAATTAATGTCGAGTTATGCCTTTTGATAACATTCCAAAATATTAGAAATAGGTTATCTGTTGGAGACCGGGTTTCCGCGACATCTTTAGGCAACCAAACGGGTCTCTGAGGAGTCATGGTAACTGCAAATGTGTTTGATTTCAGGAGACTTTTGTTTTCAAGTCTCCCGTAAGTCTTGGATATGTGTGTGATCGTCATACCAATGCTCATGTGAGAGTTTACCCTTCAAGCTCACCTTGACGATGCTATCCATGGTGTGCTTGTTAGTCAGCCAGAATTAGGTCTCTCTTGATGACGAACTGCGTGAAGGAGCTGTTGGCGGCCTGTGAGTAGATACCCTTGTAGTTATCCCTGGAGAGGACACAGCTGTCTAGGATCTGGCCAACGATGCGATACCGCACCGACGCATATCGGATGCTCCGCTCCGCAGACGCGCTCCTTCTCCAATTCGTCTGTCAGGGATTTCCCTTCTTTGGCACTGGCGGACTTCCCGCTTCGGTGGAAGGGGATTTCCCTCCCTCCGAGGTGTCCATCAGGTCGAGCATCTCGGCATACACGTGGCTGTTGATGGAGAAGGCATGGACCAGGAGAGGGCGTGTGTCACCATCCATGGCATGATCCAGGATCTCCATCGCAATATCCTTGACGTTGGCAGGCCAGGCGATGTTGATGGGTCGCGTCTTGAATGTTGTATCTAGAATGAGGAAGCAATTTGATTTGTTAAACCCATTAGTTAGGCTTTGTAGTAGTAGACATCACAAATGTTTAAACCTCAGGATTTTGCTCTGCTGCTTCAGGAACAAAGACAGTTAACAACAGAATTATTCATCCCCCTACTGAAATATCATTTTTTTTTAATGTTTTTCTAAAAAAACGACAGATGGACATAGAATACTTGCCCGTAGTTGAACTTTGCATAACAAAGAGCACACTGCTTTGTTTGTATTTTGACGTGCTCAAAATTATTCATACCCTTTGTCATTCAAATTGTTACGGCATTGTTTGATACTGCTTCACTTTAGACAAATCTGAACTGCATGTACCTAAATGGTATGAAGGTCTTTGCTAAGGTGCAGAAGTTAAGCCCTGAAAAAAGTTTACTTCAAAAACATCATTAAGTGCTTCAAAAGAGTGAAAATAAACAAGTAGCCAGAATGGCCCAGAACCACCATACTAAACTCCCCCATAGACTGCTTTGTCAGAATAAATGCACTGACAGCATGTTTATTCAGTGGCAAGTGGGCCTGGCAATCTTGTAAAAGTAGAAGAAGCAGTACATCCCAATTCTGAAAGACAACGTCAAGCAGTCTGCAGAAGATTTTCATCTTGACCCCAACTGGACATTCCAACAGGACAATGATCCTAAACATACTGCAAAGGCAGTCAAAAAATATTTCAAGAATAGCAGTGTGGAGGTGCTACAATGGCCAAGCCAGATCCCAGACCTGAATCCCATTGAAAACCAGTGGAGAGCCCTCAAGGCTAGGGAGCATGCCTGCAGGCCCTCCAACCTGACAGAACTAGAGGTCATAGCTAAGGAATAGTGGGCCAAAATTCCTGTGGAGCTCTGCCAAACCTTCATGAACAGCTACAGAAACTGCCTGGATGCTGTGATCAAGAACAAAGACTTTGTAACTGACTATTGACTGTGATATTGCCTTTTAAAGACCATACTCTGAACATGGTAAAGTTGTATTTATGCAACACATAATACATATGATGTCTGTCTATAGAGCTGTAATTTCTCTGGCTCTTTAAGAGTCAACATCATGGAGGAATGACTTTAATTTCTTTTTTGAACTTCGATGTTGTATAATGATGTTCAGAAAGTTCAATAAACAGCCAGGAATATAGAAAAGTTTTAAAATTGATGCAGTCACTATCTAAAAATCTATGAGTGAATATCACCACTGAATAAAACATGCTGTCAGTGCATTTATTATAACACAGTAGTCTATGGGGGAAATTAGTATGGTGGTTCTGGGCCATACTGGCCACTTGTCTATTTTCACTCTTTTCAAACACTCAATGATGTTTTTGAAGTACAATTTTTGGTGAAATTTCTCAAAGGCTAGAGGTCAAAGGTCAATTAACTTTTTTCACATTGAATCCAAATCTAATGATTCACTTCATGGAGATAGACTCATGGCATATTTGATAAAATCCCTGCAAGTTCAGAGCTCAAAGGTCAATGAACTTTACCAAAATTTGCCAATTTTAAACAAACTTGATACAAGGATTGATTTAGACACACTAGTTAGATTGGAATTTAAGAAAGAGGTCAAAGGTCAATGAACATGGCCATACTTGGCTAAACACATAAAAACATAATAACATAATAACTTTCATTTTACATTCGAATTCATTGGTACATAGCCCACCAAACATACACATTTTCTGAGAATAAATCTAAATAGAGCTACCAAAGAGGCGGAGGCATATTTATCGACTGCGTGGCAGTCAAATTGCTCTAGTTCACCTGACAATTAATGCAAAAAGGGAGGCCACGATACCCATCAAGTCAGAGCAGTTTTGAAGACATGTTGATCAAAGAGACAGCCATCTGGTGCATTTGGATGAGCATCAGCAAAGCAACCAGGCTAGAGTTGGTTCGCCTGGAAGAGTGAGGAAAAATAATTGAAACACATTAAGTTTATGTAAAGTTCTTCACACAATGTTCATGTCATAGTGGTAAATTTGAAATGTCTACCACACAACTTACTATGTCCTAAAAGAGTTTACAGTGTATGAATGGATATAAAGAGAGCATTCATCAAAATTTGTATTTACTGTAGGTCAAAGGCCCAACAGGCGAGACTGTTTCATATTCTGGGGTCTGTGCAAGTAAATATATGTATACAAGTATTATGACAGGCCTTATTAATGCAAGACCTGTAAGATTTCTACCCATAAATATAGATACACTGGCAGATATAATATAAGTGCATGTAAGAGCTCTAAAAACAGTTGATTTGCATGTTTGATTGACAAACTTGTATTCAAAATCCATGAAAACAACTTGGACCTAGTATTATTTGAAGATCAGACCCATTTCAAATACAGCGATGAAATTTGGGGCTGCAATTCAATTCTGACTTGATAATGATAAAACTTTGGGGAATGATTACTTCATCGGACCAGTGTACTAATGTGTGTGGGTGCGCACATTGAAACCTGTGTTATTGCCAAGACTTTGGGTGCACGGCAATGGTATTTTTCACGATTTGGGCCACAAAATTGCTCTACAATCACATATTACTAAACCCAACCCTACCCTATCCCTATCCCTATTCTAGTACGGATCCTCACACTAACCTAATTTTGTCAACTTTAAGCTGCTAATTCTGTGAAGAAACCATCACAATGAATCAAGATGAGGATTTGATTCATGAGTTTTGTGGATTGTGATGATCTTTTCTGAACAATTCTGTCAGAATACATCTAAATATTGCTTGATACCTTAGATTTAGATGCAGGTCTTCATCATACTTGGATTTGTACAACAATTAAGTTACAAAACTAGAATGCTCTATCTTTTGGTAGGATATAACACTGGCTACCTTTTAAATAATATCTTTAAATTATTTGTAAAGTTATGGGCCATCACAGCCAGCTAGCTATGTCCATGCCATACCTGTTACATCATGTGTAATATACTTGCTGACTATATGCCATGGCATGTCATGGCATGCTTTAGTCGCAAATGGCAATCATTAGAGTCGTTGTCATTGCCATAGCCATAGGTTCCCTCATCACAAGAAACATATTCGCCAAAATTTGGACAGTTCACTCTTCATTGATACAAAGAGCTGCTTAATGGGCCCGAGACCCCTGTTACAGTGCATTTCAGGCCGGCCTGAGGCCGGCTTGAAATGCACTGTACAAACACACCGAGTAGACTGAGCCGGCCTCAGGCCGGCCTGAATGTTTGGGTACCGAGATGTGTATGCGCATAATATTATGCGGCCGAGCCCCGCGCTGTAAACGGGGTCTCGTATTTTTTTTTTCTAGAGACGGCCTCAGGCCTAGCCCAGCACTCTACTGTAAATGTAAACGGGTCTAAGCTTTGGCTTTTCGCATGGATTGTGTGTTTGTAGGCCCGATGTAGCTATGTACTATGTACCACGTAATATTAGCTATACCATAGAGCAAAGACTGCCAGACTGGGCCGTTCCCGGGGGCCGTTCCAGCTCCAGGTCAATGCAGCTAGGGCTCGTGCGAGAAGCTAAAGCTGGATCCCCGGGCGCGCCCGGGCTGGGGCGAGGCAGTATAGACCCCGCATGGCTACATCGGGCCTACAAACACAACATCCATGCGAAAAGCAAAAGCTTCGTACGTAGGCCTACACCCCGTTTACAGTGCTGGGGTAGGTCTCATCATTCATGCAATTATCACGATGGCAATAAAACAATTGAAATTACTTACGTCTCAAATTAGTTCAGCCATGTAACTTGCTGACCGTGGATGAAGGCTTTCAATAACCTCTATACTGACTTGTTAGTTGGAGGGCAGGCATTTCGCGTCCAGATCTCGCCATCCGTGCCGCATCGGTAGGCATACGCGAAAAATTTGTATAGAGGTCTAGAGTCTACGTACACAGTCAGTCACAAATATGCGATACAGCATAAAATGCGCTCATGCATGCATGAATACACGTACCGTATGAACATAACCAACATAATACGGCACTAGCTTGTTTCAGTTTTTAATTGAAGAAAATCTAGCGGATGGTCCGAATTAAGAGCGCTATCACTTCTTCATGAGGTTTTGTTTAGTATAAAAACGTATGTAACACAAAATCTGAATGATACAGTTTTTTTTTTCATTATTTTTCTCCTCCTTTTTCATATGAAACACAGCACTTGGGGAACCTTCTCTGAGTCTGATCCCTTTCCCTCTCATGGTTTATTGTCATATTGTCCAATCCCAGTTGGTCCATTTATTTGCAGCTTCAATCAGGAACCCCTTAAAATACCGGTTTAGATTAAAATATTGGATTAACTTATCAACAACTCTAATCGGCAGTATGTGATGATAGCCGACATGGTGAGTGGACCAGCTATAGGATTGACCAAATGGCAAATCACCCATACAAACAGCGTTGGCTATAGCAGCATCGCTGAGCTATGAGAATTGTGCATTCAGTGTGCTCGAGCTACTCTAGCTATCTGCACACAGTACTTTGTTGATACTGCGCTTGCGCTATGACGTATACATGAATATCCATGACGGCATAATGAATATTCATGATAAAACTCGTGTTCCAATATCAATTTATTTTCCAACTCTAGAGGGAGATGTGATAGCAATTATCGGTGTACCGATAAATTATACACCCCTCAATATTATGAAAACAGAGAAGTTATAGAAACTTCTTTTCTGTGATAAAGTAGCCCATTGATATAGACATTTAATGAATATGATATTTTAAAAATTGATTTTTTAAAATCAACCAATAGACTGCAATACCTTTAAGCGCATTGGAGTGCCAGCAGAGGCACTGGAAAATACGCTTATTTTATTTTCAGCGAGGTAGTCGTAACCTTCACTTGACCTCTCGAACCGCGAAAGAGGTCTCCATTTCAAACTGCGATATCTCCATAAATAAAACATATTTTTGTACACTTTCTTTTGCAACTGTATGTTGGAGGTCGAAATTTACCAAGTGTGAAAAACATTTCATTAAAACAGGCAGAAAAATATTGTAATTTCGAGATAAATATGTGGTTCTAATAAAAAGAAATGAAAATTAACTCTATATTTCAATGTCAATCGCTTTTGAGCCCCTAACATTTAGAGGTCATCTGAAGCGGAATTTACTGTTCTTTCTGGAGATACCATTATTTTTCAACCTCCCCCCATAGAAGGGTCATGATCCAGCAAAACATCAACCATGTTCAGATCCAAAATGAGCGAGGTATGATGAAGTTGTGAATGATCCTAACCAGCCAATCATAGTCCACGACAATAACGAAATGCCACCGGCGATCCAAGGGTCGCGCGGACTATGATTGGCTGGTTAGGATCGCTCACAAATTCGTCATGTCTCATGCAGTTTGAATTTGAACATGGTGGATATTTTGCTGGATCCTGACCCTTCTACAAGGAGAGGTTGAAAAAAAATGGTACGTTCACAAAGTACAATAGATTCCGCTTCAGATGATCTATAAGTGATGGGGGCTCAAAAGCGATTGACAATGAAATATAGAGTTTATTTTTATTTTTCTTTATTTAATTAGAGCCACATATTTATCTCGAATTTGCAATACTTTTCTCCCTGTTTTAATTGAATATTTTTTCATACTTGGTAAGCTTAGACCTCCAACATACAGTTGCAAAAGAAAATGTACAAATATATGGTTTATTCATTGAGATATCGCAGTTTGAAAGGGAGACCTTTTTTGCGGTTCGAGAGGTCAAGGGAAGGTCACGACTACCGAGCTGAAGATAAAATTGCGTGTTTTCTGCTGCCTGCGGACGAATATCAGTTGCGAAGTCCGTATGATTTCTGAAAACTCGCGTCACTTTGAAGACGAATAGCACAAATGTTTTATTTTTGAGCACAAACAAAACTGGAATCAAATTCTCCGCTTGGAGTAGTGGCTTTCCAAAGCTGTAACTGGTGTTGCCGTCCAATTTGTAGAAGGGTCAGGATCCAGCAAAGTCTGAGAGCTTACTTATATATCGGTTGCGAAGTCCGTATGATTTCTGAAATCTCGCGTCACTTTGAAGACGAATAGCACAAATGTTTTATTTTTGAGCCCAAACAATATTGGAATCAAAATCTCCGCTGAAGTATTGGCTTTTTAGAGCCGTATAGCTGTCATTGCCGTACAATCCATAGAAGGGTCAGGATCCAGCAAGGTCTGAGAGCTTACATGTTTAAAAAAAAATTGAGGCCTGTTATTGAAGCAAATAACATAAAAACTCCTTTGCGGATTTCGAAAAAAAATGAAAATATTTATTGAGAAACATATAATCTCAATCCCTGTCTAAAACAATCCTGATCAGTATGCTTACAGAAGACACCAGCAAAAGATCTCGAGAGCATGTCGAATTCCTTCATAATCTAGGTGCAGCAAAATCTGCGCGTGAGATTTCGCGAGACAAAAAATAAAACGCTCACGATTTCTATAGAACGAGCGAGCGCTGCCGATTGACTGTTGAATTAATGCAGATTCATTATACTCTCCTTCTAGTCACAAATTAATTTTTATTGATACAAACATTTTCCCTTTGATCTATACGTTCAATTCTCTGGATGGGTTTTGCCTGGATTTGACGTATAAATGGGATGCACAAAAGTATTTGGGGAAATATCTTCACCCCATATGCTTGTGCAGTTGTGACATGTAATACCTACGATGCATCTATAAAGATTTAATTGAGGAATATTTTTATAATATGGCAAAAAGGCTCTAAACGTGATATCAAGTTACAGTACAAAGTCTCAATTTCACAATATGCCGCATGATATGCGATTAAAAAATTGCACGAAACGTTACTTTCAGATATTTAACATGAAAAATGTGTCCAGCTGCCCCCAAGCTGGTATTTTCATCTAAAAAAATGTCAAACTTTGTGTCCGCTTGTTCTTATTAATGACATTTAACAAGCACTTATAGTGACATTAACAGTTCAGCAACAAAAGTGAAATATATGCATGTATAGGAATGTGTATGACCTATTATACGATCCGGGTGAACGTGACGCAATCGCGTATCCATCATATCATTGAGAGCAGCTGCTAGTACGGAGGCGGCTTCGCGAAGATGGTAGAAAGAATTTCAGTGAGCTGTATCTCCAGCTCGCCGAGTACCTCTTTGATCACATATGTACACTAACAAGATTTGGAATACATGTCTGACCAGACAAAGTATATCATAAATAATTAAAAGATTACCTTGAACCTGGAGAGTTGTGTTAACAGTAGGCTAAATAAACGTGCAGATACAGGTCACTTACTCTTTTATCTATGCATTAATTTTACTTACCTATTTTATTGTATTTTATGCCTCTTATATCACTCATATTTTTTTACTGATAATACCTGGTTAATTCAGTTGATATAAGGTAAAACTACTATAATCTAACGTCATCATTGGCTAGGAAAAGTACGATATAACGGCTTGATAAAAAAGTAATCGTGTGCTTGAACTTGAACCAATGCTTACAAGCAGTTGCTCCCTTTTATGTATACGGCTTAGTACAGTTTAAACTTCTTAGAATCAGTCAATCATGAACCCGTAACTATACTAGTGTAGATAAATATGCTTGGTCCCCATTTACAGAGACAATCAGAGAAGCATCAGTCCAATTCTGGTGTAAAGGCATGAACTAAAAAAATGCATTGCAATAATGAATTTTTACCCAATTATGAATTACCCAGTTCTGGCCTAGGCTATGTGTAAAGTTATGCGGGCTTAAAGTTGATTGGTACATACTCCATCAAATTAGCTCTAATTTATGTCCATAACACACCCTAATACACCTATAATAATGCACACAAACACTCACTCGAATTAGATTTTGACCAACCTATGACCCGTTTAAAGTTGTTAAGACGGGTCTGGTGGTATAGACTAGCAGAGACTATGGCACAAGTCTGCTCATCTTCCCCTTTGTTTTCAAAGTGCAGTTCATCTTGAAGAACAATAAATCGCACCATTTTCATGAAAGGTGATGCAAAGGAAAGAAAAATTATTTCTGACTTCTACTTCAATCAATTTTTGTGCATAGTCTCTTTAAATTTTAATTTTACTTCCTTTCCAGCCCTTCATATTTTTTTAATGTAATAACACAAATTTGCATGGGTGGGACTCACTCTTGTTTTTTCTCAACAAATGTACATATCATCATTGAAATTACGATACGCTTAAACAGTTAAGAAAATATATATTACAGTAAAAACTGATTTACTCACACTTGTATTGACAGAAATCTCTGAAATAAATCATCTGGATCCGGAAAAAGATGAAAATAACTGTCTCTGCAACCTTAATGCTTTCTCTGAAACTTCAGCATACATTTCAACTTTTGACCAATCAGAAGCCAGCCTTCATGGGAGTCAGGGGAAGTCCCTGTTACACTAGTCTATAAATGCAGACACATTGTCAGACAAGTGGAACTTTTGAAAATATGTAAATTAAGGCTAATTACAAATGATTCGAGTCAGCAGATTTTTTGGAGCATACCCTAATTTTGATCCTCATACATATACAAATGTCTGGTGAAAAAATTATGCTTTTGTCCGGCCTGTCATGATCGAAGGTATATTTGTCACTAAGCTACCCCACTATGGTTGTCATGCCCTTCTTACAGACCAGATGAACAGGGCCGAAGAACTTGGCATTGATTATCGCATGCAGATTTGTCTGCAGGCTAAGCATTGCAGCCGCAGTCTCTATCTTCTTTGAGATTTTGCTGGGAGATGATGGACCAGAACTTTTTCAGCTATTGAAAAAAAAAAAATCTATGGATTCTTCATTGACGTCGATGAAAGCCTGTGTGACAAACCCGTTGTGTGACAAAATGGTAAACAAGGTGCATCTGTCATATTTGTTGTATTTTTAAAGCCAGGATCCGGTCCTCCGGGCTGAAAATAAATTAGGCCTTAGACCTAATACATACACTAATAACAGGGTCTAATTCTAAATTTCATAAAGCAAATTTGCCGAAATTTTCATTCACATGTAAATCTGATAACAAATCTGGAGGACTGCACGTGCACCATTGCAAGACTATGCATAATGCAATATTCATTTGACTCTCCTCCCCCCCCCACCCCCACCCCCACCCCCACCCCGTAAAATCCCATTGGTAGCCTGAAATAGATTGCCCCCTTTGAAATAGGATTGATACATAAAGTTACATTGCCATGAAACAGCATGTACCAAACTATCATGAGTATTACTTTCTTGTAATTGGAGCCTTGGAGACTCATACTGAATTGAATGTCACAAATTGTGATAAACTTAAGCCCTAGTGTCATGTCACTTTGCTGTGTTTTTTTTACCTTAGGACCTTATCAAAGTTTACCTTATCATGTTATTCATATCTTCAATTATCTTCTGTCTACAGGGGAAATTCCTCCACTGACTCAAAGGCATTTTTGAGTGCTTATGGCAGATTTGGTGAGCTTCGTGTGAGAATGAAAGCATCTATCCCCACTGTTGCTATGACTGCTACCGCCAGCAATACACGAAGACGTGGTGTAGACATCCTTGGGCTGAGGAACTTTGTTCTCGTCAAAGAATCCCTGGAGAAGCCAAACATCAAACACAGTGTGTTCAAGACTAAATCTCGGGACTTCGACACAATGTTCAAGTGGGTTCTTGAGGAACTTACAGGAGGATGGTAATGACACAAAAACAACAATCATATACTGTCAATCAAGGAAAGTTGTAACTGAATTATATGAAGCTTTTGCAACACATCGTCCGCGAAGCGATCAGAAACATGTCAACATGTTTCATTCAACCACACGACATGATATTCAACAGTATATTATTAACAGCTTCTCCAGGATTATACGATAGATAGTGAAGTCCGTATTTTCATCGCCACCATCGCTTATGGAAGGGGCATCGATGTACGCGGTGTGAACAGAATGGTGATATGTAAAATAGAAATTGTCTTTAATACATGTACATCTAACATTGCATTTATCGCCGAGAGTCGAGAAAGCCGATGTAAATAAATTGAATTAACATTTATCGGATAAAGAAGCATTTGCTACAGCTTACAAAAAGTCATTTTCTACTAGTGTAGTAAACTGCTTGATTATTAATTTTTGTTTGAACACTGAAGACAGATTTATGGCATGATTTTGTGCTTTATTCTTCTTTTTGCATACCCTTGGATGCTCACAGCCCTTTACTGTGCCAACCGTTGCTCAAAGGCCCCTTTTTTGCCTATGGTTGACCCAATAATGATAGAAATTCTCTGAAGTCAGTATTTGTACAGTAGTACATGATATTTCCAGTTGTTATAATGATGTACCGTGATGTCTGCGTCTGTGGTTTCTTGTATCTCCAAGGGATTGTGTTTAAAAAAGATGACAGTGTTGCTCTTGTTCTTCCATCCATGCTTCTGTCGTTACTGTAAGCTATGTTTTATATCATGATGATCATGGTCAAAATGTTGATATGACAACTTTGCATAGATGCAACTTGACATCGGAGAAATGATCCATCAATATTCCAATAGTATTTTATTGTTGTTGCTGCTCTATTATATGACCCTTTCTTGCAGTCTCTGAATGGTGTTGCAGGTCTCCCTTGGCCTTTTAGGGCACAAAAGAAATAATACACAGATCTCGCACAAAATCGCGCTCACAGAAATAATACACAGATAACGAAAATGTGCTTTCAGGCTTATTAATATTTGTTATTGATAGAAAACATAAAATACTATTCATGTATCACATAAAAATAAGATATATATATATATATATATAATATATAAGCAATAAACGAATTATGTTGCAGCATAAAGGTTACATAGTGCAAAAACATACGTGCTCTAAATCAAAATGGCCATTGACCTGGCTACAGTGGCCACCTGTCTATAGTGGTCACTTTAAGTTTTGTGGTTTCCCTTGAGCGGCCGCTATAGACAGGTTTGATTGTACTTGTACATGGATCTATGTTTTTTTTCTATTCAACCTTATCTATGTCATATATTGAATTTTGAACTGTAAATGAGTTGTTCTCTCATTCCGTGAAGTGGGTTGATAAGAGTGCATAAAATCTTTAACAAATTCTAAAATCTAAAATGTATGTACATGTAAACTTACCAAATACTTTTACATAACTATTTTAAAGATTACAGTGGAGTACATTTCTCACAAACCTATTTAGCAAAGTGCAACACCAGGTCACCAACATGGTGTATTAAAACACACTTCTTGTATATTCAAATATCAAAATGTTGTCATTGTTACAACTTACATACATGTTCATGTACCTCAACATGTTTATAATCAAAGAGACGTACACTATATGTTTCACATTTGCAACAGTAACAAGTTCTTGAAATTCATAAATAATAGTCTAATTTACTTTTCATTTTCATCAAATATTCATCTGAAATTTCTGAATTAAACTCCTTATTGTCTTACATGTACATGCATTACCTTAAAACCATGCTATTCAATTATTATGCTTTCCAGTTTCAGCTTTTCTATGTGAGTAATTTGAAATTTAATTTTAGTAAATTATACTGTAGATATGTTGTGAACATGCAAGCATGCACAGTGTACAGATGTATGTTTTGGAATCGTTCAGTTTCTTGTACAAACCAGCCTCATTCATTCATATGTACAGTATTTGTCAAAACTTGTGGGTGGGGATTAGAAGTGCCACACCTTTCATGTGACAATGTGCATCGCATGCTCATTCTGGAAGAACTTTGCGCTTGTAAATATTGGTTTTTTGTTGTTGTTGTTGTTTATTTATACCAGTAATGATCATTGTAACTGCAGAAAGGTAGCTTTGAAAGTTTCTGATCATGTAGTGAAACTGAATATATATGATAAGCAGTAAGAGAAATATATATATTTTTTAATTTCTGAGGGCTACTTCCAAGCCTTATTTAGTGATGCCAGTGTATTATACATTGATCCCCATGAGGAAAATTGAGGGTTTTGTTGTGATTTAAGGGGAATCGTATACATGTACTGTAATTTTAGGCTAAATTACCCTCAGCCATGGGATATATCTATCTCCTATGCTCATGATGAGTAGATGAAATGGCACCTCTTCCAAACACAGTCAAATTACTTCAATATGGCAACAGAATATATAGAGCTGTACAATACAAGTACTAGTAAATTTTTAGTTAAGTATCATGTCAAACGTACTGGTAAATGGTAGAGCACAGAGTGATGACCTGCCATCTTTAGTCGATCACTCATCTTTAATAGGCAGGGAGGTACATGTGTAATGTGGAACAGAGACTGATTAAAGGTCTTAATTCTTACGTACAGATCCACATTATAATACATGTTATAATGTATCTTATAAAGCACCAAATCCACTCTGCAGAGTGCTAGATGTGCTTTGAGAGTTAAAAAGAAAATAGGAAGAAAAAAGGGTTTTAGCAAACATTTATTGTATCACACCATGTGATGTAAATAAAGCTATTTGTCATGATAACCTTAATCCTAATCTCATATGATTGCATTATGTCCATGCATGATTTTATGAAGGTATTTTTCTATCTTTTTGTGTGATTGAATGACTATAACAAGTTTATTGAAAAGGTCATTACTGTTTCATTTTTAAAATTTTTAACCGCTGTTAAGTTAGGAAAATGTTTGTAAGCAGTTTGCGTCTGTCTGAATGCAAGTGTGTATTGTGCATATTTGTTTGTGTGGGTGGGTTTGTCAGTGGTGGACTTATTCATACACGTCTTCTATGACCTGTGAGATTTGCATGTATGTAACCTGGGTGGATCCCCCACTGGTTTGTGTATGAGAATGAAATGGGAAAATGAGTGAGGGGGGGGGGGGAGGTAGGGAAGGGCAGAATTGTGCAGTATTCTAGGAATTATTTTGGGCAAAGTTTTTGGTGAATGCTAGATGTAGTCCAAGCTAAACAGTATGAATGAAAAAAAATATACAAAATCCAAATCATTTTAATGATAAAGAAAATATAAGTACCAATTGAATAATAGAAAGAAAATTATACTTAAACAGATACTCAACGTATACAAGCACAACCTGCATTATTACATTCACATTTCTTGAAAACTATTCTGTGAGTACACATGATGGGCAGCTCATAAAGCCAAAGAGTTATATACGTGTAACCATGGACCCTGTAGGGCATGGTATAACTCTATGCGAAGAGTGTTATATAACTCTATGCATAAAGCACGCAACCCCGAAAAATTCCTCTCGACTGCAAGGGAAAGTACGCGTGCCCTCGATTCGACCTCTGAGTGCACACATGTGGCTTGTTTTGATCAGCGTTTTGCCAGATGCATATTCATTACGAAGCGGTTACGCATGCATATGAATTAGATGACGTATTATCTCAATTGCTCTGGCAGAGGATCGATCTGGATGGATTTTTCTCGGGACGGAGAGATTCGTGAAGTCGTGCAATCAGTGATCTGGCGCGGTGTGCGTACTTTGTGAATCAGAGGAACGATAAAATATGGCCAGTATCTGGCCAGTATATGGACTGGGTTAGGGTTAGGGTTAGGGTTAGGGTTTAGGGTTAGGGTTAGGGTTAGGGTTAGGGTTGGGTTAGGGTTAGGGTTAGGGTTAGGGTTAGGGTTAGGGTTAGGGTTAGGGTTAGGGTTAGGGTTAGGGTTAGGGTTAGGGTTAGGGTTAGGGTTAGGGTTAGGGTTATCATCCCGTACCTTTGGGCACCCGAGAATTGACCAAGTCTCCCCGAAATTTGACGCGGTTCCCCCAAATTGTACTTTGGTACCCGAAATATGACGTGACTCCCTGAAATTTGACTCTGGGTACCCGAGATTTTACCTCGGGTACCTCGAAATTAACTTCGGGTACCTCGAAATTAACTTTGGGTACCTGAAATTTAACTTTGGGTACCTCAAATCAACCCTGTGTACCTCAAATTTGACGTTTGGGTACCTCAATTGCTTAGGTCATGTTTGACATGTTTTTTCTTTGCAATTAAACCTCATATAGTACAGTGAATGGGTAGGATGTCATCAATGGCTATATTTTTATCACCTTAGAGACATTCATGAAATGTTATAATTTTTTCTGAAAATTAAGCGACTTTCAAAGTGTGATGTTTTTATTTGTGAAGTTTTGAACATTTTTGGTCATTTTCGAACTTTTTTGCCTCTCTTTGACAACATTTTTCTTTCAATTTATAATATCCTACACCTCAGGATTCAGGAATTGAGGTCTGAATTTATCTTTCTACGGATTTCTTAATTGCCAGCTCGATATTATTTTTTAAAGTAAAAATATCTGCAATTTTGTAAAGTTATGACAGAATTCTATTTAAAATGTTTTGGACTCTCGCACGGACTGATTGACCTTAGGTACCCGAGACCGTTAAGTTGCAACAACTGGAACTACTTCCATATGATTTGTGAATAACTTGTTATTAAGCCAAAGCTTTATCCGGCTGTGTGACGAAATCATCTTTTTTCTTGGTAATTGGAAATAATTGGCGAATACAAAGAAGGCTAGTTCAACTGAAGGCTTTCAAGATAAGGGAGACCATGTTTTATACAAAGGAAAGCTGTTTATGACGCTGAAATTAAGGTGTTCTTTTCATCAATCCTTTGGAATACTTCCTGCCCGCCAGACCTGGCGTGGCGAACGGTGAGTACATGTCTAAGTGGTACACCCACCCCATCATGTTTGCATGTTGCTCATTAGACATTTAGAATGACCCACATTATTTTTTGATCTTTTCTATTATTCACATTGACATGTCGTGTATAGGTAAAATAGAAATGTACAATGTAGGAACCAAAATTTCAGATGAAGGGAGAGTCTACAAAATGAAACAAATAAGCTCAAAAGTGGTTAATTTCAGCACTTATTCACTGTGCATTTGGTATGAGACAATTTAGAATGCCCCCCCTTAAATTCTCACCGTTGTTTTTTTTATTGGAAAAAAGCCACTGCGATATGTTTGGTGTAGTTGAGAATGATCATTGAACGTGTCGTCATGGTTCAATTGTCCGAACAATTTCGTTTGTAACAGTTGACGTCACAGTACGTACTGCAGCTGCATGTACTCTATGCATTTGCCACTTAGTATTGTATCAAATTTAGAATGCCCCCTTTTAATTTCTCACTGTTGCTTTTTTATCGGCAAATAGCCGCTGCGATATGTTGGGTGTAGTTGAGAATAATCATTGAACGTGTCGTTACGGTTCAATTGTCCGAACAATTTTGTTTGTAACAGTTGACGTCACAGTACGTACATAGACTGCATGTACTATGCATTTGCCACTTAGTATTGTATCAAATTTAGAATGCCCCCTTTTAATTTCTCACTGTTGCTTTTTTATCGGCAAATAGCCGCTGCGATATGTTCGGTGTAGTTGAGAATGATCATTGAACGTGTCGTCATGGTTCAATTGTCCGAACAATTTCGTTTGTAACAGTTGACGTCACAGTGCGTACATATAGACTGCATGTTCTCTATGCATTTGCCACTAAGTATTGTATCAAATTTAGAATGCCCCCTTTTAATTTCTCACTGTTGCTTTTTTATCGGCAAATAGCCGCTGCGATATGTTGGGTGTAGTTGAGAATAATCATTGAACGTGTCGTTACGGTTGAAATGTCCGAACAATTTCGTTTTAACAGTTGACGTCACAGTACGTACATAGACTGCATGTACTCTATGCATTTGCCACTTAGTATTGTATCAAATTTAGAATGCCCCCTTTAAATTTCTCACTGTTGCTTTTTTATCGGCAAATAGCCGCTGCGATATGTTGGGTGTAGTTGAGAATAATCATTGAACGTGTCGTTACGGTTGAAATGTCCTAACAATTTCGTTTGTAACAGTTGATGTTACAGTACGTACATATAGACTGCATATACTCTATGCATTTGCAACTTAGTACTGTACCAAATTTAGAATGCCCCCTGCTTTTTTATTGGCAAATAGCCGCTGCGATATGTACGGTGTAGTTGAGAATAATCATTGAACGTGTCCTTACGCATGATTCAATGAACCAAATCTCTCTCTCTCCTCAGATCAGTATCCTTTCATGCATCTTTCTCCTGATGTATCAATCAATCAATCAATCTATCTATCAATCATTCAATCAAATTAGTAAATTCTTTCACTCCTCCATGCCACACCCCCCCCCCCCCCCTCTCCTTCATTTCTTTCTCCTGATCTATTAATCTAAAGTATGGGTCCAACCCATACACGGGAACAAAAACATATCTAGCACAGGTTTATTCTTATTTATTATAATTTTAGCAATATTAGGAAATCTTCTTCCCACCGTGTTTATCTACTTTCTCTAGCTATCCTTCTGCACGTGTACTATCATGAGAGATTAATTTCATAGAGAAATAAATTGATTGATTCTGTGATTATTTTATTGTTGTGCATGGTCAATAAACAATAAATGAAATAACACTACATCATCTGGATCCAAGGAGGTCCATGATCACTTATTGCAATGGTCGCATTTTGTGCTTTGTCGGATGGGTTCGATTCCCATGATGTTCCAAATGTCAATTCAGAACTTTCATTGGTGGCGACAGCATGAATAGAGACCAAAGCTTTATGTGCACAATGTTCATTGCATCATCAACACACAGTTGCATTATATTGCATAACTTATGGTAATGAAATATAATTTTGAATGAAAATGGTAGTTTGTTTCATTATCATAACTTGAAGTTGGCTTTGTCACAACTAGGGGTATACATCATTCTATTTACACAGTATGTGCGTGTCCTTCGAATCTTTCTTTATCTGATGTCTATTGTATTTTCGTTATTCGCCCCTTTTTTTCCTGCCCTATGATAATCTGTAGTGAATTTGTATATTCTGGATTTTGAGAAAAGTAGTCATTTTTTTGTATCTCTCTCTCCCCCAACAGGGAATAGGGGATACATCAGACCACGATGCCACTAGAATCTTGGCCTTACTACACAAAAAGTTTACGACCTGAGTGGTAGTAGCAATGTGCTTTTTTTTTTAATGTGACTGTGTATTTTATAAATGATCGTTCGTAAACATAGAAACAGATGGGAATTAAAAAGCTCTTCATCTGATATATTACATTTCCTTTATTCGTACTACTTTTCTTCCCTACAATGTACAATCTATAATTAATATTTACAAAGTACCAAATTATTTAAGGCCCACACAGTGACACAACTGAGCTCTTGTGGCGCGACATTGTTTATAGAGTTCGGTGGTGGTTCTATATCAGCCCCAACCTCAAGATAGGTAAAACTTCTATAGTCGGTATGTCACATGGAGGTGGTAGAATATAATTATGTCCTGTCCATGCCCCCCCCCCCAACCCAAGGTGTAGTTGGATGTTATAAGGCCGTTAATGTCTCCCCCCCCTCCCACCAAGGTAGGTAATAGAATATAAGAGCTGTTGTCGCCCCCCCTTATAGGTATGTAGTATTTAAGCTGGTCATCACCCCACCCCCCCCCCCCGCCCCACAGAGGTAGATGAAAGGAGGTAAGAGCTGTCGATGCCCTTCCCCCTCCCCCACATCCCCTCCCCCTAGCTGCCCCAACCTCAAGATAGATACGACTTCTATAGTCGGTATCTCACATGGAGGTGGTAGAATATAATTATGTCTCCCCCCCCTCAAGGTAGATAATAGAATGTAAGAACTGTTCTTGCCCCCTTAGTTATGTAGTATTTAAGCTGGTCATCCCCCCCCCCCAGGTAGGTGGAAGGAGGTAAGAGCTGTCCATGCCCTTCTCCCCCCCCCCCCCCCCCCACCCCAGCAGTGCTAGGGTTACACTTCTGAATTCGTACACATGCAGTACAACTCTCGTTCATTTTGTAAACAGAATTTTCGAACATTTTTGCCTCTCTTTGACAACATTTTTCTTTCAATTTCTAATATGCTACGCCTCAGGATTCAGGAATTGAGGTCTGAATTTATCTTTCTACGGATTTCTGAATTGCCGGCTCGATATTATTTTTCAAAGTAAAAATATCTGCAATTTTGTAAAGTTATGACAGAATTCTATTCAAAATGTTTCGGACTCTCGCACGCGCACGGACTGATTGACCCCAGGCCACCCGAGACCGTGCGTGAAGTTGCAACAACTGGATACTTCCATATGTTTTGTGTATAGCCAAAAGCTTTATCCGGCTGTATGACGAAATCATCCTTTTTCTTGGTAATTGGAAATAATTGGCGAATTCATAGAAGACAAGTTCAGCTGAAGGCTTCCGAGATAAGAAAGACAAGGTTTTATACAAAGGAAAGCAGATTATGACGCTGAAATTAAGGTATTCTTTTCATCAATCCTTTGGAATACTTCCTGCCCGCCAGACCTGGCGTGGCGAACGGTGAGTACATGTCTAAGTGGTACACCCACCCCATCATGTTTGCATGTTGCTCATTAGACATTTAGAATGACCCACATTATTTTTTGATCTTTTCTATTATTCACATTGACATGTCGTGTATAGGTAAAATAGAAATGTACAATGTAGGAACCAAAATTTCAGATGAAGGGAGAGTCTACAAAATGAAACAAATAAGCTCAAAAGTGGTTAATTTCAGCACTTATTCACTGTGCATTTGGTATGAGACAATTTAGAATGCCCCCCCTTAAATTCTCACCGTTGTTTTTTTATTGGAAAAAAGCCACTGCGATATGTTCGGTGTAGTTGAGAATGATCATTGAACGTGTCGTCATGGTTCAATTGTCCGAAGTCTCCGAACAATTTCGTTTGTAACAGTTGACGTCACAGTACGTACTGCATGTACTCTATGCATTTGCCACTTAGTATTGTATCAAATTTAGAATGCCCCCTTTTAATTTCTCACTGTTGCTTTTTTATCGGCAAATAGCCGCTGCGATATGTTCGGTGTAGTTGAGAATAATCATTGAACGTGTCGTTACGGTTCAATTGTCCGAACAATTTTGTTTGTAACAGTTGACGTCACAGTACGTACATAGACTGCATGTACTATGCATTTGCCACTTAGTATTGTATCAAATTTAGAATGCCCCCTTTTAATTTCTCACTGTTGCTTTTTTATCGGCAAATAGCCGCTGCGATATGTTCGGTGTAGTTGAGAATGATCATTGAACGTGTCGTCATGGTTCAATTGTCCGAACAATTTCGTTTGTAACAGTTGACGTCACAGTGCGTACATATAGACTGCATGTTCTCTATGCATTTGCCACTAAGTATTGTATCAAATTTAGAATGCCCCCTTTTAATTTCTCACTGTTGCTTTTTTATCGGCAAATAGCCGCTGCGATATGTTGGGTGTAGTTGAGAATAATCATTGAACGTGTCGTTACGGTTGAAATGTCTGAACAATTTCGTTTTAACAGTTGACGTCACAGTACGTACATAGACTGCATGTACTCTATGCATTTGCCACTTAGTATTGTATCAAATTTAGAATGCCCCCTTTTAATTTCTCACTGTTGCTTTTTTATCGGCAAATAGCCGCTGCGATATGTTGGGTGTAGTTGAGAATAATCATTGAACGTGTCGTTACGGTTGAAATGTCCTAACAATTTCGTTTGTAACAGTTGATGTTACAGCTCAAAAGTGGTTAATTTCAGCGCTTATTCACTGTGCATTTGGTATGGGAGACAATCTAGAATGCCCCCCCCCCCCTTAAATTCTCACCGTTGTTTTTTTATCGGCAAATAGCCACTGCGATATGTTTGGTGTAGTTGAAAATGATCATTGAACGTGTCGTCAACTTTCAAATTGTTGAATTGTCGGAAGAATGTCGTTTGTAGCAGTTGACGTCACGGTAAGTACATAATGCCTGTAGGAATGTGCCACTCAGTTGTACCAAATTTAGAATGCCCTGTCTCAAAGTTGTTATTTTATCGGCAAATAGCAACTGCAATATGTTTGGTGCAGTTGAGAATAATGATTGAATGTGTCTGTCAACTTTTCAAATGTTTACATGTAATTGTCTGAAGAATCTCATTTGTTTCTAGCAGTTGACGTCATATGTGACCGGTACACTGCAGTTCTTGAGATGTTCATCTGCTATTGTACCAAAAGAAGAAAGGCCCCTCAATTTCTCACTCTTAGGTTTTGATCGGCAAATAGCCACTGCGATATCAGTATCATTGTATTGGCTTGAAATATGAATGCGTGGCTATGTGTATGTATTATGTACAAATTAGCGTCAAACATGTACAAGCCAATACAATTATGCATAAAGTACATGTATGCATGATAACGGCCTGGAGAAGGGTGAGTACATGCATGAATATACCCATACGTTGAATTGTCTGAAGAATCTCATTTGCAGCAGTTGACGTCACAAATTACACTGAATGTGTGCCACTCAGCTTTGTAGACAATTTAGAATGCCCCCCACCTTAATTTCTCACTGTTGTTTTTTTATCGGCAAATAGCCACTGCGATATGTTCGATGTAGTTGAGAATAATCATTGGAGGTGTCAATCAACTTTTCAAATGTTAAATTGTCTGAAGAATCTCATTTGCAGCAGTTGACGTCATAAGTTACCAGTACACTGCAGTCCCTGAGATGTGCATCTGGTATTGTACACAATGTAGAATGACTCCTCTTAATTTCTCACTCTTAGGTTGTTATTGGTAAATAGCCACTGCGGTATAATCGGTATAATATTATTGGCTTGAAACATGAATACGTGGCTATGTGTATGGATATAATACAAATTAGCAATATATACTATACAGCCAATACAGTTATGCCTAGTCTTGTGTATGTATGAGAATGGTGAGTAGTGAGTACATGCATGAGTGATACACCCGTATCATATTTGCATGTTGGCACTACTCATTAGAAATGAGATATAGAATGACCCACATTATTTATTGATCTTCTCTATTGTTCACATTGAAATGTCATGTAAAGGTAGAATAGGAATGTACAATATAGGAAACAAAAATTTCAGATGAAGAAGTCTAGAGAATTGAACAAATAAGCTGAAAATTGGTTAATTTCAGTGCTTATTCGCTGTGCATTTGGTATTGTACACAATTTAGAAAGATCCCCCTTTATTTCATATTTTTAGATTTTTATTAGCCTTTGCTCTGCTTTTTTGTCTCTAGCAGTTGATGTCATGAATTACACTCTACCTGTGTAATGATCCCCCCCCCCGTGATTTCTCACTGTTATTTTTTTATTAATTGCCACTGCGAAATGTTAGGCATCATCATATCGGTTTGGAACATGAATATGTGGCTCTGTGTATGCATCAGAGATGCCAAGTTCAACAAAATTGTATACGTGAGATTTTCATGACTCAGCGCATGTGTCACGTGATGGGTTTCATCACAATATCGACGCAGATGGTATACATGTATGTATACGATTCATGGCCATACGTATAAAACCATGCGATTCTCGCGGGTGATTCATTGTATCACATGTACGTACAAAGTACAAGTCATGTTGCACTGTTTGCTGACTGCACTCTCGACTCTCAATGCGTGTGCCAGGCCTGTAGATGGCTCATGCGAAGGCAGCCAGTGGAAGTGTATAGCAAATCATGCCTTTTTTTTTTCTCTCGGGTCCCAATGCGTTAGAAATATGGATGTCATGTGTGAGATCATGAGACAGACCCTTAATGTGCGAGTAAAAGTACATTCCTGTTTATGCTGTACACAGCACGAATCCCATCCACTTTAGGGGAATTCTTATTCACTGTGTACACAGTGTATTAAGCCACCCTTCATTTCTAGCATGTAAGCGCTCCTGGAAATAAACTATGAGGCAGGGTTAAGGTTAAGGTTAGGGTTTGAATTGACCTCTTTCTTTCCTCTTTCTCCTGCATGATCTGTCAATCAACTAAATATCTTTCTGTACCCTCTCTAGCATCTTTCTCCTGATGTATCAATCAATCAATCAATCAATTTTTTCCCTCCTGCACCCCTCCATTTTCTCCTGATCTATCAATCTAGTGTATGGGTGCAAAATATACACAGGAACAAATACATATCTGGCACAGGTTAATTCTTATATAATTTTGGCAATATTAGGAAATCTTTTAATTTTATCCACCTTAAATTTGTTTTTGTCTTTACTTGTTCTATTTGTTCTATTTGAAGAAATCAATTTCTTTGACAAATTCATTGATTGAGGGCATGCGGGTATGTAGGTGGTGGTATGTAAGAGCTGTGCATGCCCCCCCCCCCCCATTTTTTCTGTACACAGTAAAGCCTCCATTCACTTTGTTCATAGGATATGGCCCATTCACTCTGTGCACAGTGTGAATTCCATCCACTTTGCACATGGGCCTGATAACGTACTTCACTCTGTACACTTCTGTATGGTGGTGAATTCCTATTCTCTGTGTGCACTGTGCACAGTGTACTAACTATGAGGCAGGGCTAATCCCTTTGACCTCAGTCTACTGGATGTGGAGTGGTTGTCTTGGGAACCAGCCTGATCATTATGTAAGAGTGGTAGCAGTCTGTGTTTACAGACCTCTTTAAGTTTAGAGGAGTAGTTGGGAGTTTGGAAGCACATTCCCATGAACTTTTTGTAGTCCATGAAGTAGAATCTGCATTATGAGACTACAATAAAGCATATACTCTAACTACTCTGGACAAGGCATAGCCATGGAGTAAGGAATAGTCTTCACTCAGGGGATGAAAAATGTCCTTAAAATGTTAATTTATTGTCTGCGATGGTAGACTAAGTAGAAGAAAAGAAGGGATGCTACTTATAACAGGGAACTCCCACCTCCCTGCTTAAAAGAACTATAATATGTCTGACAAGTGTACCCCTGTTAACATATATTTCTCTTACACTCACTCCTTACTCTTTTCTCTCCATCAGTCCATGCTCTATCTTTCCCTCCCTCTCATATACCAATGAATTGATCTCTTTCTTTCCTCTTTCTCCTTCATGATTTAATCGACAAAATCTCTTTCTCTCCTCAGATCAGTATCCTTTCCTGCATCTTTCTCCTGATGTATCAATCAATCAATCAATCAATCAATCAATCAATCGATTAGTCAACTTTTTCACTCTCCCTCGCCCCCCCCCCTTTCTTTCATTTCTTTCTCCTGATCTATCAATCCAGTGTATGGGTCCAACCCATACACAGGACCAAAAACATATCTGGCACAGGTTTATTCTTATATAATTTTAGCAATATTTATTATGAATTGATCTCTTTCTTTCCTCTTTCTCCTACATGATTTAATCAACCAAATCTCTTTCTTTCCTCAGATCAGTATCCTTTCCTGCATCTTTCTCCTGATGTATCAATCAATCAATCAATCAATTTTTTCCCTCCTGCACCCCTCCATTTTCTCCTGATCTTTCAATCTAGTGTATGGGTGCAAAATATACACAGGAACAAATACATATCTGGCACAGGTTTATTCTTATATAATTTTGGCAATATTAGGAAATCTTTTAATTTTATCCACCTTAAATTTGTTTTTGTCTTTACTTGTTCTATTTGTTCTATTTGAAGAAATTAATTTCTTTGACAAATTCATTGATTGAGGGCATGCGGGTATGTAGGTGGTGGTATGTAAGAGCTGTGCATGCCCCCCCCCCCCATTTTTTCTGTACACAGTAAAGCCTCCATTCACTTTGTTCATAGGATATGGCCCATTCACTCTGTGCACAGTGTGAATTCCATCCACTTTGCACATGGGCCTGATAACGTACTTCACTCTGTACACTTCTGTATGGTGGTGAATTCCTATTCTCTGTGTGCACTGTGCACAGTGTACTAACTATGAGGCAGGGCTAATCCCTTTGACCTCAGTCTACTGGATGTGGAGTGGTTGTCTTGGGAACCAGCCTGATCATTATGTAAGAGTGGTGGCAGTCTGGGTTTACAGACCTCTTTAAGTTTAGAGGAGTAGTTGGGAGTTTGGAAGCACATTCCCATGAACTTTTTGTAGTCCATGAAGTAGAATCTGCATTATGAGACTACAATAAAGCATATACTCTAACTACTCTGGACAAGGCATAGCCATGGAGTAAGGAATAGTCTTCACTCAGGGGATGAAAAATGTCCTTAAAATGTTAATTTATTGTCTGCGATGGTAGACTAAGTAGAAGAAAAGAAGGGATGCTACTTATAACAGGGAACTCCCACCTCCCTGCTTAAAAGAACTATAATATGTCTGACAAGTGTACCCCTGTTAACATATATTTCTCTTACACTCACTCCTTACTCTTTTCTCTCCATCAGTCCATGCTCTATCTTTCCCTCCCTCTCATCTACCAATGAATTGATCTCTTTCTTTCCTCTTTCTCCTTCATGATTTAATCAACCAAATCTCTTTCTCTCCTCAGATCAGTATCCTTTCCTGCATCTTTCTCCTGATGTATCAATCAATCAATCAATCAATCAATCAATTAGTCAACTTTTTCACTCTCCCTCGCCCCCCCCCCCTTTCCTTCATTTCTTTCTCCTGATCTATCAATCTAGTGTATGGGTCCAACCCATACACAGGACCAAAAACATATCTGGCACAGGTTTATTCTTATATAATTTTAGCAATATTTATTATGAATTGATCTCTTTCTTTCCTCTTTCTCCTACATGATTTAATCAACCAAATCTCTTTCTTTCCTCAGATCAGTATCCTTTCCTGCATCTTTCTCCTGATGTATCAATCAATCAATCTATCAATCAATCGATTAGTCAACTTTTTCACTCTCCCTGCCACCCCCCCCCCCCCTTTCCTTCATTTCTTTCTCCTGATCTATCAATCTAGTGTATGGGTCCAACCCATACACAGGACCAAAAACATATCTGGCACAGGTTTATTCTTATATAATTTTAGCAATATTTCTTATGAATTGATCTCTTTCTTTCCTCTTTCTCCTACATGATTTAATCAACCAAATCTCTTTCTTTTCTCAGATCAGTATCCTTTCCTGCATCTTTCTCCTGATGTATCAATCAATCAATCTATCAATCAATCGATTAGTCAACTTTTTCACTCTCCCTGCCCCCCCCCCTTTCCTTCATTTCTTTCTCCTGATCTATCAATCTAGTGTATGGGTCCAACCCATACACAGGACCAAAAACATATCTGGCACAGGTTTATTCTTATATAATTTTAGCAATATTTCTTATGAATTGATCTCTTTCTTTCCTCTTTCTCCTACATGATTTAATCAACCAAATCTCTTTCTTTTCTCAGATCAGTATCCTTTCCTGCATCTTTCTCCTGATGTATCAATCAATCAATCTATCAATCAATCGATTAGTCAACTTTTTCACTCTCCCTGCCCCCCCCCCCCCATACACAGGAACAAAAACATATCTGGCACAGGTTTATTCTTATATAATTTTAGCAATATTTCTTATGAATCGATCTCTTTCTTTCCTCTTTCTCCTACATGATTTAATCAACCAAATCTCTTTCCCTCAGATCAGTATCCTTTCCTGCATCTTTCTCCTGATGTATCAATCAATCAATCAATCAATGAATCAATCGATTAGTCAACTTTTTCACTCTCCCTCGCCCCCCCCCTTTCGTTCATTTCCTCCTCCTGATCTATCAATCTAGTGTATAGGTCCAACCCATACACAGGACCAAAAACATATTGGGCACAGGTTTATTCTTATAAGATTTTAGCAATATTAGTCAATCTTATAATTTTATCCACCTTGGTTGTTTATTTTTGTCTTTACTTCTGCACATGTTTTATTTGAAGAAATTAATTTCTTAGACAAGTTCATTGATTGAGAGACTCCGGGTATGTAGGTAGTAGGATGTAAGAGCTGTCAATGCCCCCCCCCTCCCCCCCCCCCCACCAAAGGAGGTGATGGGAAATAATGAAGAGCTGTTCATGCCCCCCCCCCCCCAACCAAAGGAGGTGATAGGAAATAATGAAGATCTGTTCATGCCCCCATCCTCACCAAGAGAGGTGGTAGGATGTAAGAGCTGTCCATCCCCACCCCTTCCCCCTCCCCTAGGTATGTAGGATGATGTAAAACCTGGTCATGCCCCCCCCCCTCCACCAACGTGGGTGGAAATAGGTAAGAGCTGTCCATGCCCCCCCCCCCCTGATTCCTCCCCCCAGCCCAAACCTCAACATATGTATAGACGTATAGTCGGTATCTCACATGGAGGTGGTAGAATATAATTAAGTCCTGTCCATGTTTCCCCCCCCCCCCTCACCCCAAGGTATGTAGTTTGATGTTAAAGCTGTTATTGTCCCCCCCCACCCAAATAATCCAATAGAATATAAGAGCTGTTCTTGCCCCCCCCCCCTCAGGTATGTAGTATTTAAGCTGGTCATCCCCCCTTCCCCCCCCCCCGCCCCCCCCCCCCCCCTCCACTGAGGTAGGTGGGGATAAACACAGTAAAACCCTCATTCATTTGGTACCCAGTAGAAACCCGTTTCACTGTGCACACACAAACAATTCCTTTCATTGTGTACATTCTGGGTCAGCTAACTTCACTCACTCTTTACACTTCTCTATAGTGGTGAATTCCTATTGACTTTGCACACAGTATACAAGCTTAGAGGCAGGGTTTGACCTTCAAGGGAATGGATGAGGAGTGGTTGTCTTGGGAACCAGCCTGAGCATTATGTAAGAGTGGTGGCAGTCTGGGTTTACAGACCTCTTTAAGTTTAGAGGAGTAGTTGGGAGTTTGGAAGCACATTCCCATGAACTTTGTGTAGTCCATGAAGTAGAATCTGCATTATGAGACTACAATAAAGCATATACTCTAACTACTCTGGACAAGGCATAGCCATGGAGTAAGGAATAGTCTTCACTCAGGGGATGAAAAATGTCCTTAAAATGTTAATTTATTGTCTGCGATGGTAGACTAAGTAGAAGAAAAGAAGCAATGCTACTTATAACAGGGAACTCCCACTTCCCTGCTTAAAAGAACTATAATATGTCTGACAAGTGTACCCCTGTTAACATATATTTCTCTTACACTCACTCCTTACTCTTTTCTCTCCATCAGTCCATGCTCTATCTTTCCCTCCCTCTCATCTACCAATGAATTGATCTCTTTCTTTCCTCTTTCTCCTTCATGATTTAATCAACCAAATCTCTTTCTCTCCTCAGATCAGTATCTTTTCCTGCATCTTTCTCCTGATGTATCAATCAATCAATCAATCAATCGATTAGTCAACTTTTTCACTCTCCCTTGCCCCCCCCCCTTTCCTTCATTTCTTTCCCCTGATCTATCAATCTAGTGTATGGGTCCAACCCATACACAGGACCAAAAACATATCTGGCACAGGTTTATTCTTATATAATTTTAGCAATATTTATCTATAGGAAATCTTCTTCCTACCATGTTTATCCACTTCTTCCTTTCCTTCTGCACATGTACTATTATGAGAGATTAATTTCAAAGACAAATAAATTAATTGACTCTTTGATTATTTTATTGTTGTGCATGGTCAATAAACAATAAATGAAATAACACTACATCATCTGGATCCAAGGAGGTCCATGATCACTTATTGCAATGGTCGCATTTTGTGCTTTGTCGGATGGGTTCGACTCCCATGATGTTCCAAATGTCAATTCAGAACTTTCATTGGTGGCGACAGCATGAATAGAGACCAAAGCTTTATGTGCACAATGTTCATTGCATCATCAACACACAGTTGCATTATATTGCATAATTTATGGTAATGAAATATAATTTTTAATAAAAATGGTAGTTTGTTTCATTATCATAACTTGAAATTGGCTTTATCACAACTGGGTGTAGACATCATTCCATTTACATAGTATGCATGTGCGTGTCCTTCGAATCTTTCTTCATCTGATGTCTATTGTATTTTCTTTATACGCCCCTTTTTTTCCTGCCCTATGATAATCTGTAGTGAATTTGTATATTCTTGATTTTTTGAGAAAAGTAATCATTTTTTATATTTCTCTCCCCCTAACAGGAATAGGGGATACATCAGACCATGATGCCACTAAATTCTTGGCCTTACAATTGGCCTTGCAGACCTACAGAAACAGTTAAGGACCTGAGTGGTAGGAGCAATGTGCTTTTTTTTTATGTGACTGCGTATTTTATAAATGATTGTGTGTAAACATAGAAACAGATTGGAAATTAAATAGCTTTTCATCTAATATATAACATTTCCTTTACTCGCACCACTTTTTTTCCCTACAATGTACAATCTATGATTCATTACAAAGCACCAAATTATTTAAGGCCCACACAGTGACACAACTGAGCTCTTGTGGCGCGATATTGTTAATAGAGGGTGATGTGTTTGGTGGTGGTTCTATATCAGGCCCAACCTCAAGATAGGTAAAACTTCTATAGTCGGTATCTCACATGCGAGCGATAGTAGCGGCAATGTTTCATATAGGCATGTTTACACAAAATAAGCGGTATGTGCACATGTGTGTAAGCATTGTTTAAACTTCGTGTAGCTTCGGTCAAGTTTGTGAAGTTTGATCGAATTACCAGTCTGACAAGCGCACAATGTGTGTGACTGATGTGTACAGGTCAACAGGCCTTTCGCAAAGCCTGTACGCACCTCTACTCCCCATTGGTACTGACGATTGTGCACTTTCAATACTTCCTTCTCCCTTTCCTTTGTAGAGTCCACCTGTTTCCACAGAGGACCTCGATCTCATCCAACAACTCGCCTCTTTGACAGTTCCTGGAAGCTCATCGCCTTTTGAAATGCAGCTCCTTGGACCTCGGACCCATTACCAGATAAAGCCAGCTCCTCGACAGTTGATTCTGTGGCTACTGGATTAGAATCCCTGGTTAGAAACAAAAAGATATTGGAACAACAATTGCATATCGTGCTATTTGTTGAGTTCTACAAAAAACTGCTTAGATTCTAAGATGAAGTTAACAACCGTCTTTAAATAACTGATGGAGCTACCTTGTGGACATGAATGTAACATTTAAGGATATCTCATTAATCACAAGTAAATAGTCTCAACTTATGCTGTTGCCACCAATGAATGTTCTCATTTGATATTTGGAACATCATGGGAATCGAACCCATCCAACAAAGCACAAAATGTGACCATTGCAATACATGATTAAGACCAAACATGATACCTTCCTTGTATACAGATGCAATCAAAATAATGAACGTGCATATAAATGGGATTCCTTTTTTATTGGTCATGTACAATAAACATGCAGTCATCTTAAGAATAATTATCAGTGTATGCATCCTGAATCATTTCAACATAATAATAAATTTGCAATGAGGGGGAGAGAAAAGCAGAACAGCATTAGCAAGGGTTTGATTGATGGATATGGAAAAAGATTGAGTGAGGTACGAAAGATTGATTTATAAATAAAAAGAAAGAGAGAGAAAATGAGGGAAGGAAAGAGTTTGAGAAGAATTTGATAGATCAGGAAAAATGAAAGAGTGAGGGTAAAATATTGCTTGCTTGATTGATTGATTGATTGATTGATAGATACACAAGAAAAAACAAAGAGAAAGCAAAAAAGGGAATGAAGTAAAAGAGGTTGATTGATTGATTGATATATCAGAAGGAAAGAGTGAGGGTGATAGATTGGTTGACTGATAGATAGAAGAAAGAGAAAGATAGAAACGGAAGGACAGAAAGAAAATAGATTTATGCACACTATTAAGTTTGTGCGCGCAGACAGAAATGCTATTGAAACTGTGTAGGCTAAAAGATAAGGTGCAGATTGGTGAATTACTGCTACATAGTAGTACTCAGATCAGCATGCATACTGCATTGCAACACGGCTAGCTGCATGTGATCATGTACATGTGTGCAGGTTCATACCTTTTGCACTAGCTACGTAATACATGTAATGTACACATGTTCATACTTCTTGCACTATGCAATATATGTAATACATGTACACATGTTAATAATACTTCTAGCACTAGCTATAATACATGTAATTCTACCAGTTCGAGTTCAGCTCCGGTCTCAAGTACTAGCAATAGTACTCAGATCAGCATATCGCACTACAACATAGCTAGCACTGAATGTAGGCAGGTACATGTACGCGTGTTCATACTTCTTGCACTAGCTAGCAAGGATAGATAAACGGTTAATCAGTCAAATCAGATACCGTAATTACATGCTGGGCTGACACGTATACTAACAGAGTTAAGATTAATAGATTAGAAAAAAGACAGAATTTTATTCACAGGTAGTTATACATGTGACAATTTTAAATCATTTGACAAGTAACAGAAAATGACATTTCCAAATTGAACAATGGCGCAAGTGCCTACGGACTTTAACCCACACTTGATAATTGTGTGGCCAGTCTCGGCGGCCAGTATATCATGGGGATGTCTGTAGTTCTAACAAGCCGACAATTGTAAACAAAGTTACCAACATAAACACATACAATTTCTGTATCAAAATCCTAGCTTGTAGTGTACACCATTTGTTATTGTAACCTGTCTTACATCATAATTGTATGGCTTTTGAAACCTTCTGGATCTGGATGTTGTACAGTGCAGGACCTTTAGGTATAATGCACCGGATAAGGAGAGGGCGCGGATGAGTTTAGTCGAAACATAGGTGGCTTTCTTCAATCTTGGCTTTAACCACCTCTGGTGATGTACTCTTCACAACTTCGTTTGGGAGTTGATTCCAGGCCAGTGTCGTATTCACAAAAAATGAGTTTCTTAATTGCCTTTAAGAGCGAACATGAACAAAAAAGAACTCTTCATCTACATATTTGGGCTTTTACATTTCCCTGGATTTGGATTGGATTGTTGAATTACTAGTATTACTCAGATCAGCATATATTGCATTGCAACATGGCTAGCTGCATGTGCACTCCCACTAGCTATGTAAACAATACATGATGTATGCAGGTTCATACTTCTTGCCCAAGCTACGTAATACCTGTTATTCTACATATGCTACGTAATACCTATAATTCTACATGCTACATAATACGTGTAATTCTACATGCTGCGTAATACATGTAATTCTACATGCTGCGTAATACATGTAATTCTACATGCTACGTAATACATGTACGCATGTTGATACCTCTTTCACTAGCTACGTAAACCGTTTACGCAAGTTCATACTTCTGTCACTGTCTACGTACATGCATGCAGGTACACATGTTCATATACTTCATGCACTACCTACGTTGTACAGACTACGTAATAGGCCTACATGTATGCATGTTACTACTTCTTGCATCAGCTACATAATAAGTATGTAATTCTACATGGTACGTTCTACGCATGTTCATACTAGCTATGTAATACATGTAATTCTACATGCTATTTAATACATGTAATACATTATCCCTGGGACTGCTCACTGCGTGAACGGGCTGGTCTCAGCATAAAGTAGACCGAAAAATCATTCTCTATAGGACGTTGGATCCGCTGAGATTGCATGCCATCTATGTCCAAAAATGTCATTTTGATTAAACTCGAATGAGACGGTTATTCCTGTCTAAGACTAAGTATAAAGTAGCACTAGCTACATGTACGTAAAAACTAATAGGAGAAGAATGCTGCGTAATACATGTAATTCTACATGCTGCGTAATACATGTAATTCTACATGCTGCGTAATACATGTAATTCTACATGCTGCGTAATACCTATAATTCTACATGCTACGTAATACATGTAATTCTACATGCTGCGTAATACATGTAATTCTACATGCTGCGTAATACATGTAATTCTACATGCTGCGTAATACATGTAATTCTACATGCTGCGTAATACATGTAATTCTACATGCTGCGTAATACATGTAATTCTACATGCTGCGTAATACGTGTAATTCTACATGCTGCGTAATACATGTAATTCTACATGCTGCGTAATACATGTAATTCTACATGCTACGTAATACCTATAATTCTACATGCTACGTAATACGTGTAATTCTACATGCTGCGTAATACATGTAATTCTACATGCTGCGTAATACATGTAATTCTACATGCTACGTAATACATGTACGCATGTTGATACTTCTTTCACTAGCTACGTAAACCGTTTACGCAAGTTCATACTTCTGTCACTGTCTACGTATGCATGCAGGTACACATGTTCATATACTTCATGCACTACCTACGTTGTACAGACTACGTAATAGGCCTACATGTATGCATGTTAATACTTCTTGCATCAGCTACGTAATAAGTATGTAATTCTACATGCTACGTTCTACGCATGTTCATACTAGCTATGTAATACATGTAATTCTACATGCTATTTAATACATGTAATACATTATCCCTGGGACTGCTCACTGCGTGAACGAGCTGGTCTCAGCATAAAGTAGACCGAAAAATCATTCTCTATAGGACGTTGGATCCGCTGAGATTGCATGCCATCTATGTCCAAAAATGTCATTTTGATTAAACTCGAATGAGACGGTTATTCCTGTCTAAGACTAAGTATAAAGTAGCACTAGCTACATGTACGTAAAAACTAATATAGGAGAAGAATGCTGCGTAATACATGTAATTCTACATGCTGCGTAATACATGTAATTCTACATGCTGCGTAATACATGTAATTCTACATGCTACGTAATACGTGTAATTCTACATGCTACGTAATACATGTAATTCTACATGCTGCGTAATACATGTAATTCTACATGCTGCGTAATACATGTAATTCTACATGCTGCGTAATACATGTATGTAATTCTACATGCTACGTAATACGTGTAATTCTACATGCTACGTAATACGTGTAATTCTACATGCTGCGTAATACATGTAATTCTACATGCTGCGTAATACATGTAATTCTACATGCTACGTAATACATGTACGCATGTTGATACCTCTTTCACTAGCTACGTAAACCGTTTACGCAAGTTCATACTTCTGTCACTGTCTACGTATGCATGCAGGTACACATGTTCATATACTTCATGCACTACCTACGTTGTACAGACTACGTAATAGGCCTACATGTATGCATGTTAATACTTCTTGCATCAGCTACGTAATAAGTATGTAATTCTACATGCTACGTTCTACGCATGTTCATACTAGCTGTAATTCTACATGCTATTTAATACATGTAATACATTATCCCTGGGACTGCTCACTGCGTGAACGGGCTGGTCTCAGCATAAAGTAGACCGAAAAATCATTCTCTATAGGACGTTGGATCCGCTGAGATTGCATGCCATCTATGTCCAAAAATGTCATTTTGATTAAACTCGAATGAGACGGTTATTCCTGTCTAAGACTAAGTATAAAGTAGCACTAGCTACATGTACGTAAAAACTAATAGGAGAAGAACTTTTTTTGGACTTCTCTGATCTGCCTTGCCCTTGATCTCGATCCACTTTTTGCTTCCGGATCACAACACTACACAATTCCAGGTCATAATTGTACAGCGCAAAGGCTATTTGCCAATGAAAATACAAAAAGAAGAATTTAAGGGGAGTTCTAAACTATGATGAGTCATGGACAATGGCATACCCAACAACAATGAACTGATTTTGAGCTTATTTTGTTATTTTTGACTTCGTAGACATCTCCTAGCTCATGTGTCTGAAATTTTGTTTCCTATATTGTACATTCCTAATCCTATCGATCTTATACATGGCATTTCAATGCTCACAATAGAGGAGCTCACAAAAGAAAAGGGGGGCATTGAATTCTACAAGTCATTTCTAACAATGACAACAACAACACAGTCACAGACCCATGTACTCACCCTTCTCCTCGTCACCACGCAATAACAATGTACCGTAGGCAGGCCAGGCCAGGGGGAGTATAAAGAATACCTTGATTTAAGCTTTCAAATCAGCTTTCCTTTTTATGAAACCATGTCTTCCTTTCTCCTGGTAACATTCCACTATTCCTACATCGTATATATTTCCAACTATCAAGGAAATTGATAATTTTATCGTAAAACAACTGCAAACGGCGCGCCGATCCACTCGCCCGCACCCTCAGCTCAGCCTCGCACGTCTTCAGTTCAGGCCGAGTCCAACTCAGTCCAAGCAATGCAAAGTGAAGTAGCTATTTAATTAAGCCAACGCAAAGCTAAGGCTACTACAAGATGCTATTTCTAATACGAGGGTTGGATGGATGACAGTAAATGTGATTGTTGTTCATCTTACCTCTTATTTGATATTTCGTACATTGGGGTACAGCTAGAACTGAAATGTAACGTCACAAGATCTAAGGCAGCTTGCTTTGTACGTTGTCATGGAGATAATTGGAGATCGAGAAGCAGACGACACTGAGCAAGGAGCAAATGCTTACAATCTCTGAAGCCTGGTGAATTATTTGATGAGCGACGAGAAATATGACTAACTGAAATTGTAAATCAATATCACTGATGAGTCAAGTTGATCTGCAGGTCATGTGCACAATTTATTTGAAAATGAAAAAGGATTATCTATTTGCCGTTTGACCGTTTTTTTGGAAAACCGCATTACTTGGGCGCATGAATCGCCCTATTTGTTATTATTTGAAGCGCCATCTATGTTGAAAATATGCCAATGCCGAGCTCAGGATGAAAAATGGATTTGTTTTGTCGCATTTTAAGAACAAAATTCATAAATTTATGTCAATCCAATGCCAGAAAAGTGTTAATTGATTATGACTCGATTGGAGTGGGGGTTATTTAGCTCCTGGTGAAGATCCAACCTAGAGTTAACATAAATTTTCCTACACCTACTGTTTGTGTACAAACATATGTAAATTCGGTCAGTAAGAGGTATAAATTAGTCATTTTTTACTACTAATATTTAATATTTCTAATGAACAAATGAGACCCAAAAGCATGAGAACATGTTAGAATATACTTACATGTTACAATTAAAAAAGTCCGGTCATCCAGCCATGATTATTATGGAAAATATGAGAGGTGAAAATATGGCCCAAATTGTGATTTTGGCCATTTTGGCCTTTTTCGACTATAAACATTGGTTATGGAAATTAGCAATAACTAATTAACTACTTTATCATATCTTTTAATTTTTACAGGACATCTTACTGATGAAATGCTTAACATAATGCAATTTTTCCCGAAATTTTTAGTGCCCTAGTTTTACTTTTAGGTTTTATGCGAGAAAAAAGTAGATAAGTGGTAATTGCATATTAAAGGTTTACTCCATTTTTTGGAGAAATTGATTTTCTTAACCCTGGAGGTGTTAATTAAGCTCTAAAACCAATAAAAGCTGGTGATTAGCCGCCGCAATCGATATCTAATCAAATCCTCAACTTAAGAAGTGATTTAGAAGTGCCTGAACCAGCAAAGGTACCCATGGGTCACTTTTTTTCATAAATGGTCATTTTTACACTCTTTACCATGAATTAATGAAAAATACCGTCCGATTTTTAGAAAGAGCATGACAATTGCTCGTACTTGCAAAAAAAAAATATTAAAATTTGACCTTTCAAAAAATATATAATCAACTTGGTTGTGAAAATTTCCTGGGTTTACTTCATGTACCCCAAATTGGCCATTTGGGTACCCCAAATGCGTTGTAGGGGTTAAGAAATTCGCCAAAAAAAGGAAATACATAAGATCGGCCAAATATACACATATTGATATAGACCAACTATCTGGTAATCCATCTGAAAAGAAAGAATTTTAAAATCAGTTAAAGTATCTGAACAGAAGGCATTTGAAAAAAATTTGTCAAATCCCACAACCCTAATTAGGGTTAGGGTTAGGGTTAGGGTTAGGGTTAGGGTTAGGGTTAGGGTTAGGGTTAGGGGTTAGGGTTAGGGTTAGGGTTAGGGTTAGGGTTAGGGTTAGGGTTAGGGTTAGGGTTAGGGTTAGGGTTAGGGTTAGGGTTAGGGTTAGGGTTAGGGTTAGGGTTAGGTTAGGGTTAGGGTTAGGGTTAGGGTTAGGGTTAGGGTTAGGGTTAGGGTTAGGGTTAGGGTTAGGGTTAGGGTTAGGGTTAGGGTTAGGGTTAGGGTTAGGGTTAGGGTTAGGGTTAGGGTTAGGGTTAGGGTTAGGGGTTAGGGTTAGGGTTAGGGTTAGGGTTAGGGTTAGGGTTATCATCCCGTACCTTTGGGCACCCGAGAATTGACCAAGTCTCCCCGAAATTTGACGCGGTTCCCCCAAATTGTACCTTGGTACCCGAAATATGACGTGACTCCCTGAAATTTGACTCTGGGTACCCGAGATTTTACCTCGGGTACCTCGAAATTAACTTTGGGTACCTCGAAATTAACTTTGGGTACCTGAAATTTAACTTTGGGTACCTCAAATCAACCCTGTGTACCTCAAATTTGACGTTTGGGTACCTCAATTGCTTAGGTCATGTTTGACATGTTTTTTCTTTGCAATTAAACCTCATATAGTACAGTGAATGGGTAGGATGTCATCAATGGCTATATTTTTATCACCTTAGAGACATTCATGAAATGTTATAATTTTTTCTGAAAATTAAGCGACTTTCAAAGTGTGATGTTTTTATTTGTGAATTTTTGAACATTTTTGGTCATTTTCGAACTTTTTTGCCTCTCTTTGACAACATTTTTCTTTCAATTCATAATAACCTACACCTCAGGATTCAGGAATTGAGGTCTGAATTTATCTTTCTACGGATTTCTTAATTGCCAGCTCGACATTATTTTTTAAAGTAAAAATATCTGCAATTTTGTAAAGTTATGACAGAATTCTATTTAAAATGTTTTGGACTCTCGCACGGACTGATTGACCTTAGGTACCCGAGACCGTTAAGTTGCAACAACTGGAACTACTTCCATATGATTTGTGAATAACTTGTTATTAAGCCAAAGCTTTATCCGGCTGTGTGACGAAATCATCTTTTTTCTTGGTAATTGGAAATAATTGGCGAATACAAAGAAGGCTAGTTCAACTGAAGGCTTTCAAGATAAGGGAGACCATGTTTTATACAAAGGAAAGCTGTTTATGACGCTGAAATTAAGGTGTTCTTTTCATCAATCCTTTGGAATACTTCCTGCCCGCCAGACCTGGCGTGGCGAACGGTGAGTACATGTCTAAGTGGTACACCCACCCCATCATGTTTGCATGTTGCTCATTAGACATTTAGAATGACCCACATTATTTTTTGATCTTTTCTATTATTCACATTGACATGTCGTGTATAGGTAAAATAGAAATGTACAATGTAGGAACCAAAATTTCAGATGAAGGGAGAGTCTACAAAATGAAACAAATAAGCTCAAAAGTGGTTAATTTCAGCACTTATTCACTGTGCATTTGGTATGAGACAATTTAGAAGCCCCCCCTTAAATTCTCACCGTTGTTTTTTTTGTTGGAAAAAAGCCACTGCGATATGTTCGGTGTAGTTGAGAATGATCATCGAACGTGTCGTCATGGTTCAATTGTCCGAACAATTTTGTTTGTAACAGTTGACGTCACAGTACGTACATAGACTGCATGTACTATGCATTTGCCACTTAGTATTGTATCAAATTTAGAATGCCCCCTTTTAATTTCTCACTGTTGCTTTTTTATCGGCAAATAGCCGCTGCGATATGTTCGGTGTAGTTGAGAATGATCATTGAACGTGTCGTCATGGTTCAATTGTCCGAACAATTTCGTTTGTAACAGTTGACGTCACAGTGCGTACATATAGACTGCATGCATGTTCTCTATGCATTTGCCACTAAGTATTGTATCAAATTTAGAATGCCCCCTTTTAATTTCTCACTGTTGCTTTTTTATCGGCAAATAGCCGCTGCGATATGTTCGGTGTAGTTGAGAATAATCATTGAACGTGTCGTTACGGTTGAAATGTCTGAACAATTTCGTTTTAACAGTTGACGTCACAGTACGTACATAGACTGCATGTACTCTATGCATTTGCCACTTAGTATTGTATCAAATTTAGAATGCCCCCTTTTAATTTCTCACTGTTGCTTTTTTATCGGCAAATAGCCGCTGCGATATGTTGGGTGTAGTTGAGAATAATCATTGAACGTGTCGTTACGGTTGAAATGTCCTAACAATTTCGTTTGTAACAGTTGATGTTACAGTACGTACATATAGACTGCATATACTCTATGCATTTGCCACTTAGTACTGTACCAAATTTAGAATGCCCCCTGCTTTTTTATTGGCAAATAGCCGCTGCGATATGTACGGTGTAGTTGAGAATAATCATTGAACGTGTCCTTACGCATGATTCAATGAACCAAATCTCTCTCTCTCCTCAGATCAGTATCCTTTCATGCATCTTTCTCCTGATGTATCAATCAATCAATCAATCTATCTATCAATCATTCAATCAAATTAGTAAATTCTTTCACTCCTCCATGCCACACCCCCCCCCCCCCCCCCTCTCCTTCATTTCTTTCTCCTGATCTATCAATCTAAAGTATGGGTCCAACCCATACACGGGAACAAAAACATATCTAGCACAGGTTTATTCTTATATATTATAATTTTAGCAATATTAGGAAATCTTCTTCCCACCGTGTTTATCTACTTTCTCTAGCTATCCTTCTGCACGTGTACTATCATGAGAGATTAATTTCATAGAGAAATAAATTGATTGATTCTGTGATTATTTTATTGTTGTGCATGGTCAATAAACAATAAATGAAATAACACTACATCATCTGGATCCAAGGAGGTCCATGATCACTTATTGCAATGGTCGCATTTTGTGCTTTGTCGGATGGGTTCGATTCCCATGATGTTCCAAATGTCAATTCAGAACTTTCATTGGTGGCGACAGCATGAATAGAGACCAAAGCTTTATGTGCACAATGTTCATTGCATCATCAACACACAGTTGCATTATATTGCATAACTTATGGTAATGAAATATAATTTTGAATGAAAATGGTAGTTTGTTTCATTATCATAACTTGAAGTTGGCTTTGTCACAACTAGGGGTATACATCATTCTATTTACACAGTATGTGCGTGTCCTTCGAATCTTTCTTTATCTGATGTCTATTGTATTTTCGTTATTCGCCCCTTTTTTTCCTGCCCTATGATAATCTGTAGTGAATTTGTATATTCTGGATTTTGAGAAAAGTAGTCATTTTTTTTCTGTATCTCTCTCTCCCCCAACAGGGAATAGGGGATACATCAGACCACGATGCCACTAGAATCTTGGCCTTACTACACAAAAAGTTTACGACCTGAGTGGTAGTAGCAATGTGCTTTTTTTTTAATGTGACTGTGTATTTTATAAATGATCGTTCGTAAACATAGAAACAGATGGGAATTAAAAAGCTCTTCATCTGATATATTACATTTCCTTTATTCGTACTACTTTTCTTCCCTACAATGTACAATCTATAATTAATATTTACAAAGTACCAAATTATTTAAGGCCCACACAGTGACACAACTGAGCTCTTGTGGCGCGACATTGTTTATAGAGTTCGGTGGTGGTTCTATATCAGCCCCAACCTCAAGATAGGTAAAACTTCTATAGTCGGTATGTCACATGGAGGTGGTAGAATATAATTATGTCCTGTCCATGCCCCCCCCCCAACCCAAGGTATGTAGTTGGATGTTATAAGGCCGTTAATGTCTCCCCCCCCCCCTCCCACCAAGGTAGGTAATAGAATATAAGAGCTGTTCTCGCCCCCCTTATAGGTATGTAGTATTTAAGCTGGTCATCACCCCACCCCCCCCCCGCCCCACAGAGGTAGATGAAAGGAGGTAAGAGCTGTCGATGCCCTTCCCCCTCCCCCACATCCCCTCCCCCTAGCTGCCCCAACCTCAATTTAAGATAGGTACGACTTCTATAGTCGGTATCTCACATGGAGGTGGTACAATATAATTATGTCTCCCCCCCTCAAGGTAGATAATAGAATGTAAGAACTGTTCTTGCCCCTTAGTTATGTAGTATTTAAGCTGGTCATCCCCCCCCCCCAGGTAGGTGGAAGGAGGTAAGAGCTGTCCATGCCCTTCTCCCCCCCCCCCCCACCCCAGCAGTGCTAGGGTTACACTTCTGAATTCGTACACATGCAGTACAACTCTCGTTCATTTTGTAAACAGAATTTTCGAACATTTTTGCCTCTCTTTGACAACATTTTTCTTTCAATTTCTAATATGCTACGCCTCAGGATTCAGGAATTGAGGTCTGAATTTATCTTTCTACGGATTTCTGAATTGCCGGCTCGATATTATTTTTCAAAGTAAAAATATCTGCAATTTTGTAAAGTTATGACAGAATTCTATTCAAAATGTTTCGGACTCTCGCACGCGCACGGACTGATTGACCCCAGGCCACCCGAGACCGTGCGTGAAGTTGCAACAACTGGATACTTCCATATGTTTTGTGTAGAGGCAAAAGCTTTATTCGGCTGTATGACGAAATCATCCTTTTTCTTGGTAATTGGAAATAATTGGCGAATTCATAGAAGACAAGTTCAGCTGAAGGCTTCCGAGATAAGAAAGACAAGGTTTTATACAAAGGAAAGCAGATTATGACGCTGAAATAAGGTATTCTTTTCATCAATCCTTTGGAATACTTCCTGCCCGCCAGACCTGGCGTGGCGAACGGTGAGTACATGTCTAAGTGGTACACCCACCCCATCATGTTTGCATGTTGCTCAATTAGAAGTGACATTTAGAATGACCCACATTATTTTTTGATCTTTTCTATTATTCACATTGACATGTCGTGTATAGGTAAAATAGAAATGTACAATGTAGGAACCAAAATTTCAGATGAAGGGAGAGTCTACAAAATGAAACAAATAAGCTCAAAAGTGGTTAATTTCAGCACTTATTCACTGTGCATTTGGTATGAGACAATTTAGAATGCTCCCCCCCTTAAATTCTCACCGTTGTTTTTTTTATTGGAAAAAAGCCACTGCGATATGTTCGGTGTAGTTGAGAATGATCATTGAACGTGTCGTCATGGTTCAATTGTCCGAACAATTTCGTTTGTAGCAGTTGACGCGTATGACGTCACAGTACGTACTGCAGCTGCATGTACTCTATGCATTTGCCACCTAGTATTGTATCAAATTTAGAATGCCCCCTTTTAATTTCTCACTGTTGCTTTTTTATCGGCAAATAGCCGCTGCGATATGTTGGGTGTAGTTGAGAATAATCATTGAACGTGTCGTTACGGTTCAATTGTCCGAACAATTTTGTTTGTAACAGTTGACGTCACAGTACGTACATAGACTGCATGTACTATGCATTTGCCACTTAGTATTGTATCAAATTTAGAATGCCCCCTTTTAATTTCTCACTGTTGCTTTTTTATCGGCAAATAGCCGCTGCGATATGTTCGGTGTAGTTGAGAATGATCATTGAACGTGTCGTCATGGTTCAATTGTCCGAACAATTTCGTTTGTAACAGTTGACGTCACAGTGCGTACATATAGACTGCATGCATGTTCTCTATGCATTTGCCACTAAGTATTGTATCAAATTTAGAATGCCCCCTTTTAATTTCTCACTGTTGCTTTTTTATCGGCAAATAGCCGCTGCGATATGTTCGGTGTAGTTGAGAATAATCATTGAACGTGTCGTTACGGTTGAAATGTCTGAACAATTTCGTTTTAACAGTTGACGTCACAGTACGTACATAGACTGCATGTACTCTATGCATTTGCCACTTAGTATTGTATCAAATTTAGAATGCCCCCTTTTAATTTCTCACTGTTGCTTTTTTATCGGCAAATAGCCGCTGCGATATGTTGGGTGTAGTTGAGAATAATCATTGAACGTGTCGTTACGGTTCAATTGTCCGAACAATTTTGTTTGTAACAGTTGACGTCACAGTACGTACATAGACTGCATGTACTATGCATTTGCCACCTAGTATTGTATCAAATTTAGAATGCCCCCTTTTATCGGCAAATAGCCGCTGCGATATGTACGGTGGAGTTGAGAATAATCATTGAACGTGTCCTTACGCATGATTCAATGAACCAAATCTCTCTCTCTCCTCAGATCAGTATCCTTTCATGCATCTTTCTCCTGATGTATCAATCAATCAATCAATCTATCTATCAATCATTCAATCAAATTAGTAAATTCTTTCACTCCTCCATGCCACACCCCCCCCCTCTCCTTCATTTCTTTCTCCTGATCTATCAATCTAAAGTATGGGTCCAACCCATACACGGGAACAAAAACATATCTAGCACAGGTTTATTCTTATATATTATAATTTTAGCAATATTAGGAAATCTTCTTCCCACCGTGTTTATCTACTTTCTCTAGCTATCCTTCTGCACGTGTACTATCATGAGAGATTAATTTCATAGAGAAATAAATTGATTGACTCTGTGATTATATTATTGTTGTGCATGGTCAATAAACAATAAATGAAATAACACTACATCATCTGGATCCAAGGAGGTCCATGATCACTTATTGCAATGGTCGCATTTTGTGCTTTGTCGGATGGGTTCGATTCCCATGATGTTCCAAATGTCAATTCAGAACTTTCATTGGTGGCGACAGCATGAATAGAGACCAAAGCTTTATGTGCACAATGTTCATTGCATCATCAACACACAGTTGCATTATATTGCATAACTTATGGTAATGAAATATAATTTTGAATGAAAATGGTAGTTTGTTTCATTATCATAACTTGAAGTTGGCTTTGTCACAACTAGGGGTATACATCATTCTATTTACACAGTATGTGCGTGTCCTTCGAATCTTTCTTTATCTGATGTCTATTGTATTTTCGTTATTCGCCCCTTTTTTTCCTGCCCTATGATAATCTGTAGTGAATTTGTATATTCTGGATTTTGAGAAAAGTAGTCATTTTTTTGTATCTCTCTCTCCCCCAACAGGGAATAGGGGATACATCAGACCACGATGCCACTAGAATCTTGGCCTTACTACACAAAAAGTTTACGACCTGAGTGGTAGTAGCAATGTGCTTTTTTTTTTAATGTGACTGTGTATTTTATAAATGATCGTTCGTAAACATAGAAACAGATGGGAATTAAAAAGCTCTTCATCTGATATATTACATTTCCTTTATTCGTACTACTTTTCTTCCCTACAATGTACAATCTATAATTAATATTTACAAAGTACCAAATTATTTAAGGCCCACACAGTGACACAACTGAGCTCTTGTGGCGCGACATTGTTTATAGAGTTCGGTGGTGGTTCTATATCAGCTCCAACCTCAAGATAGGTAAAACTTCTATAGTCGGTATGTCACATGGAGGTGGTAGAATATAATTATGTCCTGTCCATGCCCCCCCCCCCCAACCCAAGGTATGTAGTTGGATGTTATAAGGCCGTTAATGTCTCCCCCCCCTCCCACCAAGGTAGGTAATAGAATATAAGAGCTGTTCTCGCCCCCCCTTATAGGTATGTAGTATTTAAGCTGGTCATCACCCCACCCCCCCCCCCCGCCCCACAGAGGTAGATGAAAGGAGGTAAGAGCTGTTCATGCCCTTCCCCCTCCCCCACATCCCCTCCCCCTAGCTGCCCCAACCTCAAGATAGGTACGACTTCTATAGTTGGTATCTCACATGGAGGTGGTACAATATAATTATGTCTCTCCCCCCTCAAGGTAGATAATAGAATGTAAGAACTGTTCTTGCCCCCTTAGTTATGTAGTATTTAAGCTGGTCATCCCCCCCCCAGGTAGGTGGAAGGAGGTAAGAGCTGTCCATGCCCTTCTCCCCCCCCCCCTCCCCCCCCCCCCCCCCCCAGCAGTGCAAGGGTTACACTTCTGAATTCGTACACATGCAGTACAACTCTCGTTCATTTTGTAAACAGAATTTTCGAACATTTTTGCCTCTCTTTGACAACATTTTTCTTTCAATTTCTAATATCCTACGCCTCAGGATTCAGGAATTGAGGTCTGAATTTATCTTTCTACGGATTTCTGAATTGCCGGCTCGATATTATTTTTTAAAGTAAAAATATCTGCAATTTTGTAAAGTTATGACAGAATTCTATTCGAAATGTTTCGGACTCTCGCACGCGCACGGACTGATTGACCCCAGGCCACCCGAGACCGTGCGTGAAGTTGCAACAACTGGATACTTCCATATGTTTTGTGTACAGCCAAAAGCTTTATCCGGCTGTATGACGAAATCATCCTTTTTCTTGGTAATTGGAAATAATTGGCGAATTCATAGAAGACAAGTTCAGCTGAAGGCTTCCGAGATAAGAAAGACAAGGTTTTATACAAAGGAAAGCAGATTATGACGCTGAAATTAAGGTATTCCTTTCATCAATCCTTCTTTGGCATGTTTGGAATACTTCCAGCCCGCCAGACCTGGCGTGGCGAACGGTGAGTACATGTATGTCTAAGTGGTACACCCACCCCATCATGTTTGCATGTTGCTCATTAGAAGTGACATTTAGAATGACCCACATTATTTTTTGATCTTTTCTATTATTCACATTGACATGTCGTGTATAGGTAAAATAGAAATGTACAATGTAGGAACCAAAATTTCAGATGAAGGGAGAGTCTACAAAATGAAACAAGCTCAAAAGTGGTTAATTTCAGCGCTTATTCACTGTGCATTTGGTATGGGAGACAATTTAGAATGCCCCCCTTTAAATTCTCACCGTTGTTTTTTTATCGGCAAATAGCCACTGCGATATGTTTGGTGTAGTTGAAAATGATCATTGAACGTGTCGTCAACTTTCAAATTGTTGAATTGTCCGAAGAATGTCGTTTGTAGCAGTTGACGTCACGGTAAGTACATAATGCCTGTAGGAATGTGCCCGCACTCAGTTGTACCAAATTTAGAATGCCCTGTCTCAAAGTTGTTATTTTATCGGCAAATAGCAACTGCAATATGTTTGGTGCAGTTGAGAATAATGATTGAATGTGTCTGTCAACTTTTCAAATGTTTACATGTAATTGTCTGAAGAATCTCATTTGTTTCTAGCAGTTGACGTCATATGTGACCGGTACACTGCAGTTCTTGAGATGTTCATCTGCTATTGTACCAAAAGAAGAAAGGCCCCTCAATTTCTCACTCTTAGGTTTTGATCGGCAAATAGCCACTGCGATATCAGTATCATTGTACAGCTTACTCTCGATATAACGAGGTCGTCGGGACCAGAGGTTTTTCCTCGTTATAACGAAACCTCGTTATATCCAAACAGCATAAAAAACAATAAAAAACATTGAAATATGTGTGCTTGTGTGTTCTTTGTGTTTTACTATGTTTTGATATCTATAGCCGCCTCGGAAACATGCGTTATCAAACGGGAAAAGGGGGATTGGAAACATGCGTTTTCAAATGGAAAAGACGATATATTTTTGCCCAACACATCATCTGACCTCGTTATACTGTCGCCGTTTAAATAGCTAATTGCATTACATGACATGAATCTGACTTTCAAACCACATGTTTTCAATGTACGTACTCTGTGCGAAGGAGTATGCTCCCGTATGTGTGCAGTGTATTACGAGACACGTGTGTCTGGCTCCATGCGTTACCGATGCAAACATGTGCTTTCAATATACATGTACGTACGCTATGCGAAGGAGTACATGCTTGCGTTGTGTGTACAGTGTATTACGAGGCTCCATGCGTTGCCGATGCAAGACATGTGCTTCCAATGTACATGTGCGTACGCTATGCGAAGGAGTACATGCCTGCGTTGTGTGTACAGTGTACATGTATTACGAGGTGTGTGTCTGGCTCCATGCGTTGCCGATGCAATACATACGTGCTTTCAATGTACATAAGCCATGCGAAGGAGTACATGCTCGCGTTGTGTGTACAGTGTATTACGAGGTGTGTGTCTGGCTAGCTCCGAGCTCCACGCGTTGCCAAAGCAATACGTGTGTAAGAAGATTGCTTTCAGCCCGCTCGCCCTCAATTTTTTGTTCCTCGTTGTAACGGACACATTTGTTATGTTTTTCTTTGTCTTGGGGTCAACATGAAAAGCTTGTTATAACGAAATCTCGTTATAACCGTGCTCGTTGTAAGCGCGTAGTGCACCATAGGTTTGCATGTAGACAATTTTGGGCCCGAGATATTTCCCTCGTTATAACGAAACCTCGTTATATCCGTGCTCGTTGTATCGAGAGTAAGCTGTATTGGCTTGAAATATGAATGCGTGGCTATGTGTATGTATTATGTACAAATTAGCGTCAAACATGTACAAGCCAATACAATTATGCATGAAGTACATGTATGCATGATAACGGCCTGGAGAAGGGTGAGTACATGCATGAATATACCCATACGTTGAATTGTCTGAAGAATCTCATTTGCAGCAGTTGACGTCACAAATTACACTGAATGTGTGCCACTCAGCTTTGTAGACAATTTAGAATGCCCCCCACCTTAATTTCTCACTGTTGTTTTTTTATCAGCAAATAGCCACTGCGATATGTTCGATGTAGTTGAGAATAATCATTGGAGGTGTCAATCAACTTTTCAAATGTTAAATTGTCTGAAGAATCTCATTTGCAGCAGTTGACGTCATAAGTTACCAGTACACTGCAGTCCCTGAGATGTGCATGTGGTATTGTACACAATGTAGAATGACCCCTCTTAATTTCTCACTCTAAGGTTGTTATTGGTAAATAGCCACTGCGGTATAATCGGTATAATATTATTGACTTGAAACATGAATACGTGGCTATGTGTATGGATATAATACAAATTAGCAATATATACTATACAGCCAATACAGTTATGCCTAGTCTTGTGTATGTATGAGAATGGTGAGTACATGCATGAGTGATACACCCGTATCATATTTGCATGTTGGCACTACTCATTAGAAATGAGATATAGAATGACCCACATTATTTATTGATCTCCTCTATTGTTCACATTGAAATGTCATGTAAAGGTAGAATAGGAATGTACAATATAGGAAACAAAAATTTCAGATGAAGAAGAAGTCTAGAGAATTGAACAAATAAGCTGAAAATTGGTTAATTTCAGTGCTTATTCGCTGTGCATTTGGTATTGTACACAATTTAGAAAGTTCCCCCTTTATTTCATATTTTTAGATTTTTATTAACCTTTGCTCTGCTTTTTTGTCTCTAGCAGTTGATGTGATCATGAATTACACTCTACCTGTGCATGAATGATCCCCCCCCCCCCCGTGATTTCTCACTGTTATTTTTTTATTAATTGCCACTGCGAAATGTTAGGCATCTTCATATCGGCTTGGAACATGAATATGTGGCTCTGTGTATGCATCAGAGATGCCAAGTTCAACAAAATTGTATACGTGAGATTTTCATGACTCAGCGCATGTGTCACGTGGTGGGTTTCATCACGATATCGACGCAGATGGTATACATGTATGTATACGATTCATGGCCATACGTATAAAACCATGCGATTCTCGCGGGTGATTCATTGTATCACATGTACGTACAAAGTACAAGTCATGTTGCACTGTTTGCTGACTGCACTCTCGGCTCTCAATGCGTGTGCCAGGCCTGTAGATGGCTCGTGCGAAAGCAGCCAGTGGAAGTGTATAGCAAATCATGCTACTTTTTTTTTTTCTGTCGGGTCCCAATGCGTTAGAAATATGGATGTCATGCGTGAGATCATGAGACAGACCCTTAATGTGCGAGTAAAAGTACATTCCCGTTCACGCTGTACACAGTACGAATCCCATCCACTTTAGGGGAATTCTTATTCACTG